>JAKKZN010000003.1:2619721-2640178 GCA_033441825.1 Pangasius elongatus
GTCCTGCACAGAGCCCTGACCTCAACCCCACTGAACACCTTTGGGATGAACTGGAACTCCGACTGCACCCCAGACCTCCTCACATCCCAACATCAGCGCCTGATCTCGCTAATGCTCTTGTAGCTCAATGGGCAAATCCACACAGCTCCAAAAATGTAGCCGCAAGCCTTCTCAGAGGAGTGGAGGATAACAGCAAATTGGGACTAAATCTGGAATGGGATGTTCAACAAGCACATGCTGTATGGATGTTATGGTCAGGTGTCCACAAACTTTTGGCCATATAGTGTATATATACACTAATTTGAAATAAGTAGACATTTAAAATAGCACAGTTAGTTTGGGAGGGCTTAAAAGGTTCGATTAAAAAAAAGGCTACCTCATTTTGTAAATAGATCCAATTAATTATTTCAGGGTATTTTTTTTGTGTTATAAGTGAGAGGATGGCTTCATCTCATGGCACAGGCAAAAGCAAAAGGCAAAAAGTGAGGGGGGGAAAAAAAAAAAAAAAGGAAAAACCTGAATGAACTCATAAATATCAGGTGACAAATTATAAATGAATATGCTAGGGTCTCTGCCTATTCCTGTGTGTTTATTAAGAAGCAAATGTTTGAATAGATGTAAGAATTGTGTAGTATAAACAGTGGAACAGCCGCAGGAAAAATGATGGCTTCACATGACAGGTATTGGTGTAGTGTTTATGCGAGGCCACAGACGAGAGTGGGACTAAACTATTCACTGAGCGAACCACTGCTTTACCCTCTCAGGGGCCCTCGGTGGAGAAAGACTCTTTAAAAAGAGACAGGCAGAGAGCGAGAGAGAGAGATAAACAAATCAACAATTAAATGAAAAATTGACGTTTAAGTGGAACTCCCATTAAATCATGATCCTGTGTACGCAGGTACTCGCTGCCAACTGTGGGAAAAAAACTAAAAAGGGAGAGTTTGGATAATTTATATTGGACTTTCGCTACAGTTTAACCTGAGGTGTCTTGTGTGTGATTTACAGCGCTGGAGAAGCAGTGTGGAGTGAACTGTCCTGTAGGAATGTTGGGGATGCTGCAACTCAATGAGGGATTTTCTCATGTCTGTTATGAGCAAAGAAGGATACGTGGACGTGTATGAGCAGCATGGCATAAAAATTGCTGGGAATATGGATATATAACCTATCAGAAGTGTATGTTGAAAAGGTAATAAAAAAACAGTATGTGAAAACACAGAGGGATATGAAGAGACATTGGGATTGTATTGATCATCTATACATATAGATGGATAGATATACAGAAAGACAGACACAAAGCCAGAAAAACATATACAGACTGTACTGTACAGTGCGATAAGGAAATTAAATTACACTTGTCTTTACTTTCCCATTCCCGTTCATGAATGGAGACCTTGTTGTGGTGAAGAAGCTTGTGTATTTCAGTAACTCTTGGGCTATATCACCGGAAGCTCTCATTAGGGCCAATGATGAACAGACTGGAGAAAGGTAAGACAAAGAGCGATCAAAAAGATTCCCATGAAAGGTACAAGAAAGGCTAAGTGTACCCTGCCTGGATCACAGTTATCCCACCCCTGGAGCTAGACCTGGCATCTTCAGACGAGGTCCTGGTGACTGAAGAATGGTGACGTGAAGCCATTGAGAGATCTCATCCTCTGAAGGTGGTGGGTTAGGTGCAATGTCAGTCAGGGGCAAGGCACATGATGTGCAGTCTTACAAGGACTAAACCTTTGCAACAGAGGTGGATTTTTGGGATGAGGAATATTACTTTTGCTCGCAGGAAAGATATGAGCTGCACAAAGTCAGTCTTACATCCACACACAGTACAGGCTCTGGTAGCAACCTTCTAGTTTGGGGTTTTCGCAGGCAAGAGCCTGGTGACAAGAGCAATACTCCAGAGCTCTTACAGAAGAGTTGCCTCAGGGTGTGTGCACACTCTCCAAACTGAGACAAGCCATTTGAAGCGGTTCAGAGATCTTAAAAAAATGCCCCCTGGCATGTCCCCCTGGATGGAGACCCCAGTGTAGATCCAGGGGAACCTGTTGCCACTGCATCTCTAGGTGTAGTGGAGGAAGAATGCATCATGGTTAACACTGATGTACTTGGCTGTTCAACAACGTAACAGCAGTACAAGAGCTGAATAGAAGTAGCAATGCTGTGTTCGATTTACTCTGGAAGTGGGAACTCGGAATTACGTCATTTTTGATCTCTGTGCTTTTGAGCTACAATGTGCAAAAAAAACAAAAAAACATAGATGCCTCCACTTTCGTCTTTAGTTAGCAATAAGCTATCTGAGTGATGTATTTTTACCTCCTCAAAATGGTGAACTGTACAGTCAGCGTCGTATTTCTGTATTTTGATTTATATACAGTATAACTCATTTAAAGCTAAGAAGTGTTACGCTGTTTACTGTTGATGCTGTGAGCAGCCATGTTGATTTGATGTCACTTACTGAACTCGGTTGAGGAGACCAGCCCTAGTTCACGAGTAAGCATTCGGAGTTGTTTTTCCAAGTTGGAGGTTGGAATTTCCTAGTTATGAGATTTAGTCAAATGCAGTATATGTTACAAGGCAAACAATGAAAGCAGCAACCGAACATAATACTTAGATAAAGTGCCTGTATACTGTATAGTGCTATATAATTTGTATAATTTTAAAATAGTCATCATACTAATCATGACTATCATGACTAATTCACTAATAATGTACACTAATAACAATAATAGAATGGTATGAATAACTGTGAGGCACATTGAAATTTTCACACTTTGTGAGATAACCACATGGAACAACATGAACTCAAGATGTTGAAAGAACATGTTTTCATTAAGCCAGAGAGCTGACACAAAATTTCTGGTCATTTCATCTTTAGACGACCGTTACGGCTACAATAACACAATGTGTCAGTATATGACCCTCTGAGTCTTGAGCTATTGGTGGAGTTAAGCATCTGGAAACACTTCACACATCATAGGCAAGTCCGAGGTGAGAGCCAACAGTGAGAGTGAACTCCAAACCGGAAAAAGGATGTGATTGGGCAAAGGTTCTGTCATTACCACATGATACTAATACTGAGCAATTACAGCTCTTCATCACATCGCCTCTGCTTTTAATTAAAATTGCTGGTTTAGGATGAGAGACGCTGTGGATGTGCCGCTGAAAACCGATACGAAACCAGTACAATTGATTTCATTTCTCTATAAACATGCTACTGATTTCTACTCCGCAGTGCACATTTCAGCGTTTTTATCTGCCCTAAAACAACTGGATCACATCACTAGTTCATTACTAAACCTTAAATGCATATACATGGACTATGAAATGACCATCTAACTGTGCAGAGTTTACTATATATAGTAAATATATAGAAGGTTATCGCCAATGAGAAATATTTCTCAACAGAAAACAGCCTATCTGTAAAATATGCGGGCTCCATCTTTGGCTTGACTCATCTCCGACGTTGGAGTTAGGATTTTGCAAGCTAGTCACAATCCCATAGGAGGAAAACTGCTCCAAAATACCCCTTGACTTTTTTGGAAATCGGGCCTTAAATTCACAAGATAGCAATATAAACAATAATAAATGACTCTCCGCCACCAGTCCGTCAATGTCTGTAGAGGCGTACGCTCTTCTTTGGAAAATTAAGCATTTGCTGCTTCCTAATAGGGTTAGGCAAATACTATTCAATGCACTTTTAAGAGTTTCCTCAGAGGGATAAACAAAAGAATCCATAAGAGTTCTAGACTTAACCTTTAGCTGTTTTTCTAAGAGTGCAGTAATTATGAAAAGTCTTTCACAATTAGCTCATTTTTATTTTTGGCAAACACTCGCAGAGGCAGTCAAAGCAGCAGTTATGGTCAAATCCCCAGTAAGTCCAATAAGATCTCCTTTACAGGCCCATGGAGTAGCAACACCTGGTTGATCTGGTGGCTGAGAACGACAGGTTACATGGAGTGTGTCTGCAGTATACAGAGCTGGGCTTTTAATTCACAGATTTTCACATGAAAACATTTAGCCCTGGGGTTTATTAAAGGCATCGGAATTATGACCATTTAGCTTAGAATCCAGAGTGCTAAATCTTGCATGGCTTTTCTCATTCACTTTGTAACTTCAAAGGATTATACCAGGTAAAGACAAATACTAAACACAAGAATGTAAGCCTGGTTACAATAAAAAGTGAAAGAGCATGACAGTAGACTAGGCTGAATCTAGCATCCATCTTCCCATAACCAGCACTAAGCTCCTGTTTCCAATGACTAGCTCACAAAATCCTAACTCTAGCCCTTTTTTTCCACTTTGAAGATGATTCAAGCCACAGATGGAACCCACATATTTTACAGATAGGCTGTTATCTTTTACTAATAAATATTTATCATCGGTGATAACCTTCTAGCTATGAGAGTGACAGAAATTCTCGATGATGTGATCTTGTGGTTAATTGCAACACAGTGTGAGCAGTGTGCTTCAGGTCGGAGCTATGAGGAGTCATTCTAAGGTCATTCAGTCTGTCTCCTCACAGCCCTCAGAGATGATTACTGCTGTAATATCTCAATACTGTAACATTGCCGGTAATTAACCGAGAAAATATGGACCATGTGAATCATAAATATCATTTCTAGTTTAATCACAGATAGTCATTTAAAAAAAAAATCAATGACTCTGAGCAACCGTACTGCTGTAATTCCTGTAATATACTGACCTTTTTTCCTTAACATTCCTAACTAGGAAAAAAAAAACAGTATAATTCTCACCATCTTTGCACATCCTCTACACTGGCCTTGCCAATCCGAGGTGATAATGTAGACAAGGTGGCTAATTTGACAGCGTCAGTGTGAACAATTACACCTTGTGTTTGTGTAGTAGTTAGCGAGAGCAGGCCGCCTGTTTAAGTTGTCGTAATGTGTCAAAACAGATACCTCATCCTCTCATACAACCCCCCCCCTTCCTCCAAAATGGCCATGTCCCTGGTTCTTCTCTTTATCTTATCCCTATTATAAGGATGTGGCCGTGCGGTGGCACTAATGAAGCCTTTGAAGGGGAATTTATGGCTTTATGAGGCAAGGCATTCATGCGGTCGAGCAGCAGGGCATTGCTAACAGTCCCAGCAGGAGGCTCAGAGCCCCCAGGATTCCCTGCTGATCCCTGCAGGGACCCAGTGATGCTACAATCAAGCCCCTGATTGCAGACTACAGTGCAACTGGAGCACACCTTCCATGCGTCACCTGCTTTCCTGATGTCTGAGCCCTGAGATATCCGAGGAAGTTGTATAACTTAAGTTGTATGGGTGGTGCAGCCGACAGGTTAATAAGGAGACGAGTAAACATAGTGAAACGTAGGAATGAGTAACATCAAACATGATCTGCCGTCGCCTAGGGAATTATGTTATGTGGAAAGATGTACACTTGGAGCTGTGAGAAACGGAGAGATGAGGATTCCTGAAGAGAACCTGAGTTATTAAGATAACTCTTCATTCGTCCTCTCCTTCAGATAACAAGACAGAGACAGCCACCCAGATCAAGGGTCTTTATCAGCGAGTCTTGCTGGGCACCAGATCACGGAGGAGTCGCTCGAACGCAGTCATGCTGCAGTGTTAGGGATCATAGATCACACTGAGACCCACAGCTGATCAGAATTCTCTTATCTACTGTAACCGAGTGTAAGATATGCACGGTGCTATTTCTTATCGTTTTTCTTTCCTCTCTAACAGCAGCTGCTTAGCTACAGCACGGAGAAACAGGCCTGATGCTCTTTCCAAACAGCATGGGACATAAGAAATTGTTGAGAAACATAATCGTGCTTATTCGCAACACAAACAAAGGACTGAGAAGGGAAAAAGAGACATCATAGCAAATAAAAACCAGAACCGTGTGAAACAGCAGCCAACGTGCAAGCTTCAAGGCCAAAGCTCTCTCTGCATTTTTGTCCTCCTCATCCTCACACAGGCAGCATGGCATCTCAATCTCAGGCAATGCTGTCCCTGACGCCCCTGCGGTCGCAGGCAACATGACGTGAGAGGGCTGTAAGTGAGCATGCTTTACAATTAGCTTAAATCAGGCACAGGCCTGACGCTCATTCCAAGCAGCATGGGACGGGGGAAAGTGCTGAGGTTGCGTACAAACAATCCTATCCACCATTTCACCCAGCATGGGCCAAGAGCAGACCAAGCAGGGTTAGAGAGAGAGAGAGAGAGAGAGAGAGAGAGAGAGAGAGAGAGAGAGAGAGAGAGAGAGAGAGTAAAAGATTAAAGCTATCCTCTTTTACAATAAGTATTTATTATATCACTTGGTTGGGTACTTGAATGTCCTGGTGTGCTTTTTTTTTTCTTCGTCCATTTTGTTATATTGTGGCCTGGGGCCTAGAGGGCATAGAACATTTGTCATGCAGTGTTTTACCCTTAAAAGCCATCTGTGCAGGGGTTAATTCATTTCCTTCTCTCTCTGCAACCACTGCTCAATAAAGGCCAAGTGAATAAGTCATAAGAAATAAAATCTTCATAAAAGCCTTTACCACTAGCACCAGAGCGGCCCAGACTTTGGCACACACGGTATTTCAGCATCACGGGACAGCTGAACTGGTAGGAAGGAGAGCCACTACAGACAGGCAAAGAAAGAGTGTGGAAGAACTGGAGAATTACAAGTCGTAATGTTGTTTAAGACACTGCTGCCCATCCCAGATCATGGAAGAATATTCAGTATTCAGTATAAAGTATTGCCCATCATCAGTATGCTAATATTCACAAAGCTGCAGTCCACTGTGTAGGAGAAGCACTTGTAAACCAACACCATTTTCCTCGTGAATATCATGCCTTGTTTCAGAAAGAGCTGGAAGGAAAATGAATCAGGGATCAGCTGAAGTCTCGGAAAGCCCTTGGATCCCTTGGTCTTCGAGGCTAATCAGTGGCTCATCCTCTGGCTGAAGCTGAGCCTCTGAGAGTGAAACAAAGACGAGCCACAAGCTCCAGCTCCTGCTCCACCAGGCTAACAGAATTAGCATGATTCAATTACTGCATTTCATGATTAAACATTATCGATTTTTCATTAATATGAGTAGGAATAGTAGCACATCACAGTATATAATGCACCAAGAAATTGAGAAATTCCATGTCATGTGGCATTCATGTGGTAGTCTATTTTACTTTCTATATATTTTATTACTTTATATACTTTATTTTATTAAATATGTTTATGCGTACATATTTATTTATTTATTTATTTATTTATTTTAAATTTTTCCAATTGTATAGTCTGCTAAATTCAATCATCGGATTGCAAGACAGAATGTATATTTAATAGACTAATAAAAAAAAAACTAATAAACATATGTAAGAAATAAAAACACATGGGGTCGTGCTGTTAAAGGAAAATAATCAGTGACAGGGTGGTGTGTGTTTCCACCCTTAAGATAATTATTTTACTATTTAACAGCATGTCCCAAAATGTTTTATTCATCTTATACCACAAAAAATTGAAATGATTTCAGTTTTGTAAATCTGTTAACAAATGACATAATGCTTTTTTTTTTTGTACAATTTATAGTTATGTTTAATGCCGTGGAACGTTCTAGCAGTAAAAGTCGTCGTTACATGAATAGCCTCTCTATTGTCTCTCTCTGGAGTTAAGTTAATAAGACAAAAAAAAAAAAAAAGCAGCTTGTCACATGACAGAAAATAGAAAGCGGAAACTCTCGCCTCCTTCCATAAAAGTCTCCTTACAGAAAGTTCACCATATCAATGATTATTATTTTTACATTTAAGAAGAATATATAACAACATATCTTTTAAGTGTTTATAACTGTAATCATGTATTATATGGCACATCCAGCACACATGTCCCAGTGAATGCACTGTTACTATAGAAACAAAAACGTATTTGAACAATCACGTGTATAGAAACCTGAAATATGAAGCACTCCTGTCAGAGTTGCTATAGAAAGTCAGTCAGCTCCTTCTGATCTGAGATTGCAACAGCACTGTGGTATAAAGGCACTAAGAAACCGCATGTTTTAGTGTTTTACACAATTTTGCACACAATTTTCATGTGGATGGTCTGTGAACAGGATATTCAGATACATGTCAATTTCATACGAGTACTCAGTACTCAACAGACACAAACTCCATTAGACGAGTCATTTCCAGCGCAGTGGGATTTTTTAGAAATCACTGAGCACAGAGGTCACTTTCGCCTCCGTCTCTTCTGCTCTAAACTTTGCAGAGCAAGCAAGCTTATCAGTTTTTTAAAATTAAAAATGCGGCCATCCATCAGCAGGACTGAGAGAGGTCCTTCAACCAGGGGCGGACCAGGCCTCGGTCCAGTTCTCCAGGGAGTGGAGGAAAGTTCAAATGCAGGGAGAGAAAGAGAGAGAAGTGGGGGGAGAGAGAGAGAGAGAGATATCCATCCCCTCTTTACTCTCAGAAGACATGCCTCGTTGTTTACTGCACATGAAGTGACTATCGCGCCATGCCAGAATGCTACACTCCTGTTTATCTGCGTAACCTTCTTCAAATGGCTTCCTGAGCGTCCATGTGAACATAAACATGATGTGGGAGAGAGGCTCTGGTAATTGGAGAGTGGAGAGTGCTTAGGCCTCATAAGCGATAGGAACCATGTGATCAGAGTCAGCAGGGGGTCACTGGGATTTTCTTATGATGAAGCAAACCTATCAGCAGTTTTTATAACGATCGCTATGTGTCAATAATGTGTCTATCTGACAGTTAAATGTAAACATTTCTGCATAATCACAACAAACCATCTGATATCTGAATTCCACAGAATCTTTCCCTGTTATAAATGTGCAGCTAAAGTAAAAGTAGTTTCCGTCATAGAAAAGATTTCAAGTCAAACAGCAGGTCATTCAACATTATAGCCTTTAGAGCAAAAGGAGCGAGGTCAGTGTGTTTGACATATATCGCCTCCCGTACCATCTTTCAGAAGGGAAAACCCTCAGGCTAGATAAAACTTTACAGCTCCAGTCACATCCTCTGATTCTTTGAACGACGACTGCTCTTAAATCCCAGACAAGAAGTAGGAAGAGTTTAAAAATAAAACTGCGCAGGTCGACTTCAGTAAGGAACCTGGCGGGTATTTTTTATTTTTTTTTGCAGTAGCCACTTTTATATATAGTCCTGCACGTGTACATGCGAATACTTAATTTGGTCATGCTGAACTTACAAATGGTGTGTTTTGACATTCTGAGAAACAGAAATGGGTGCAGTGTGAAACTGATGTATGATTTTATAATAAATTTCCATCCTTCTGTTCGGTAAAAGCACGTGCGCCTTGAGCGAATACACCGTGTACTGTGCTTGTGTCAGCGGTGTGTATATAATAAGGCCTATCTTATTCTACACTTGACTAATAAACTGGTACAGATATGGTATATAAGACAAGCTGACTAAACATCACTGAATGATTGTTAGTTTGGAAGGGATATCAAAGGCCAGTTCAAAACAGGAAAATAAACACGGAAACGCCTATGGGTACGCACAAAGAGTGATCCAAAGAGTGTTACAGGCTTGATAAACTTTGCATGAAGACTGTTGATTGTTTCGGTGTCCAATGATAAACAATTCAAAGGTTTAAGGAGAGATTAGCACTCGTGTATACTTCGTAGGCTTTGTTTAGCTAACTGTGGTTAACCATCGCAACATCTGGACCATTGACGGTTTGCGTTTATGTGGCACTCTGACACTTTTGAAATGACATAGTGGGATCTGCTTTACTTTAAAGTTGCAATAAAGATCTTTTACTTCCATCACCATTGAATACAGTTTTATGTTCGACCGTGAACCATAAAAAAAACACCGCATTATCCATAGAGCTCATGTTATTTTAAGATTAGGGCTTTGTGTTCCATTCTGGACGCAGAAATAAGCGGAGTCTGGAGCTCATCTTTAGCTGCACATCCTGATCTCTCTCGGGGCTTTTATGATGAGTGGCAAAACAAAAAATATATCTTCCTCCCGGTTGTAACTGGCCAGCAGCCCCTGTACGTGCAGTTGGATCGAATCCTGGAAAAAAGGATTTGGATGTAAATACGGCAAGTGTTTGGACTTAAAGGACATTGGCGCAGTCTGAAAGATAAGTGGCTTTCATAAAACAGAAACATCAAACGGAATTGATTCATTTGTAGAGTGGCGAAGGCAAAGATTTGGAATAATTCATGAATGGTTAAGCTAAATCATTTTAAGCGGAGACAGCCATGAACTCATTTTACTGTTATGTAGATAGAAAGTGCTTATGGTTTTTTTCCCCCAAAAAAGAGCTGACTTGTAAACAGTCTGTTTTGATAAAGCTTTTAAGCTAATGATCTTTAACATCGAACAAAAGAAAACTAATGCTCTGTTGATTCCTTGAAAACTCTTGAGCCATATTAAAAATAAATAAATCAATGGACAAAGGTGAACATCTCTCTAATGGGGAATCATGTGACCTAATTTACTCTTTCTCTCCATATTATAGCTGAAGATAAGATTAAGAGAGAGAGTTTTCAGTGGAAATCTTTACACACAGATTAAAGCTGTTGACTGGGCCACCACTGCGGAAAACTGAATGCTAAAATAACCAGATGACCGTATCACTGTACTCTGTAACAGAGCCAGGACTTTTGGGACCTTTGTGCAGTTGCAGTCAAAGTGGCCAATCGAAGTGACTGGACTTATCTTAGAATCTTGTAGACGTATCAAAACCCAGGCAAGGGATACACCATTTGATAAAACCCTTAGAACTGGATGGCTGAAGACTTTCACAGATACTTTGGGCCACATGTGCTGAGAATTTGTCTGTGATACCTCATAATCATCACTTCCTTACAAAAAGAAAAGCTGTAGGTCTTGACTTATTGGTGCTTTAACACCAAGCATGGTGACATAAAATAAGCTAAAAAAAAGAAAAACGAACATCAAATGACTACCGCAAGACAGCAGATTAGTTTCAATGCTGTTTGGCACAGATTCTACAAGCCACTGGAACCATCGTGGATGGATAAAAACACTATTCTTCCAAAAGATATTCCCTTATTTTTTCCCCATTTTCTCTTGAATTTCGTCCAACCAATTCCCACCGACTAGCCACTCTCTCCTATCACGCAACAACTACCAACCCGGGAGGGTGAAGGCTAACACATGCTTCCTCTGAGGTATGTGAAGCCAGCCAAACACATTGAACTGCTGCTGATATTGCGTCACAGGGCTCCTGGGGGAAAAAACAAACTGTCTGCCCTCTTCCACATACATGAGATCACAGAAGCCTGTGATTGGCTAGTGTTGCTGACAGGGATGAGACAGTATGCTCCTCCCACCCAGAGAGTATGGCCAATTATATAGCTCCCTGCCAAGGATAGCTAGATAATTGTCTGGACTGTCTTCGAACCTGCAGTCTCCTGACGATGATGATGGCGGACACGTGGCTACAAAAATTCGCATACGTGTTCAGTTGGGTTGAGATGTGGAGGGCGTGATGGCCGTAGCATATGATTTACTTCATTTTCAACCCCATCAACCCATTCTACGGGCCTTCTCTGGAAGACAGCCTTCCCATAGGATAAAGGCAGAAGGAACTTTGTATTGATTTAGTGTGATGCTTCCCCCTTAAGGGGACAGGTGGAGCCAAACCATAGTAGCAAAAATAAATAAATACCCCCCCACACAGAGCTAGTGTTGTAATTTGTCACATGCTTGGACAAAGTAAGCAGTAAGAAACTGCTGAAACCTGAATTGGATCAGAATCTGGGTTCTGATTAAAGAGCGCTTAGTGCTTACTGTTAGCAATTTCTAAATATTCAGTTTTCACCCAGTAGGGATCAAAAGTGCTCTTCCATCCCCAGTTTTGTAAAACACAACTTGTGCTCGTAATTCCCACAGCTGACAGTTATCTTCTATTCTGACACATTGGAGTTCAGGCATCCTCTGGCTTCATCTCAGTGAAGCCACTCAGTGTGATGCTTTTAGAGCCTTACTCAGAACTTGCGGTTCAAAGGCCTGAGAAAGAATGTCTAGCATGCTTGGAGAGAAAAAAAAAAGGCTTTTCTAGGGTGTTGCTTAACTCCGCTGATGCATGTGTTCCTGTTAACAACATTTTAGCCACAGAGCTCTTGACGCCCCCGATTCAGCTTCATATCCTGAGAAATTATGATTAAGGAAACCAATTAGGGATTATTTTTATGTTACCATATCTTTAGGAGAGACATCTGCGTAAATACACAGCCGATTTTTAGCACCACAGCCTAAGTTATGACAGAGACTGTAATTCACAGAGGCCAGATTTGTGTTCTCGGAAATGCGTGGGACTAGGGCATAAATTATTTCCTCTTGTTCAACTCAATAAATTTAAGGAACCCCTTTTTTCTGGAACCTTTCTCTGGAATCAGAGTAATTTGGCCACTTTTTTTTTTTCTTTTGCAGTGGAAACCAATACCATCTCTTTCTAAAGAGTGATTCCAAGAGGCCCTTTGTGTGTGCTATTGATGCCGGGCCAAAATGTTTCTTCCAACTTAATTTATCAGTTGTTCAGATTATGCCTGCCAAATTAGCACTAAGCCTAGTGTCATTTGTTAATGTGGTTTTGAAATGCCTCTGTGAGAAAGATTTCGGCTGCTGTTGAAGAACAGGAACATTGTTTCTCATCCTCGATGGGGGTGTTTCAGGTCTTTGCAGAGAACTAGGAGTGATGCGCTGTGGCTTTGCACTCCCTGGAGCGATGCCATGATTCCCATTACCGAATTTTCCGGGGCGCTAACTAGAGCCAGAGTTCTCGCCTTGCTTCTGACAGTTTCAGCCAATTAAGAAGGACGAATCAATGGCAAAGTGTAATTTGTTTCCTCTCAGCTTTGCAGGTGATGCCAGTGGAGGTGATGCTAAATTTATAGGAGAAACACTAAAACTGCCATGTGGGCTTAAACAAATGAAGCACATTTATCATGACCAACTTAAAGTGGGGATCACGGGCATAGAGTTCCAGTGCCTCCAAACCAAAGCCCCTGGCCAAATATAGCAAAGCTAGCTATTCCTCTAAGACATCAAATGGAAAGGACATCTTAGTTCACATTAAATATTGCCCTGAAAAATGACCTGGCAGTGGCTCAGCCGTAAGAAGTGTTAACGTTGGCACTTCCAGTGTGTACACTTGCGGTAAATTGTTTTAGTGTTTATTTGACGGGATATGCACCAGGGATTGATGGATGAGAAATCAGACGTCTTCTCTCATCTCCTATCTTTCCTTTTTCAGTCATATTGACTGGGAACGCAACTGAGCAGAGGAAGGCATACTAACGGCTCATCATTGAACATTTCCTCAAGTGCCAAGTGCAGCTAACTGTACAGTTCAATAAGAGCTGTCTACTGTCCTACCCAGCCTACTGAGTGCCCTCGGCTTCTGGATGTCATCATTCTGACATGCTTTGACTTCATTCATAGTCACCTAAGTGAACTTTTTCTAACAAGCGAAAAGAAATGACATCCCTATCACACGCTTAGATGCATGATTCTGCGTTTCTAAGAGCATCTGCGCTTTAAAAAAATGGCCATGTTGTGAGACATGACTATAAACAAAACAAGTCACACATGAATTATGTGCAGTAACAATGAGAAATCCCTTTCTTTAAATAAAGTAAGCCATGGCAGGGGTTCTAGGAGGACATGACAGGATGACTGAAAACAGCACCATACACACTTGGCCTAATTTCCAGCACCACATAGCGTTGACCTAATCTGACCTAATGCTATAATCAGCTCCCCCTGTGCTGCTGTTCTTACACTCACGGCTGCCATCTTAGCAAGCTAACAGGCTCTGCTTGTTTTAAAAAGAAATTACCACAGGAAAGTGAAGGCGAATGCAACGTTTTATAGGTTCATGCTGGATGGTGTGTCCATGTTGTTCAGTTTTTCACCTTTCACAGTAAGTAGAGGAGCATGCTCAAACACAACCGGACTATTGTTCCCATGATTGAGCAACTATCCCGAAACCTTTTCAAAATGCCGTTGTTGTGGCAGTGCATGTTTTCCATCCATTTAACACTTATCATCCATTCATCAAGGTCTACTGGACTCAACTGCAGCACACACAGCTTCTCTTTCACTGCATCCCTTCGATCACACTTAACAAATAAACGAGTGTGCAGCATTAAATGGCGGAACACACTCCCGACTCTTTTTTGCCAGCTAGCCCTGGTCCTAAGAAGCTTCAACTTTAAGTACCTTTCACCTAGACGTTCCTTTCTCACCACAGAAGAGTACAAATTTATGACTTGTTATGCTTTTCTTAAATCTCCCTAACACCATTACATAACATGCCGAAGGAAATGTACACACTAATGGGTAGAATGGTGTAAATCCATCAGTGGACTGTAAATTAGACTCAGGCACTTTTGTGTGTGCGGATTACATCGCTGGGGGGATAATGGCTGGCTGGAGAGTGCCGGCATGATGGACTGTGGTTTTGACGCTACAATAAATCGGCCCTTGGCCACAAATTGCAGGCCAGTGACTCCCAAACAGACTGGTCCAAGATGTCACCAAATGCCTGAAGTCTGAATCGTATTTATATCTTTGGAACTCGTGCAAAATCTCTTTTTCTCCAGTGAATAAATATGGGCTTGTGTGTGTTTAGACACATTACTTTCTAGAGGAACTATTATTCTGAGCTAAAAGATGACAGATCAGAGGTTAGATCTCTTCTTCAACACAAGAAGGCCTCAGAGAGCACCGTACCTACTGACTGAACATTCAGCCCCATTTCCAGCTGGATAGTACACTACTCTACTCTACTTATTAATCTGATGAAGTACAGATTAATCTGTGTACTTCTTTTCTCTGTGAAACTGCGGGCCTACCATGTATCACTACTATTCAAACGTCATAGATGGAACTCATTTAAAAAATCAGGAGGGTAAAGATGGAAAAATAAAAAATTCTGAGAACCCACAATTCATGGCCTGGCCTGCTAACGTTACTGCAAAACTGGGAGAAGTTGCTGTGATGTGGAATTAGACACATTAGAACCACATGTCTATCAATGAGCTGTGAAAGAACGAAATAACATGCTAATGACTCCCTGAGAGAGAGAGAGGGCGGGAACGACTGAGAAAAAGAGGGAGAGAGAAGAATGTTCTGGGAGGATATAACAATTCATCGGTCGTAATAAGAGCCAGAAAAGCGAGGTCTCACGCATCCTAAAGAGAATGCAATCGCTTATTAGCCGTGACCAGCCAATTGGCTTTTCAAAAAGAAGGTACTGGAAATCTGAAAGATCTGATGCAGGGTGAGGCGTGCGGGATGAACTCGGACATCGCTCTGAGCCAGAGAGAGGCCGCTGACTTCACTCCATCCTCCGGCAGCCACTGTGTTGGGATTTGGGTCAGCGGTCAGTGGAAAGCAATGGTGAGCTCCAGTTTTCCAGATTTGTTAATAACCATATTAAAAGTCCATGCCCTGAAGACGGAGGTAACTAGGTGGAGGTCACTCTTCTGCTTGATGCCCCTCATCCATCATCAGCTCCACGGAGGAGAACTGGTGGTTTGGCTTTCGTTCTACNATATTCAAACCAGATCATGTGCATTCTAAAAACAATTAGGCAATTAGGTGTGCAAGTGTGTAATCCACAAGCATGTACCCCAGTTGAAGACCACGGATTCCCACACTTTTTCCCACACAGCTTTTCTGTAGTAGGGGTTCTTTCAGGAATTTTGGCTCAGAGAGTGGGACAGGTTGGAGCGGGAGCTGAGTAATCTGCAGGAGTGTGATTGATTGAGGGAGAGATATAAGGAACACTATGCTGTCGACAGAGTACACTAATATTATGGTAAATTGTACAGGGAGGTACCACGGTGAGCAAACATGCACACTGATTTAACTATGAGTCTATTTTTCCCTTTTCACTCCCCGCTGAGTGACTCCCTGCAAACGTGGAGGAGAACCGGTATATCGGGGAAGTCATAACTGATCCACGTTACTGGACTTTTCATAGCGGGTCGTTGTGAATACAGTGTACATCACAAGCATGCATGAGAACACATGGGGTTTTTTTGGGGGTTTTTTAATTACCGACCAGATTCCTCTAGTTCCTTTGGATTTTAACACACTCAATAAATCAGTTAGTAGTATTGTGAGTTACACTACTAGTCAAAGGTTTGGACACACCTGTTCATAGAAAGTCTTCATTTTCTACTAGTGTAAAACAATAATGAAGGCATTAGCACTAAAAAATGACACATACCAAATTATTTAATGATCAAGAAATGTGTTAAAACTACTCTTAAAACTACTCGTAACTTAAACACTATTCCTGCCTTAGACAATCTTGGTATTTTGTCAACCAGCTTCATGAGGAGCTTCACCAAGGAGGCTAAGCAGTCCTACGTTCTAGTTTAAGTAAAAATTACTTATTTAAAACACATTTAGACAAGGAGATTAACTTATGATTTACTTATTAGTATTATTATTATTATTATTATTGACAGTGATGTGCATTAACACTGTATACATTTGTCCTAGAAATTATTTCAACCATAAGCCTTTGTCCAAATGTCTTATATATCAAACATTTGACTAGTAGTGTATGAGAATCAGTTGTCCAGGAGATGGTCCTAAGGTGGCTCATGAAAATGATCCAGGCTTGCTATGAAGAACTAATAAAGACCGTCGGATCAGTTGGCATTTCTGCAGAGGGTGTGTGTTTGTCCTCTTGGCATTGCTGTAGAGGATGCATTTTTATTACAGTGACAGAATGCCATTGGCTGGATGGATGATTATTAGAGTAAAAAATAATCAGGCTCGCGATCATGCTGTCCTCATTAGTGTAATGATTTATTTTTTCATTTTATTTCTAGGGGAGATTGATTGCTGATAACACGTAATGAAGCGGCTAGTGACTGAGAAGAGGAAATGGCTAATCGGGTTGTCACTGTCAATTAAAGCCCAAAGTGTCTGCTGTCTCTTATGTGTGTGTGTGTGGGTGGATGTATGTGTTATCTGGGTTTTGTATGCATTTTTTTATTCACCCAAGTCCGTGTCTATTGTGTGTGTGTGTGTGTGTGTGTGAGTGTTTTACTGGATGTGTCAGGTCTTGCGTCTTAGCATGTCCATGCGTTTCTGTGCTGCACACCTTTGACATATTAATCTTCCTTTACGCAATCAGGAAGTAACTTGGAAGAGCAGAACAGCATGACAAATTTAACACAGTTGTGTATGTGTGTTTACAAAAGCATGCTCTAGTGAAGGAGAGCTCAGCAACACACTTTGATCTGTCAAAGCTAAAGTGCAAGAAGACATGGGGATGAGAGCACGAGTGGGCGGTGACGGGAGAAGAGAAGGAGAAAAAAACGAGCGGTGATGCAGTGAGAACAGCTACACACACACACACACAGAGAGACAGAGAGAGAGAGAGAGAGAGAGAGAGAGAGAGAACAGGATGCCAGATAAAAGAAAGGACAGGAGGGCAGATAACAATAACAGAGCAGGTTCAGATCAGACAGGAGTCATCCGGTCTCGTGCAAGCTCAACCCCGGTCAGATCTCTCCATTCTGCCGTCTCGCCCCGTGCCCAGTCAGCGGGAGAGCAGGAAGATGAGAGCCAGAGGGAATCCTGGGAGATTCAGATGGGCGCAGAGTGCTGGTGAATAGGGAGGATGAGCTATTAGGTGTTGGAAGGGAGAACAGGTGCTATGGAACAAGGCTGAAGAAGTGATGAGTACTGGTGATAAGCATTATGGATGAGACAGAGAGAGGGAAAAGAGTGACAGGGGAAAAGAGAGAGAGAGAGAGAGAGAGATGATTGGAAGGAAAAACAACAGAGACCATCTAGAAGGAGGTGTGTTCCCTGAGGGCATCAGAGATGTACTGAGAGCAAATGGCTGAACCGTTTCACACACGGATACAACTCCTAGCTGATCATTTACATCATAGCGCTGAAGCAAATTTTATACTGGAAAAGATTTCAGTAAGGAGGAAGTGTGTATCTGTTTTCATCTCGCGTTTCAACCCATCACACTCTGGTCTAACAGCTCTGCCTTGGCATGGACAGAAATCATGACAATCACTGGGTCAACACTCACATTTAAATTTCAGCACATAGTTACTAAAATACAATACTAAAAAAAAAAGGAAAGAAGAAAAATACCATATGTTATTAAAAATCAGTAATCCAGAGAAAAAGAGCAGATCTTTTAAAGGGACATGATAATGTTGATTTCTGTTTTGTGACTATTTTCTGATCAACAAAATGACTACTACTACTACTACTACTACTACTACTAATAATAATAATAATAATAATAATAATTCAGGGGGATTTTTAAAAAATGATTCAATGATGCCAGTGGTGGAAACCACAACCCACCATTTATGTCCATGAATCATGTCAACAGGAACGTAATGATAATTTTACTAAAAATAGGTTATATGATTGGAAGTTTCAGAGGGAAAAAAACTCCAAAATATTATCGTTCATGCTTAAATAATATGCTTAATTATTTACGAATTGTTTTTTTTTTCTCTGTAAGATAAATCTCTAACAAAGGAGGGCATCAGTTTTGTGTTACGGTAACAGCATCCCTGACTGTAAAGCTCGAGAGCCCTGGTTTAATTGACTTGACATGCTGGTAATAACTCTTAGGGTAATTAGTGTTCAGCAGTCAAAACTCCGCTCATCCAACTCGAAGGTTGAATCCGAGCACCACCAAACTACCACTGCTGGGCCTTTGAGCAAGTCCCTTAACTCCTTAACTCCTTAACTGTATGTCACTTTGGACAAAGAGATGTGTGCAAAATAAACGAATGAATGTAAATGAAAGTTGAATTAAAAACAATAACAATACAAATATTGTGAACTTCTTTTCTTTTCCTTAGCTTAATGAAATGTGGAGCGGATTCTGCTCTGTCTTTCAGAGCTTTTTATACATGTTTAAAAGAAAACAAAAGAAAGAAAATTCTTCAGATAAAACTGAATTAAATGAATCCTCTGTGTGTCGACTCTGAGCAGTGTCTAAATTCTCGTAAATGTCCCTTAAACCTGGCTCTTTTTTTTGCCAGCTCCATATCAGTTGCCATATCAGACAGACTTTATTACCATCGCTTGTTAAGACTCTACCTGTCTACACATTTCCTTGGTGAGGTGGGTTGAAAAAAAAAAAAGCAGCAGGCCAGCTTTTGGGAAACAATCAGTTATCACAGAAATGTCTGCTGGACATGATGAAGCTGCTTTCTTTTATTTTAAAACCAGGACCCCAAAAAAAAAGAGGGGGGGGGATAAGGAGAGCCAGGTTCCTTTAACGAGTGTTGCAAAGGAAAGCAGAAGGAGAGGAGGGGAGGAGGAGGGAAGAGAGGAGGAGAGTGTGCTATAGGAAAGGAGAAGAGAGCCTCTCTCTCACTGCTGCAACACTTATGACATCAGGTGAGCCATGACAACTGCTGCTGTGGTCATGAAGTACTGCATTAAAGGTCAGCTATTGTTATATCATAAATAATAATAATAATTAAAAAAATGTTGTTCGATTACAATTACAAATTGTTGCAGCAATGTCTATCTTCTCTTGCATCATCATCATCATCATCATCATCATCATCATCATCATGTGCACTTATCTTTTCATAATCAATTTAATGTGCAATTAATCTTAGTAAATGTGCAGCTATTTTAGATAATAAACAATAAACTGTAACTCACAGAAATCTACACTTAAACATCTCAGGTGTGTGTGTCTGGTGTTTTAAAAAAATCATCATCATCATCACTATTATTATTATTATTATTATTATTATTATTATTATTATTAATAATATTATAAATGTAACATTATGGACGCCAGTTCCTCCGTCTTGTGATTGGCTGATCTGAGCTGAGCTTTTAAATCACTGATCTGTACACTATCAGAGTTATATGCTGCTCGTTATGATAACACCGAGGCTACTGATCATTTTTACGACCCATGAGCCCCTGGACCTGTTCTAATGAATCCAGTTCGTGACTTGCCTTTGGTTCACGGCGCATTTCTGAAATGCTTGGGTCAGACTTAAATAGCGGGATCTGCATAACTTTATTTATTTATGCAGAATTCGGTGTGAAAGGAGATGAGAAGCAGGGGGAAGATCTGGGGTGTGTGTGGGGGGGTGGGGGGGTGGGGGTATGGACCAGCAGTCTGACCAAGTGACCTACAGCCTGATTATGGGTCATTAACTGGAGCCTCAGAGTATTTCAATTACTCAAGAACTTCCAATCAGACAGATAAATTACACTGGCACCACACACACACACACACACACACACACACACACCTCACTTAAACACGAATAAATCATGAGCCTTCCATGAGGAAATTTGTGAATTTTCATACACACACACACACACACACACACACACACACACACACACACACACACACACACACACACACACAAAGCACAAACACACACACAAACATATAAGATCGGAAGAGCGAGCACAAACACAGATATAGATATGAAATAAGATCGCTC
>JAKKZN010000003.1:2648736-2659747 GCA_033441825.1 Pangasius elongatus
AAGCCGCTTTGCTGAGACAGAATCGACCACTTCACGGTAAGACGACAAAACCTCTCAAATAAAACCCCATTAGCACCTACTGTAGACTTATTATTATTATTATTATTATTATTATTATTATTATTATTGTTGTTGTTGTTGTTGTTGTTATAATTTTGATATAACTAGACCTGCTAGGCTACTCCACCATTTCCACCACATAAATAATACACTGGCGGTGAACTGAAATATTGTTATAACTCTTATAAACTGCATCGCTCTTACACAGGGGGAAGAAGAGGCGGCATTATAGTATACATAAATATATTATTATTATTATTATACCTGTACCTAAAACATAAACCTGTAACAGAGTCCCATTATCCGACTCTACCCAAATATTTATCCTGACCGCTCTGTCCTTTGCCAGTGAAAAACCTTTAGCACGAACTCATTGTATAGGAGGCGCACAAACATGCAAAACACACACACACACACGCACGCGCACGCACACGCACACACGCACGCTCTCCATAGACAGACCATCGATCATATGGTCTATGGCACACACACACATTTTGGCTCTTTTTTTATGAAAATTGTAGTTTGGTTATAAATAAATAAATAGAGCGAGCGAGCGCGCGCGCGCACGCACGCACGCACACACACACACACACACACACACACACACACACAGTAACCCCAATAACCCTACTAAAAAAAAATCATAAATAAATTAATCTCTGTGAATCCTTCCATTTGATTACAATGTCAAATGATTTCTTTCTAATTATAAGGAATCTGATACATGCTTCAAACGCCGGTCTCTGTGTGTGTGTGTGTGTGTGTGTGTGCGTGAGAGAGAGAGAGACTGCAGTAGCAGACAGTAACTGGTATGTGTTTGGAGAGGAGAAGAGCTCACTTGCTTTTTTTTTCTTGTTTTATCTTGGCGACAATTACTTTGCACACGTCCGTCCATGGCGTGTGTGTGTGTGTGTGTGTGTGTGTGTGTGTGTGTTAATAGAAGCCGCGACACATTTCATGATTTACGGTTTTACCAATACAACACAGTGCTCGTCTGCCTCGTGGAATTTGCGTAACTGTTTTGCTGTNGTGGCCTGAATAAACTTCACAGAGTCGCGTGCACATATCTTCACAATATATCATTAACTTCAGTGCACTTCGGTGATAAATAGACTCGTTTACTAATAATTACATTAATGATATACAGATCATGAAGGATAGAGCTCTTCACTGTATGTATCTTTAGATTTATTTAGATGATTGGTGTACTATTCGACAGAAATGGGAATAGTCACATTCATGGCATTGGAACAAATGGATGAAATGTTAACTGCTCATTGATTCCTGAAAGCTGAAATGAAACGATATTAAAGGTGTGAAGTGGTGTCGTGTCTCTCCTCATCCTCTCCGCTCATGTTACTCTACAGACCAAAAGCTGAGCTGGGTCAGATCATTTCTTTTTCTTTTCACATCAGGCTATATGTACGCAACAGTGAACCAAAAAATATATATATAAATATTTTTTTTGCGATTTTTTTTAGGAAAGGCAGAGAGCTCAGATGAACAGATATGAATCCATAAGGCCTATTTTTATTATCTACAGCCTTTCATTGTTATTAATGCAGAGCGAGCAGTGTGGATTTAGTGTAATATTAATAGATCATTAATAAAATAAAGCAATGTGGCGCTGAACAGTTTACAGTAAAGTCGCAGTCTATACAGCATGAGCAGAAATACAATTCCCTATAACTTAAGAAACTTTAGAATAAAGTTATTATTGCAATAACGTTTCCTAAAAAAAAAGTGTTTTTAAATAGCAACAGTGAGCAAATAAATAAGTAAAGCATTTGTATGGAGAGAAAAAAAAAAGAAGCTTAGCTTGGCTTTAAAGGATTAATACCGGCTTTATGCGCGGTGTGTTTGAAAAAAAAAAGAAAAAAAAATGATGTTGAAAAGTAACACAGTAACACTTAAAAAAAAAAGAAAAAAAAAAGATAATTATCCCAAACTGCCATCGCCTCGAAAATAAATGAATGACCGCATGAATGGAAACTGTGATGTTAATAATAATAATAATAATAATAATAATAATAATAATAAAGCTAGTATGGAGTGTTAATTTAACATTAGCATCAGGTTTTGTTATTGTTGTGATTCTCATGCACACTGAGCTGGTTTTAGCTAATAGCGCTTTATGCTCGTTCTTATGCAGAAATGTGCGAATGCGTTAAACTGTAATTATGAGCATAATTATGAACTCTGCTGGATTATGAACATTAAATGCGCCTTGAAAACAGACCACGCGCCTCATGCGTGACTCATACAGAATGAAGTGAAATATAAAATAAAACAAAGTGAGTGATGAGAGAGAAAGTATCACGAAGTTAAGATGACTTTAACTAGGGGAGAGAGAGAGAGAGAGAGAGAGAGAGAGAGAGAGAGAGAGAGAGAGAGAGATGATCTTTGTGCTGTCATGTTTTGGGGATGACCGCATTTAAGTTTGATGAATTTATTTTTTTTTTTTAAAAAGTAGGTGAATATTTAAATCTCCTGTGTGACAGAGATACTGAGAGGGGGATGAGAAAATAGAGCTAAAGACAGGTTTTCGTGCGTTATTGTTATTATTTCTAAGGAAAAGTGCAGGATTATGTGTGAATAAAAAGGTGAATAAATGAAAGTGCGTCTTCCTGCGTTAGGTATGTGATGATCAGGCGCACAGACTCTTAACGATGGCCGCAACATCGCGCTCTCATTATGGCTAATAGTGATAGTACTACGCTGTTTTCTTGCTCTAAACGCTAAAGCGGATTGACATTGACTGACCCTGACCAGCTTCAGGCCATTTTCTCCCATCGTTCAGACTCAAGTAAGAGCAGCCTTAGTGCAGTAATAACCAGACTGCGACTATTAACAGCATTAACCTTTTATACTAACCCAGTTAAGCCAACTTAATCGCCTACATGCCTTTTCAACCAAGCCTTACATTACAAAATACACACGAGCTCGTAGCAGAACTGAAAAGAAAAAAAAAAAAAAGATTATAAACTATAAACAATCTCAGTTTTCTCAGTTTATGTGTGTAACGCTATCGACCAGACTCTGACTTGTGTCTTTAAACTCGTTTGACTAAAGTTATTTAAGCTCATGAAAGCAAAATTCTTACATTATTAGGAAAAAAAAGTAAACTACAATATGCAATTGTTCTTTTTCCAATAATTTTGTTTGTGTATATTCTTTTATACAGTTTGTGCATCTTCTTTACAATAATTACATTTTATTAATAAACAAAGACATTTAAAACAGATGTTCTGTAAAATGTTAACCTCACTACTACTACTACTAATAATAATAATAATAAATTGTGATAAATTGCCATCATTAAGGAGGAATGAGAGATTTCATGTGTGAGAAATCATAAAATACTGCCTAGTGAAATAAGTCACAATGGGATATTCCTTTATCCTCTATTTGTTTTTCGTGAGAACAGAGAGGTAGCCGCCAGTCACATGACGCCTAGATTATTACCAAAAGGGCAGCAGATGCTCTCCAGGACATCACTGCTCAAAGGTGCAGTATATTCAGTCTGTTGCAGTGCACTGTATTCAAGGGCAATAAAGTAGGTGTCTTATGACTGGCCTCTAGCCTGTTACCCCGTCTGTAACGACCCGAACTTAAATTCCCTCCATGAGTATATAGGATGAAGTGGAGTTTTCCAGCCATAAAAAAAAAATAAAAGAAAAATCAAATGACCAGTGGGGTTTGTTACTGCCAGGTTTAATAAGATGAGCAAATCTGAGAAGCTGACATTAATAAAAGAGCTGTAATAAAGGTTTTCTTTATTAAAGGTTATTAATAAAGAATTAATAATAAAGGTTCTAAGGTGCCAAAATGGTGAACAGCCACTTAAATATTGTAAAGAGTCAGAAACTCAGTGGATTATGATGTACTGCTGGACATCACTAAGTATTCCAGTTAATGCATTACAACCAAATGCTGATATAGGATTTGTCAAAGGGCATATCTGTGGAGGAGCTCAGCTTGGCTTCAGTATGCACAGTCGAGATTTCACATGGAATTAGTGTTCCCCCTCCATGACCCACAGTGGTGAAGCAATGACCTTGTAGTAACCACGTATCTCTTCTGCTTAAGTTCTTGATAACACAACCTAGATGAGCGTATCAAACTATGCATGTCATGGCGTCCATCAGAGTTGCAGAGTCATTCATGAAATTTTTTACACAAAGGGAGATGAGAGCTATAAGTGGAGCGTTCTTGAATAGCCAGGCCTGCAATTCTTGTCCCTGGCCTCTCTAATCTCTAATCTCGTTCTTTCTCTTGGTCTGTATTAAACATATGGCCAAAAAAAAAAAAAAAAAAAAAACATCTGTTGATCCGCACCCGCCCATCGGCCCTTGCGTTTGTGGCAGTGGGCGGTACAAAAAAAAAAATCCTCATATGGCATGCAGTATAATGCAAAACATCCAACGAATGCTTGTCACAGATACAATGAGGTATTGGAGACGTGTCTAATAAAAGCACAGGATGTGACCTTTTAGAAAGAAGAGTTAACAGAATGGCTCCAGTGAAATGAATCACACTCACGTTCACATTGTTTCACCATCAGTAGAAAAGAGTAAAAAGAGGTGATACGTAACCACCGAAACCGAGTTTCATTGTTGAGAAGCGTGTTAGAGTCTGGCGAGGGAAGTGGTGAGACCACGGCAGTCTCAGGTCCCCACGCCACTCAGGAGTCTCTCTGATCAAAATTCCTAAGCAATCCATCACTTGTGGTAATGAAGATTTTCTGAAACAGTCTGTGGTTGACTGTGTAAAACCACAGCGATGACAGCTATCTACTCTCCCTCTCCAGGTTACCATCACACTCTGTTTCTTTCTCTCTGTCTGTCAGCTTTCAGTGGGAAGCACATAAACAATTTCTCATACATCCCAACCCCCCTCTCCGCTATCAACCGTGGCGAATATGTTTCCAATCTGCGTGCCCTCTCATGGTCAGATTCCCATACCTTTCCAAATCAAACACATCAGATATTCACAGACGGACATGACTGTCTGGATGATTAATTGCACATCCTGCCTGTTTATCCAAAATAGATCAATCAATAAATCATCATGGCACTGGTTCATTTGGAGTTTGTTTTTGTGTATACGTGAAAAAAAAAAAAAATCCACAATTACGAAATCACTTATATCAAACACTGACTGAATAGTCATAATTGCATTTAATCCCGAACATTTAGAATTTAAGCTACATCTTTAAGGTAGCTAATAGGACAGCAATGATACAATTTAACACACACACCCCCACACACACACACTTCCAGTGCACGAGGCTTGGGCAACTCACTTGTGCAGGAAGTTTCATTTTTCTCTCTGAACCAACAACCAAAACATTCTGTGAAGAGGGTTAGGCAATAAAATGCTTGAGTAGACACCACACAGGCATGTGAGCGTTTGAGTTTATCGCCATGCACCAGCATCAGGTGTTACATGTACTTATCTTGTTTCAGTTCTGCCAGACTGAAGGCTTAAGAACATGTTATGTGATAGAGAATAGGAGACTTGCTCCCCTAAACAAAACCCATCTGGATAATCCTGAGGCTCAACAGTAAGACTATTTAAAGTAGTTTGATTTAATAACAGCAAGAGAATCTAATTTCCATCTATAACTCCACAAGCATGTGATGGCGTATTGATAGTGCAGCTTGATTTAGGCCAGAGGTCTTCAGCTCCACTGCTGTAACACATGTGATTCTCATGATGGTGGATTTAATCATTAGATAATCTCTCAGGGTAGAGAATATTAGAACACGAAAAAGGATACACACACACACANACACACACACACACACACACACACACACATTAATTAACTAATTTATTTATCCAACTATATATGTACTTCTGGCTTTAAAAGATGTACGTCTATCAATGTGTCTACAAAATCTAATAATGATTTAATTGCTTAAATATAACGCTATCAATAAAATATTTTCAGAATTCTAAATATATCAGTTCTGTCAACTGATAAAGTCCATGTTTCTATGGTGTGTGTGTAGGGAGAGAGAGAGAGAGAGAGAGAGAGAGAGAGAGAGAGAAGGGGAGGGGTTTGTCAACATTACCCAATTACTCCTCCCAGGCATTTTACGTAGCTACTTCACTAACAATAAGGTAATAAAATTAAAAGTGATATTCATTGAAAACGACTAATCTTTTGTATCTAAAACAAACTTGTCAACATTCAATTAAAATATAAACCAGACAAAAAAAATAAAAATTCCAAAGGGAATTATGGAATTACGTGAAGTTTTTTTGGCACAGGAATTAGCCAGGGCCGCCAATTATTATTCACCAACAAATATGAGAAGAACTTAAAATGGACCCTTTACAAAGCAGCGTGCATTGCTGGTCTGCCTTTCAGGTATGTATTGATTTAGGAAGTGGGTGTCAGATTGATTTCGGACTCCGTGACCTCATGTTTATTGGTTACACGAAAAGCTCTGGCAGTGTTAGGGCCTCTCATGGGTGGGCTGGCTGCAGGCAGCTTATTGAGGTCCACCACACCCCACTGCTTTGATAGCTTTCCACAGAGTGGTTTTGATCATGTTCAGAGAGAAACGCTGCACCTTGTTTAGATGTTGGCGAGGGTGGTCGATATGGTTGGCCTGGTCGGCGGACATTCATTCCAATTTAAATATTGCATTACACAACATGGCGCGCAGTCAGTAATGGAGATTAACAACGCAGCTATATCAGCGTTTTACAAATGGGAACAATTTAGGGATAGATGTTGTAAAATGTGCACAATCATTGTTTTCCAGCCAAGCGAGATGATGGAGCATTCTACGCACGCCAATACGGTGCATCAGTGCATACTGCACGGCAAGCGAACCCAAGACCAGACAAAATTAGAAAGTAAACTTTACGTTGGCCTGCCAAAGACCATTACAAGAGAGAGGAAAATAACAACATGTGAGAAACTCGAGGCTGAAAATGTAAGGAATGTGAAAAAGTAGTTTTGTGCATTAGGGAAGGGATGACGGAAGGGATAGTGTTGTTACAAAACCAGCAGTTTGTAATTATGAAATGCAGTTGTGTCTTTACAATCAATAGATCAATCGTTCTACAAAGGATCTTACACAAAGGTCTGTTGTTAAATAAGTGTTGTCTTACATGCCTATTTCATGCCTATTGGATAAGTGTTTCAGTAGGAAAGGGGAAAAAAAAGGGTTTCCAAACATTATTATTATTATCTTCACAGTGAAATCTTTGTATTTTGTTACATAATGGACCATATTAAGTAATAGCCCATGTTTATGATTAAAAACATCATTAAGGCTGTCTGGGATTTTTCCTGCAGAGACAGAAGGACTGTTTCAACAACAAGCTTGGAACAACGTACCAGACAATTTGATTTAAAAAAAAAAAAAAAACCCTCCATGGCAGTGTATCCAAGACAATCTGTGAAGTTATAAATACAAAAGGCAAATTATAATTCGGTTTTATTTTTCTTACTGGTTGTTTTACGGTCTTGGGCTCAAGATAGCAATTATTTTTCATCCTTGGGCACTTTTTATTTTTATTATTTTATGAAGGCATCTTCCCAATACTTTAAAGTTTTGTGCAACACTGTAGCTCAAAGAAAAAAGTTTTGAAATCATTGAATTTTCATTATAATATAATGGAGTGTTGCAAGAAATGATGGGTTTAATGATGTGAGTATTAAATGCAGGTAAATGCAAACAAAACCATGGCTTGGTTTACAAACAAGACAAGGACTAAAGACGAGAAGGGGAGGGAAAAAAACAAATTTGTCCTGAAGCAAAGAGAACAGAGGAATTCTGTGTTTTCAGCCTGCAATCTAAAGAACAAGAAAGCACTTGAAATATGAATTAAGGTCAAAATCAAAGGATGAAAGTGATATTTTGGGACATGTTGGAAAGTGAAAGCTTTTTGGAACTGCATGAAGAATAATAAAGAGAATAAAGAGGGTCGAACTAAAGAATATGTTGTTTTTGAAAACAGCCTCTAGCTCACTGTACACATGGATAACTCCTCTGATATTAATAGCTGGAATAGAAATTAAGAATAAACTACTACTGAAAGAAGATCCCTCTTCATCCTGACTCCAGCCTCAGCCTCACTGATGTCCTTAAGTAAAAAATATGGTTCTCTTGATCCCTTGTAACAGTGCAGTGTGGCTGGCTGAAACATGTTGTCCTGTGTGGGGGCTCTCCTCATGTTTGATGCTTAAAGGATAGAATTTCCTTCAAAAAAAAAATCAGCCAGAGCAATTAAATATAGACATACCTGCGTGATTTAAAAGTGCTTAAGGCTGATATTTGCATGGATCTGGGCCGAAACGCTCCTTTTCACATTTGATAAATCCTTTTTTTGCATAAAATGTCATCTTTTTTTTATATTGTTAGTCCATTCTTTACAAATAATAAGTCATCTCACGATTTGTGTGTGGTGGACTGAAAAATGTGCACAGTTAATGTTCTTATGAGTTTCACAAAACATGTCATGTTTCAATTAATCTGCTCTAAAATAGGTTTTTAAAAAAAAGGTTTGAAAAGAGAAAAATTCTATTTTGGAGTCATTGTAAACCTGTCTGGGTTAAATTTCTACCCCCACCACACACACACACACACACACACACACACACACACACACACACACACACACACACACACACACACTTTATTCACCTCAGCAACTGATAAGCAGCATTTTAAGATTCCAAGCGTGTGAGTATTTATCAGTTCTTAGTAGTTGACTGAAAGAGGCCTCGAGCCGTCATTCTTTCTACCAATGCAGTATTTAGGATGGATGATAAAGATCAAGAATCACATCACTGCTTCTACATCTCTGCAAAAAAAAAGAGATATCTTAGCAAGTAAATATATCTTGAATATAGTCCAATTCAACTCATATTCAACTCATTTAATTGACATATTTCAAGCTTGAAATTGTCCTGTTCTATTGACAGATAATTTTGCTTATTTCTAAAAAAATTTTTGTAGAAAGAATCAAAATTATCTCTCCGTAGAATGACACAATTGTAAGCTTCAAACTGTCTAGAGGTTTAATGGTCTTATATTTTCTATACAACAAAATCTCATCATTATGAGAAACAGCAGATAACATTTTTTTTAAAAAATTCGAGATCTCTTTACTTGCTAAGCATTGTTTGCAGTGATACATTACTGTGTGTCTCTCTACCTGATGTACACTGAGGCACAGTTACCAAATATTCAGCCAGATGTTCACAAATCAGTAGAAACAGCAAGAACTGTAAATCAAAGAACAGACTAAAAGGAGTCAAATAGTCAGTGTTAAGTAAATTACCACGGTAAGAGAGCCGGTAACTAACACCATCATACAACAAAAGACATCTCACAGTTAATCCATGCTTGTAAGGAGAATGAAAATCTCCCACGGACATGCTGCAGAAGCTTGGTGGGTAAGAAAGCATCGGTGACAGGTTCTCTAGTTACACAGTGAGATTACGCTATCATCAGAGAGCTGCTCTGAGCTGATGTGATTCAGCAGTAGCTTAAGCACAGGGGGCCCACTCCACCTTTAAAGGGGATTGCTTTTATGCCGTTGATTCCTGTGTGCTGATAGCGCAGGGCCTGTGGGAATGCAGACGCTGTCAGTTTGCAGCTTCCTTAAACCGAAGCTGTAACTACCTTCAATCACAGATGGTGCGGTACCTCGTAAATCAAGAGCTGAGAATCACAAGTTATAATGGCAACAAACTTTTATTCCTTGTTTCTGCATGTTGAGCTAATGTGCCATAGTTTAGTCTGTCTCCTCTTTACGGAGTGACTCGTCTGAGAGGCCTATAACAGCCAGGAGAGCTTATGGTGCTCTCAAGCACACCCAAATATTGCAGCTGTGTTTTGGCCTTGTCTGTCAGCGAAACAGCAGAGAATGAAACTCAAGAGGCCACTTTGTAACGGCTGTTGCTGTGGAAACAAGTTCATTCAGATTAATACTGTGATTCATGGTGTGTTTCTTCATGCCTGCGGCCCAAACTTTCCCCCGCCACAATCAGTACACTCACACTACACTGTCTGCCATAAATAAAAGGCTTAATAACACTTGTACATTTCCACTTACTGACTGGACGTTATATTACTGAATGATCTGAAATGCTAACGCGGAGATGGATCTAGCAATCGCAGCATCAGACTTTTTTTTTTTTTTTGCTGATTTCCATCTGTAAGCACTTCAAATCTCTAAATGCAATTAAATTAAAAACAGAAGCAATATGTGCATATGATGCAATCATAATTATAGTCTCTGTTGTCTGATTATCTTTGGGCGCGTGAACCCAGTGATCCTTTCTTAACAGCGCCATCTTGTGTTCAATAGAGGTAACTTACACATGCTTCCTGAAGAGGGATATTTCTCTAATCTCCCTTTCATTTACAAAAAGAAATGTTGTTGTTTTTTTTTTATTCAAGGATCAGGCTTTCCAGTGAAGAAGTTTAAGTCTCGATTTCAACCAAAGGAAGCAAGTTTATTTCCACAGCTGCTGTGTTAAACAACAGATCTTTGTATTTTTGATATTTGTTTTTGCCCTTTGCTAAATATTAATAGTCACACTAATAATAATAATAATAATAATAATAATAATAAGAAGAAGAAGAAGAAGAAGAAGAAGAAGAAGTAGTTTAGGTTTTGAAAGCATAAATAACTTTTATGTTCTATTAAAATGTATCCCCTTGACTCAGGAGGTCTCTGATATTTATTATTAAAATTACATTATCAAAATTGTATTTAAATCTTTTCTTTTCTGGATCTCAGTGATGATGAATGTAAATAATATCAATGGAAAAGGAGCCCCAAAATTCCTGCCCATGCTCGTGAATCCTCCTGAAGGTAAGTGCACACAGGTGGGAGTGTAAGAGATAGAGAGAATGAAATAAACGCCAGTGGAAGTGTAAGAGATGGAGAGAATGGAATAAACACCAGTGGA
>JAKKZN010000003.1:2733668-2746694 GCA_033441825.1 Pangasius elongatus
TCACCGTCCCAACATCAGCGCCTGATCTCACTAATGCTCTTGTGCCTAAATGCACAAATTCCAACAGCCACGCTCCAAAAATGTGTTGTAAATACAGAGGCGATTAAGAGGAGCACTATTAGTTTCAGAAAGGTTCACAGGGTGTCTGGTTGACTAAAGTTTTCCATCAGAACTGGGCTCCTTTGGGTAGCAATTAAAAAAGTTGCACAATGCGTTCATTCATCTATCCTTAGTAACTGCCTGTCCAGGGTCGTGGTAGTTTAAATTAGGTTACTGGTTTGTTTATACTTTGGGAAATACAGTGAAGGCTCATCTGGCACACTGTACAATGGGTCAGGATGAACATGTGTAAGGAAGCAGAGCACAAACACAGCTTGATGCACTCACCAAAACGCATCTGACATTAACATTCATTTACTAAAGCTGTAGGTCCTGACACACACTGCTAGACCACCTACCGATTGCGTTCTGTGTGATGAATTAATTAATTACAAGCCTCTGGTGGAAAAGATGGAAATGGGCAACCAGAAAGCTGTCAAAAATAAAGAGGACTAAAGAGGAAATGCAAGATAAAGGTGTTAATAAATGAAGTTCTTATTCAATAAGCACTCTCGTGTCAGAACAGGTAATAAATACGGCTGATATGGCAGCTCAGTACATACGGGTTTTAATGAAAAGGCTGCTGTTATCAGAATAAGCTGTTGTATAGACATGTGTAATTAAACTGCATTACATGTTTCTTGCGGCTAACTGTGGCTTCTATGGCTTTAGAAATTCAGTAATGTTTATAAAAGTCTTGAATTCCTTTGTTAGATGTGAATAAATACTGTAGATGGATGTATTCAAAGGAGCAAAGTTGCCAGATCTGTGGCTACGTACAAGCATTGTTAATATTAAACCTAAAATGGGATCTAACCTAAAAAAAAGTGCTGGCAGTTTAAAAATAGCCTAATTGCTAGGTGAAAGCCACGCACCCGGCAACACAGCCTACACAGCCTACACAGCTCTGAGCCACAGGCATGCTGTTAAATAGATTTTAAAAAAGGCTGCCGATAATAAAGGTTTAGTACATCAGACAGAAATTGTAATCAATAACATCAAGCACATGCATATGCATGAGGAAGAGAAATATACGCATGTCATGTGTTGCCTCATGCATGGTGCTGTTGAGGCTTGTACACCAGTTTTGTGCAAAACACACAAGGTTTTTTTTTTTTAGCACAGAACGCAGCCTAATTATGCATAAAAAACACAAGGAAATAACAGTACATCAGGTTTAGTGTGTCTGCTCCCCTCCACCTCATCCATCAGGGGAAAGGGACGAGTACAGGAGCACTGCTGAGCAGATTAGCTGGGTAGTGGACCAGTCTTTCCACTGATTACGTGCTGCTTTAATGATCTTCCTTTTCGTGCTTTTTTTTTTTGGCATGTGGAGATTTTGTTGAAGTTTTGCTGAAGTAATACAAAAAACAGAAAGTAGGACGAAATGGCCAAAGATACTGCATGCCTACTGCTCTCCTGATCAGACTGGCTACAACATAGCACATTTGAACTTTACGTCTGAGTGAAACTCAGTTTTATGCAATGTCTACAAATTTGCATTTATGTAGTTGTCTGTTTAAAAAAAAAACACTGAAGTCTATTATGTGAGAATAATTTCAGAGCCATTTCGCTTGGCATGCAGCAGCGCTGATCTTGGTATCAGTTATCCGTTCAATACCGAGCTCGTTTACTTATACTCGTAAAAAAATACTTCAATACCAACATGGCACACCACGTGATGCTACATGACATAAGCCTTTTGAACGCTGTTGCACTAATGAAAAGGCAACAGGACAATCTGGAGGTATTATGTCAAGAGCAGGAACTATTGCATCTGTGACCTGATAAAACATCCGGAGCAAAAAAACCTAGCAGGAGAAGGTCATTGCTAGCAGCAACCAACACTGCAGCAAGTGATAGCTAGTCGAGAAAAAAACATTTCTACAGATGAAGCTAAGTGAATGAAAGTAAGAGCTCTTAGCCAGTATGTTGTTCTTGACANTCGGTCATTGACCATGAGAAATTCTGATGCAATAGAGACAATGAAATGTACTTTACTTTCCCAAATTGTACCAAATCTCCTTTTTTTTTCACCATAATTCTACTCAATCCAAGGTAACTAGTGTAGATAGTGCATGAACACACGTGTGTGCTTCTCATGGCTAATATTTAAACCAGGAAACATAAACTGAGCTAAATAACATGTTCTGTGATGCTCCTGATTGATTAATAATAAGCACGTTACTCATTTCAGTATCGTATCTGTATCGACGAATACCGAAAAGCGTGTACTCGTAGACGTTCTAAAGAAATCCTTATATTTCCCTATGAACGAATTCTGAATTGGAAACAAAAATGTAAAGTGGTGGAGTGACTTGTGCTTCCCAGCAAGTAAGTAAGCAGTGAACGGAGATGAATGCAGACGAGAGCATACCAAGGTTAAATGGGTGACATTATAACATGCGGTCCCTCTGTCTTACTCTTTCTCTCCGTGTCACTCTGTCTCTCCTGCACTTTTTAATCAATCAAAAACAGTCCCCCCTCTGTGTGATGTAGCTCAGAGAAATTAAATGTAAGGAGAAGATTAAAGAGCAACAAACAGAGAGAGAGAGAGAGGCAATAAGCAAGAAATTGTGAAAATGGCGTCTACACAAAGACAGCCAAACTGGATGGACAGGACGGCGCCAAAATCAATTTGCTCTCATGTAATACCCATCGCTCTGCTTCCCTCCAATTTAATAAGGCACTGAAATATAGCAGTCGACTCAATTAAGCCTGCTAATGAAGGAGCAAACACTTCTCTGGCGAAACGATCCGAGCATTTTATTTTTTTTCCCCCTTCCAGCACTCATGCCAATAAGAGGAGACGCAGAAGCGGAAGCGGATTTGGGGGAGCTTTGTAAAACGAGGCGTGGAGGGAAGCTCGGTGCCAGTTTTTTTGGCGCTGGGAGCGTGTTTGATCAGCTAAGCTTCTGGACGACACGTTTGTCTTGCGTGCGAAGAGATGCAAGTACCATGACTTACTAGGGATGGAGCAATAGTACATGTTTTTGGTACTCGACAATACTGACACTGAAATGAGTAACCAGATTAGTATTAATCAATCAAGGATGCCACAGAATGTTATTCATCCCTGCTGATGTTTTCCTGGTTTAAACAATGGCCCTGAAAAGTGCACACGTGTGTTTATGCACTTAGGCTACGAGGCTAACCCTTTATAATGTTAGTGAGTTGATTTTAAATGAAGTGCATTAGCTAGCTCTATTAATTAGCTTGGATAGAGTAGAGTTGTAGTGGGGAAAAGTGGGTTTTGTTTCACTTTTCACTCTTGTTGTAAATGACTGAAAGTGGCTGAATGTCAAGAACAATGTACTGGCTAACGTACTGCTATGCTGCTAGCGATGAACTGCTGACTTTTAGGTTTAAGATGTTTTCTCAGGTTACTTGTATTGTAGTAAGATGATGTAGTTCCTTGTGATATTTTCTCAGAGCACAGCTTGCAGTCTGCTTTGCTTTGACTGATCACTGTCATTTCGTGTTCAGTAGCGTGGCAACATACACAAGGCTTATGTCGCATAGTGTCACATGGATGTTATCTGAACTTGTTTTTTTTACAAGTACAAGTAAATGAGGATGGTTTGACCGATACCCGTTATAGGTATTAATACATCTCTAGAGATAACGGAGCAATCTGACTTCTTTCAAATAAAGGAATTGATATTAAAGCGAACATTTCTGCTGGAAAACTGAGATTCCATTGATTCTGGACCTTCGGGAATAAGCCGAGTGTAGACGAGTAAATCTGAACACATGGTGCAGCAAAACTACCACTTATAACTTCTACAAAACCCTGAATCCTTGAGGGGAAAAAAAAATCTTAATTACCCAAACTGAAGTACGGTTAATGATGCAATCAGCAAAGTGGGCGGGGCTGTGAACCCAGAGCTGCGTGATTGGAGTAGCAGATTGGCATGTGCTTTGTTTCCAGGGAGATCTGATGAGGCGCTGAGTTCGCTTGAGTCCTTGAGGGAATTCGAGAGCTCTACATTGGTTTCTCGTGTGCGCCTGCGTTACGCCGAGGGCCATCGAGTGTGTGTGTTATCAGCGTCTGTCAATCTCTGTTGTGCGCAGCGGTGAGGAGAGCTGCATGGCCCAGCTCTCGCGTGTCCGAGCTTGAGGAGAATGTGAGCTAAATAAGGCGGCGTGTGAAAAAGCAGCAGTGCTTGTATTGATTGGTTAATTAGACAGAAATCTGCAGGGAGCGTGTAGCTCGATGGGAGGTGTGTGTGCGTGTGTGTGTGCGTGTGCAGGAGAGAGAGGGAGGGAGGGCAGGCTGCTGAATGAAGCGCTGCAGCCTCTGATTGCGGGTGTTCTGCATCAGCGGAGCATGAACTCGGGTCAAAATCCCTCAGCACCCTGATGTGAATATGACAAGGTGAACTAGTTTCTGTTAGAAACCCACAATAGACAACAGGCGATAAATCACACACACACACACACACACACACACACACACACACACACACACACACACACACACACACACAAGGCTCTTTTACCACAATAGCTAACTGATTAATTCAACTCTAAAGCAGAAGTGACCAAGACACACACACGTCTTATCGCTGTGTGTGTTCAGAGGAATGGACACCCAAACACCAGGCACGAGAGATAGAGAGAGAGAGAGAGAGAGAGAGAGAGAGACTCACTGACCTCTGACTTCCGAACAGTATTCACCACACAAGAGTGTGTGCACATTTTTAATAATTTTAATCTTTGCAACTGAAAGATATCAGCACCATTTATTTCTCCTAAACGATCAATCCAGAGAGCCAGATAATAGCACTTTCCCATGATATTAATTCAAATTATTTGCAGGGATGACATTTCCAGTGACTTGTGAGATGCTAGCGCTTAGATGAGGCTTGGCATTTAGGCAAACTCTGAGCTTGGCTAATGAAAAGCGCCGATGAGTTAGCTAGTTAGACAAACGCACCGGCCTGTTATCAGAGATCTGGTTCATTTCTGCAGAATTTCCAGAGGAAAGCTCACAGAAAAGTAACTCTAATGAGCACAAAAGTGTTGAAAAGTTCAGCAAATTTACTCCTGTGTTTAGGCGAGAGACAGAGAGAGAGAGAGAGAGAGAGAGAGAGAGAGAGAGAGAGAGACTGGCTGTGTTTCCTATATGTTCCTATAGAGCATTAGGTTTTACACCTTCCCCCTTCGCCTCTTGCACCAGTCCAGCCAATCCTCAGTACTGCCTCCCTCGAATCTGTTTCAGATAAGGAGCAGTAAGCCCACAATAATCAATACAAGTCTTTACACCAGACAAAGAATAAAGAATTTTTGGCGTCTATTCTCCTGCAAACTCTTCACCAATACACTTACCGTATTTGTTCAATAAAACATTCCATGATCGTTACTTTAAAAACTGCATTACAGTTCCAAATAATTTACAATTCTCTAATAAATATCCTATCGTCATTTCTTCATTCATCTTCAGTAAGTGCTTTGTCCTGGATCCAGTGCCTACACTGCAAAAAAATGGCATCTTAGTAAGCAAAGAGAAGGAGGAAAAGATGTCAGAGCTAATCGCAAGGGAATGCAAAAATTATCGTGAGGTAACCATCAACTGTTGCAGGATAACGCTAAACTATTGGAATGGAAGACAAAAACTGCTGCAAGATAACACAAAATTGCGAGGGAGCGCAACACTATTATGAGGTAACACTACATCAACACGAGGTAACACTAAATTAACACGAGGTAACACTACATTAACACGAGGTAACACTAAATTAACACGAGGTAACACTAAATTAGCATGAGGTAACACTAAATTAACACGAGGTAACACTACATAAACACGAGGTAACACTACATTAACACGAGGTAACACTAAATTAGCATGAGGTAACACTAAATTAACACGAGGTAACACTAAATTAACACGAGCTAACACTAAACCATTGCGAAGCAACACAGAATTATCACAAGGGAAGGCAAATGTACAGTGAGCTCCAAAAGTCTGACAGCACTAGTGAATATGCTTCTATTTCCTAATTTAATACAACAATTTACATTACAAATGATATTACTGACACCAACTTGACTGCAAAATAGAATCTTAGAAATATTTTATATAAAATATTTTAATATATATTATAGAATATTATTAATATTATTATAGAAAAAAAAAATATATATATATATACATGAATTTCTGAATATTTGTCTCGTCCCCTTTTTGCTCTAATGACAGTGTGCACTCACATGGACTCCACGAGTTTGTACAAAAACTCATGATCCATTTTAGATCAGATCCATCAGAGTGACGTCTGATCACATGCTTCAGTAGAAGAGATTAGACATGAGGACAATCGGACCTTTTATACAAAGCAGTCACGTTTATTTACATTTAAACAGGGACCTAGAAATAGTGCAGATTCTTGATTATTAAATATGCAAGATATTGAAGATTTACTTTCTTTGTTTTCAATATTTCAACATTCCAAACCCTTCTGTTTATTTCCAACAATAAATAAATAAATAAATAAATAAATAAATTCAATGTGGTCTCAGACTTTTGGACCCCACTGTATCTAAAAGTAAAGAAATCTCAGTGTGACACTTTAAGGGCTCAGTAAAATAGTCCTGTTCTATTGGCAGATAATTTTTCATATTTTAAGAATTTATTTCTAGAAAATTATCTGGCAACAGAATAAGAACATTTAAAGCCTGAAATGAGTAAACGTGTCTACAAACAGGATGAATACTCTTATACTTGATATTAATCTCATAATAAGAAATATTACATCAATTTGTCCAAATTGAAGATCTTTTCACTTGCTAAGATATCATTTTTTGCAGTGTGGCATGAATAACCTCTGGATGAGAACCCGGAGGAACCGGAGAACCCGGAGGAGGAAACCCTCACGGAGAACATGTGAAACTCCACACAGACTGTAACCTGAGCTCAGGATCAAACCCTGGAGCTGTGAGGTGGTGGCGCTATCACCTCATAAATGCTTCGGAAATAGTTCATGTAAAACCATCATGCCAATACAGCCCATTAAACTGAGAGAGTGAGTGTGTGTGTGTGTGAGTGTGTGTGTGTGTGTGTGTGTGTGTGTATGTGAAAGAGAGATAAATGTGTTATGGTGCAGGTTACAGGTTAGCCAGGGTAAGTGTGTTGCTTATCTCACTGTGTCCTTGTGTTTGTGTGTTTGTGCTCTGCAGTGCAGTCAGCTCTCCATTGAAACATCTCTTTACTTCTAGTCTGGACTAATACAATTAATCACATGCTCACTGGAGAGAGAGAGAGAGAGAGAGAGAGAGAGAGAGAGAGAGAGAGAGAACCCGTCACCATCCATCCTCAGGCTGTCCACACACATTCACAACATGCCCAATAGTGGCTGCTAAACAAACAGGGGGTTCTAGGCTGCCTATCTCTCTTTTCTCTCTCTTTTCTCTCTCTGTCCATCACTCTCTCCTTCTCACTCCATCATCGTAAAACAGCCTGCCACACAGATGCCACTCACAATCTGCATTCGAGACTAAGCTTCTGAAATCCAATTAACTTTCCCACAAATGCAACATTTATGAAGCTTAAATGTCTTTGAAGAATGAAGAGGACATGCGAGCGAGGGACTCTCTCTCTCTCTCTCTCCCCCTCTCGCTCCCTCTCTTTCTTTCTGTTTTTCCTCTGCCATTTCCATAAATATGAACCGCTCTATTTGCTCCAGTCTTGGGCAAATTCAGCAGGAAGATTTCCATTCCCAGTATGAAAGAGCTCCATTTGGCGAAGTCCAATCTCCGGAGAACGGGGGGAGGGAACGGGAGGACTGGAATAATCGATGCTTTCTCCGTCCTGCTCCAGAGTTCTGTATTAAACGGTTAAAGTCGCCCGTAGCTGGGGGATTAGGCAGAGATTTGAGGCAGGAAATCATTTGCATTGCACATCCATACAGCCAAGGTCAGCATGTGCCGAAGAAGGACAGGACAGGGAGGCAAAGGTAGAAAGAGTGAGCAAAAAAAAAAAAAAAAGACAAGAAAGAGAAAAGTGTACACTCTGACACACTAATGAGCCGCCGTGTTCCTGCTGTCGTTCATCTTTTTTTTCCTATAATCCCTTTACTCATGGCGAGAGAAACTTTATGCATGTGCATGCAACTAGATTTCTGGGTACATAAACAGACAAGGGCACTTACAGCCCATGAATCACCACTAAAGCACACACACACACACACACACGCACGCACACACACCACACATCCATTATTCATTTGCCTCACAGCCACAAAGGCCCTGTTTTGGAGTGACCTTATTAATCAACAAATGACCAATAAAGCCGGTGGAAAGTGGGAAATGGGTTTGGGCTGTAATCCCGTCCTCTGTGCGCCTCATTACAATGGTCGAGCTGGTTATGATGCAGAGCGACGGGGATTTCTTTTGTCTCTTCAGAGGAGGTGATGTGAGGAAAATGATGAGTGCTATTACCCCAGGGCTGATGTTATTACCCCAGCTAAGGATGGGAGCGCAGCAGGAAGCAGATGGGGGAGTTTAATACGATGCAAGGCTGAAGCTGAAGCTTGTTAGAGAGCAGACATTAATACCTCTACACCTGACCTCTTTTATCATCCCTTTTTCCTCCATTTGCCTCTGCACAAATGAGCACTGATCCAGATAGAAGCACCTTTCATCTTGTAACAGGCGGTAAGATCTGTATTAGTGCGTTTCCCGCATGACGAGGTAGGCCCGGCGCTCACACTTCCACAAAGACAGAGCCGTGATGAAGCTTGTTAGCAGACAGAGCTTGTTACTCTTTATCTGAATCACAAAGCTTTTTTTTTTTTTTTTAATTTCTTACTTCTTTTCATCTTCATCTATCATACAAGCGCTGCTGTAAATACATGCACAGTTCCCACACTTCTCTCTCTCTTTCACCCAGTGCTCAAGGGTCACAAAGAATTTATATGTATGTATAACCACGGTGAGGCTGAATGCTCGAATCTGATTGNGGTGAAGTTTTTGGTTAGAAGACGTTTATTTAACGTTTATGGAAGGAGTCTCGGCTGTAAGCGCTTTCAGTCTAGGTTTTCAGTTTTTTTCATAAAAGAAGATGAAGATGTAAAGGAAGAAAATGACGCCAGTTTCACCGGAAGCACCTTTAACGGGAATGTACACATCAATGAGCTAGCCAAAGTGCTATAACGTGAGTGTGGCTTCTTCGGGATCTAGTTGTGACTGAACATTTGGCTATATTGTGTCCGAAATTTCACTTACACAACATTATTATTAATTATTTTCATGCAATATCGCATGAGCATGAGTGCAGTTGTACTGAGTATTGGAATAGTCGCCTGGCTAGCTCCGCTGGTACAGCATGGGACTCTTGATCTCAGGATCATGGGTTTGAGCACCATGCTGGGCACCAGCCCCAGCCACTGGGGGTGCACAGGCTGGGACACTCTCAGTGTCGGTCCCAAGCCCAGATAAATGGCGAGGGCTGCGTCAGGAAGGGCATCTGGTGTTAAACCTATGCCAAATCAATGGAAGGCAATCCGCTGTGGTGACCTCTAACAGGAACAGCTGAGAGAACAGCAACAACTGTTAATTAAACAGGAACTAACTAGTCTTTTAATCCAAACTATAAACCGTGTCTTTAACTAATAAATTAAACATTGCAATCATTGGCAAATAGCTGTGGTATAAGAGGAATAACTCACTCCACCGGCGTGCATCATTTCCATATTACAGCATGGTCTGGAGAGCGTTATTCCTTAATTAGCATGCTTTAGAGGACTGGATGGTGACATGTTTGTATTATAGCGGAATTAGACTGTCTGTATGTTTATCCAGACCAAATTTATTCCACATTCATGAAATATTTTTCTTTCATTCTAAAATGATTTAATTAATGCTACATCACTCTATTACCTCTATTGACTTGTTTTTAACCTGATTTAATATCAACCTGAGCTGACAGGCAAACAAACACCCACCTACCTCTACATTTATAACCTAATCCTAAACACTTAAGGAAAAGCAACACTACTGACACATTTTGGAAATAAGTTCTTACTTTGATTATCATCATCATCATCATCATTTGATGTTTCATCACCTGAGGTAAAAGTCTCTTATGACGGTGAACCGCGAGCCACATCGTCGTCTCTTCAGTCCACTGATCTCTTGTTCACGCTAACATCGGTGTGGAAACAATCAGTGATTCATTCAGTGTGTTTTAATCATTTTATTATTTCAGAAGTGAAGTGACTTGTGGCCATTTGAACACTTTGAGTGTGTAAGCGCTCTTCTCTGTTTTGATGATGATGTGACGATGGAGGCGCATCGCAAACATTTTAACATTTTACAGCCGCTATCTGATTAACTAAACTAATCTAAACTGATGTTCATTTCACGTAGCTCTCCAACAACTTGATTAAAACATGATGTTCTTTATGTGAGGAAATCACACTTATTTAGCGAGATTTTAAACATTTCTAAACAGACTGACTAATTTTAATGCTGTGTTTGTTAAACTCACAGGCAGATGCCGAGGCAAGGTTAGAAAGTAGCCTCCATAACATCATCTTCATGTCATTCTGGTAATAAAATATTTATATTTTCTTAAAGTAGAGATGTCTCTAAGAAGTACATTACTGACGGAAAAACTGAGCGACTCTTTACAAGCATCCAGAAATTGTCACAAATGTGATGGAGACATGCGTTAAGATAAATTGTGTCCTGTGTTCACGTGCAAGAACTGTGCCGTGAATCCGTTTGGAAAATCTGATCTTGGCAGCACCTTTAGATCTTGCTAATATAAAGCTTAATTCGAAAGTGTCTAGTGAGAAAGCTCTTCAGATTTCAACAAAACTGCTGATCTAGGCTGAAGGCAAAACTCCAGGATCAGATGTTTACATGTAGCGAAAGCGATTAGAGATATAAAGCAGGGTTAACTGCTCTCCTTCTTCAAATTCAGACTCTCCCAGTACGTATATATATAAAACATTATCAGCTCCAGGTGGCGTTGTGGAGGCTATGATAGACAGAAGTTTTAAAAAGCTCTGTTCTGGCTGTGATGGCGAAGGAAAAGGTCAGATGTCTGGAGTTATTTCTGAAATCCACTACGCAAAAAAAGTGCGTGTGAATGCACAGGGGGAAAAAGGTTTGTGTGGGACATTTTTCAGCACTGATTCATTCTGAAAAGGAAAGAGAGATAGAGATAGTGCGATGAGCTGAGGTTGGGTTCGTGTGTGTGTGCACGTGTGTGTGTGTGTGCATGAGCGAGTGAGTGTGTTAACTGCTGCTACATGCTGTGCCATACAGGCAGCCTGGTGTGAGACAAAAGGCAGAGACTGTGAGGATATCCATTTCTCTCTCTCTCTCTCGCTCTCTCTCTCATCCGTGAGCTCCTCCTTTACGTCCCGCTGATTCTTGCTCATATCCATTTTTCTCCTCCGGGCCATAATGAGCAACATCTCCAGCTATTCAGCCGCCATTATTGTGCCTATGAAGAATAGGACTCTCTATATTGATTTTGTGTTTTCCCTTGGTGTCCATTTTTCTCCCGCTTGCTCTTTGCACGAAAACGACTGAAACTCAGTGAACCGCAGAAACCTTCGCCGCTGGTAAGGGTGAATCTGTGTGTGCTTAATTGATTATCCTGCATAACACATCGTGAGTTCAGGCATAAGATAATTAAAGAAGGCCCAGTTTTAATGGTCTCTCATCAGCATGGCTAAATCACAAACATGCGGGCTTCCATCATAATTAGCACTTTTTATTCTGAGCTTCAAAGCAACTGTGTTTCCAGAAGGAAAAATGCTTTTACACTATTTCCTAGTAATCGAGCTAATTGGACAACACTTAGTACTGCTTTTCAGGAGCCAAGAGTGACAGATGGAGACAGAACTCAAAGAGTAGTTAACAAGTAGTTTGTGAAGCTCTGAGCACCACTCTGTCTCGGAGAACGGTGGTCCCATAGCTGGAGACGTGATTCGGGGATGAGAAGATGAATAGGAAGAGAAGAGAGGAAGTGTTTTATCTCTTTTACAGGCTTGCTTGTTCCTTCAGGGTTTGGAGAAGAGACAGTGCAAAAATGATGTCTTACCAAGTGTAAATATCGTAAATCTTGGACAGAAATGTGATATTTATCTCTTTTTATGTGATATGCTTTCCCACCTGAAGCATAAACTCTTATCTCACCTCTAACACACTCACACTAGCTGTGCAAATCACACGCATGCACAAATCTGGAACGATTGTTCACACTGAGAGAAAGAACAAGAACAAATTGGCTATACTGTATATCTGTGTCGATCTGGGATTGTTATTGTGGCTGAATTCTCATCTTTAAAATATATTTCAGTTAAATGACAAGGAAATGGTTTTATATACCATTTAAGCATTCCTTGGCTGGTTTCTGGCAGAGATCATATTGTGTAAGGAGCTAGTTTGACAAACGCAGTGTAAAAACAGGCAGTCTGATGAAAGACGTCTACAATCTCGCTAGCTAAGTGCGATTTCCTCACACACTGAATAGGGCCTTTCACACCGCGGGAACCTTTTCATAGTACCTGGACTAACTGTGGAACTACCCACTTCTTGGCATTTTCGCACCTCTGGAACTGGGTGCGATTTTAGTACCGGACTGCCTTTTTCGAGTACCAAATTAGCTCCTACGCCAGAGCAGGGTCTAGCCAGCACAACTGGTACTATCCGTGACATAAGTAGACATTGATTGGCCAAACGCGTACGAAAACGCCCTCAAACGCCATGATTTAAAACACATGTAAACATACTGTAGTGTCAACTTATTTCACTTTACATATACGTCGACGTTCCATGTCCATTATTGTGAAAGCCACGAGACACAAAAAAACACAGCTCCAATCACGATTGTTTACGTTGTTCTTCTTTGTTTCCGTTGTTGAACGCCACGCACAAATGACGTCGCTGTCGACCGGCTTACGTCAC
>JAKKZN010000003.1:2808691-2822181 GCA_033441825.1 Pangasius elongatus
CACTCCCTCTACTGTTCAGCTAATCCGAGTCCTCACACACTCTCTACTGTTCAGCTAATCCGAGTCCTCACACACTCCCTCTACTGTTCAGCTAATCCGAGTCCTCACACACTCCCTCTACTGTTCAGCTAATCCGAGTCCTCACACACTCCTTCTACTGTTCAGCTAATCCGAGTCCTCACACACTCTCTACTGTTCAGCTAATCCGAGTCCTCACACACTCTCAACTGTTCAGCTAATCCTCACACACTCTCAACTGTTCAGCTTATCTGAGTCCTCACACACTCTCAACTGTTCAGCTAATCCTCACACACTCTCTACTGTTCAGCTAATCCTCACACACTCTCAACTGTTCAGCTAATCCAAGTCCTCACACACTCTCTACTGTTCAGCTAATCCGAGTCCTCACACACTCTCTACTGTTCAGCTAATCCTCACACACTCTCTACTGTTCAGCTAATCCGAGTCCTCACACACTTTCTGCCCAGATCTGAGTTCACCTCACAATGAGTCTGCTTTATGATCTAAACTAAAATAAAACTGAATGGGTAAATTAGGCAGCAGTTTTTGCTCTGGAGGAGAGTGGCCATTTTCCTCTCTGGTAGTGCTGCTGTGTGGGAGAAAGGTGACAGCTCACTTTCGCCATTTCTCTCTTTTGTGACAGCTGCCACATCTGATCATTTCTGCTCTCTTTCTCTCTCAGAGAATGGGGAAATGTAATGGCCACTGCAGCCATTGTCAGACAGAAAGCATGGCGAGACAGAACATTTAGACCCTGACAGGTTTACTCTACCTTTCACAAGCAATGTGGTGGAGGATAAGGGGCAGGTAGGGCAGTCAATAAAAAAAACAACATTCTCTATCACATTCACTCACAGTATACACTATCCCAGCTTCTACATTTCAGCATGAATGCAAGCTAGATGAACCTCAATGCCAGGACAGCTTTACTGTCCTGTCAAAACGTAACAGACTACTATCAGTGTATACATTCAGATTTGCTGAAACACAATGCAGAAGGATCATATTATCCTTGTATCTGCATTAATAGAACTTATTTTCCTCCAGAATTTCTTGCTGAACATTCCAGCTTTAAATTTCCTCTCAACACAAACAGCATATGGATCCCAGTCTCTCAGTGCTACCTACTGTAGACTGAAACAGAGATTAGCCTCCTGCTGCAGGTTTTTTACTACTAGCAGCCTCACATTTATCACACACACACACACACACACACACACACACACACACACACACACAGAGTAATAGAAATGCAGCTGCTTTTGCTCACTTTTCTCCCTCTCTCGCTTGACAGAAGAAACACTTCAGCTCTACAGCCGTTCTGCTTTAGCATACTTCCAAGACACTACACTGTCCAGAATGCTATGTAGTTAGCTACAATGTTAGCTTGGTTTTTATTTCCAGCCTGTGCTAGAAACATCTATCAGCTTTGTGATCATCCATAACACAATCACCCCCCCACACACACTTTAAGAGCTGCCATATTCAGTTTCCAGTTATGTCCTTTAACAGCATTATTATTTCAGGTGTGGCTGATGAGTGGATGTGTAGAGATGTAAGGGTTGAAGTGATAGAGTAAAAAAAGGAAAAGACGAAGACCTTCAGCAGGTCACGGGAACACCATGAAGAGTGAAGCTAAAGTCAGCTTCCCTGTTAGGAGAGATAAGGATTAAGGGCCCTTGGCACTCGATGGAGATTTCAGATGATATCACAACTGTATTATCTCAATGAGAAAATCCTCCAATGAACTTAGAGCAGAGGAGAATCAATAGACCATCAGAGCAGAGAGAGACAACGGATTCTCATAACTCCAGCCTGGGAGTATTGGGAGGACACACACAGGGTGCACACACGGACAGATGTTTGTAGTATAATATCACAATAAATATCAAAAACATCACAGAAATGAACTGTTCTAAATTATTAATTTTTTTAAATTATTTTCCTCAACCTGCATCCGGTTCATCACTTACTTATTAAAGTGAAGTGACTTTGTGGCCAAGTGTGGTGACCCATACTCGGAATTTGTGCTCTGCATTTAACCCATTTAAGTGCACACACACAGTAGTGAACACACACCCNATCCCTGCCAGACCCGAGACTCGAACCCACGACCTTCAGGTTCACCTTCAGGTTACAAGTCCCACTCTCAGACCATTTAGGCCACGACTGCCCCCAGCATTGCACAGCAACATTATACCTTTTTACAAATAATCTAATAATAACCTAACATAAACTTCATACCTATTTCCACAGAGAGTGTAGGACAAAATCTAAAGTCGATACTCTGGTAGATTTCATGAACATTCTTTTGTTTTAGAGAATGATGGTGTGGAAAAAAATCAAATGCTATTTTCCAGCAAATGATTTCTGAGCTCTCTTGGTACCCTGAAGCTGGCTGGAACATTTTGTCGCTATTTTTTTTTTTTTTTGTCTAACTCACCAACAAAATCCCAGCATGAACTCTTTTCCATTTCATAACCGCGCGGCTCTGAAACACCGTGAAGGCGTCGACCGCTTTTCACTCATTTAGTTAAAGTGCAGAAAAACAGAATGAATGGTCTGATGGTGTGGGCTTACAAATGGAGTCTTGCTGATCTGAAGCACATTACCAATCAGGTTTAAGGCTGAAGAGAAAGAGCACACACACACACACACACACACACACACGCGCGCACGCGCGCACGTGCACACACACAATTCATGGAAGAACATTTAATAATGGGGGTTGTGCTGCAGCCGGATTAATCTCACATTTGCAAGTGGCAAGGCAATACACTGTCAGAAAGACTTCAAGGCTTCGTTACAAACTGCATAACATGCCTAGTTAACATAACATGCTCTAACTAGTATGCCTAAACCGTAATCACATGCTCTTTAGTGTGGTAGTATACAGTACGATTTAGTACGCAGACCCGAGTATTCACGTTTACCTTTGTTTACTCAGTTTTACAGAAGTGTGTGAGATAAAAACCCTCTATCATTGGACATTGTGTTACTGTTACAGTTATTGAGCAAGAGCAAAATCTCTTGGTTCCTTTACTGCAATCTCACAGAATGCTGCTCTGCAGGCTCTGCTTTGGATCCGTGATTACATCTCAACGAGTGAGAGGTTTTGCTAGATAGTTAAAATGCAGTTCAGAAAACAAGACTCATGTCTGGTCACGTCTGATGTGTGCATTTTTTATTATGGGATCCATTTGCGTACATTTACAGGAGCTTAAATTGTCCAGGAAACTCCATTTCATTATATATATTTTGTTCTCCGGCTTGTTAGAAATGTTAGGCATGAGCGGATAGTCTTATAATAAACAGAAGTTGCATTGAAGATGCCCGGGATGAGTTGCCAATTTAAAAAAGATTACAACTGGCTAAAGATATAAATTCATGTTGGATATCATTCACATATAAATGTGTAGCCTTGAGTAGAAGGCGATAACAAATGTTCAGCAAGAAGAAAAATTCAAATCATCCCTGAAATCTTTCCTTCTTTCCTGTTTGCTTCTCTTTGTCCTTTCACTGTTTGTGTATTTTTTTTTTTCATTAAAAATGTAATTTGCTGATCTAGAGGAGGTCTGGGTCATCCTGCACAGCAATCACATCATGATCAAGATCATGTTGATATTAACCTCCAATTAAATATAGATATTTTCATTTCCCAGATCTCCAATCACATCCCGTCAGTAATGTGGTATAAATGGAGCGTATTTAATTACACGTCTCTCTCTAATAAAAGTGGGAACACAGTGAGGAGTGAGTTTAAACTTTTAATTCATTTAAATCCCACTTGACTTTGGATGTGGTATGTTTAAAAAGCTGAGTTATGTGGCAGCTCCTGTCCGTCGCTCTTCTCCTTTCCCTGCTCTCTTTAATATGCTGCTGGAGTTGGCCGAGGCACGACGTGTCTGAGTCACAAAGCGGCATTAACCTCGCTCGTCCTTACATGCTAAGGGAAGGAAATTCATTCACCTGTAGCCAGGACTGTATAAAGACACATTAAAGTCTTCGGGCTACAGTGTATAGCACAATTCTATCTGGTAACTGAACTGAAAATTCAAAAGTTAGAAAGAAAGGGAAAGAAGAGAAAAGAAAGAAAGAAAGAAAGAAAGAAAGAAAGAAAGCAGGAGAGAAGGATAAATACATCTGGGTCACTGTTTGGGCCTGCTGAAACTTTAAGGCAGATTAATATAAAATTGCTGGAGGGCATAAAGGGCAAATTTAAGAGGAGGAAAAGGAAAAAGGAAAAAGCTTTTCTCATGACAGCAGCAATATTCAGGCTACTTTAATATTAATGCACATTCAGAATAAATTCATTCAGTGCCTCACCCCATATGGTATAATGCATTCATATTCTGACAGACACTATTGTATATTTGCAGTAGCGTTTCTCATGGAGCTGAAATGAACCTATCTAAGCCGTGTGAATAAATCATGAGGAGGCTAAAACTCAGTGCAAAGGTAAAAGGGGATGTGTGTGTGAGAGAGAGAAGGAGAGAGAGAGAGGGAGAGAGAGAGTCAGTGCCCCTGTCAGTCCTCTTTCTATCCCCTTAAGATGTCCCTGCTGCCCAGAAACACCTGTTTAACTCAGCATTTATTATTCAGAGATGCACTAAAGGGACCCCACTGCGCAATATAAGAAAATTCTACATGACATGGAGCTCAAACACCTGTCAGTGACAACAAGTAACATCAGCTTGTGCAAACAGACAGATGGATTCTAGTCTTCATAACAGTGCAGTGTGTATGTGCGAGTAGGAAGCTGTTAGACGTGTTGTGAGCATCTGTGTCAGTTTGGGCCTTCTTGTTGCCTGGGTGAAGCCACATGGCAATTAAGCAAGATGTTGGAAAAGGGTGCCAGAGACATGGAGAGCAGTTTTAAAAAATCAATAACTTTTCTTTAAAAGTGGACTGAGCCTCTGCCTGTACTTGCCACAAGGACACACTGTGCTAGAGTGGACCCCTGGCCCTGAAGTCATGATACGAGAGCTGTAGGGAAACGGCGATGGAGGACCAGTTCAATATGTGCACTTCCGCTTCCATGGGTAGACCTACATTTGTTGTTGCTGGCTGTGGCCCAACCATGTAACTGAGACCTTGCAGCATGCTCTTACAGTTGGGGTTTGCTAACTTTGGTCTACCCTTAATTTTATGGTGATGAAGTCAGATGAATCCCTTTCTGGAATTTGACAATGAACCAGTTGGATAAACTATAACAGAAGGATTCCCTTTCAGAACTTATTTTCCTTTCAGGAAGCTAGAACCCTTGAACATTCAAAGAGCCCATGATATATGCTTTTTTCTAAGAGTATAGATGTCCCTAAAGGTCTCAGCATACTTCATGAAGAGACAACGAGACTTTGTGCATAGGCTGCGAAAAAGCCTGCGATTGGTTTCCATCAAGGCGAAGGAATCTGCTTCATTCGTTTCCAAGCCGATTCATTCCAAGTACCTCACAGGTTTCGCGAACATGCTAGACTCGCCATCCGTGACCAGAGTTGAAAGCTGAAATGTGCTCCTAGACGCGGAATCCTTGATCACTACATTCATTGGTTGATAGCAGTATAGTCCTCTTTTGGGTCCCCAACAGACCTTCATCCAGCTCATGGATATCATCCTTCATCCACTGATGCTCTATGAGACTTAATCCAGAAGGTGATGGAGGTGCTTAGAGGGATTGGACTCAACCCAGAAAAACGTCTTTTGAGCTTGGCTGAGGCACAGAACATGGGTTACCCCCACAGGAGAAACAGAGAGCAGATAAAGCCAGTGAGGAACTTCCCACACTAGGCTATGAAGAGCCAGGGACATGCCTTTCTATAGCTGGTCAGGTAATACTATTCATTTGTGTTTCACTTCTATTCTATAGCCCCCTCACATCTAAACAAAAAGGACCAGAAAAGCAAGGTAACATGGTAAAGTGGTAAAACTTCTCTTCTTACAGGCTCTGATAGAGCCATTAGCAGTATGATAAGTCTCAGAAAAGTAAAGCTGTTTATCAAGGAGTTCTCCAAGGGTCTTTTTTTATTTTTGTAGAATGCAGTAATGAGCTTGATGCTTATAAAATAAATCTCTGCTTTTTCCGTCTACTCGAATTCATAACTTCAAAAGAAGCAGACAACAGCCGACAATAATCATCCCAGGATCAATGCAAGAAACACGCTTCATTTTTCTCAGCCTGCATGCTGAGAATGCGTTGAGAATAATAAGAAGGTGCTGGGAGCAGACTGGCATCCTCCTGCATCCCATCTCCATAACATCTTGCAAGCAGGTCCAATATCAGTAGCTTACAGGTGTAAGAAGCATTTTAATTTAAATGTAAGAAGAGTACAAAGAAACAATTGCTTTTCAATGTCCATCCTATTCAACCAAATGTATTACCCAGTGACTCAAATATTGAGTTAATATCTGTTTCTGCACTGGAATAAGGTCATGTGCCCAATGGGGTGACATTTGGGATGTGCCCAATGCGATGACATTTATCCTCACTGCCTCCTCTAGTTCTGTACACTGAAGTTTCCAGAATTACATTTTTGAACTCCTCGGCTTTGACACACAACCGGATAAACCTGAGCAAATAAAGCACTGAAACTGTGGGAGCAAAAGTGTGGGTTCTGCATACTGATAAGTAACACAGATTAAAACCATTAAGGATAAAATATTGATGGTGATCTTATTCCTCTGCACATAAGCACCGAAGCAAACATAAACCCTTTGAACATTCTGATGTGCACTAATTCCTAATGTTCCTTTGTGTATGCAGAGAATTAATGTAAAAAATCATCAGATAAGAGGTCTCCTGGCATCTGTGCCCATGGTAGTAATGGGCTGCTAATGGATTTTAGTTTTTGGAGTTTTAACTATAAAGTTGTTGTAACGCTGTTCATGGAGCTTTCAAGCACATTATCTCCAGTGAGAAGAGATTCTTCCCTGCATCTCTGATCTCAGCGGTAGAAAGGTAAATAGGTCAACGTGCAGGGTCATCTAAAGATCAAACGGTTTCAACTTTTGTGCGATGCCGTACATCACGAGGCCAGCAGAGCAGAAAGCATGTCAGCTCTGGGAAATAGTTTGCCCTGAGAAATGTGGAAAAAACGAATAAACGAGTGCATTATGCACAGTGATTCAACTTCTCCACAACTGGAGAGTACTTATGTTGATTCTTGGCTTTGCTGAATTTTTAAATCATTTTGAATCAGAGGTGGGGGTGCCATTAGTTTTAAAAAGAATGTTTTGCAGAAAAGAATAACGTACTGCTCATTATAAAAGGTACGACAGAAAAGTGCCGCTACGTTTCAGTTCAAAATATCACTAATTACCTGCGCTATTAATTGCACGTGTGCTCATTTTATAAAAGGTGCCAATAACTGCAGAGATAAAAGCTTATCTTTACTGCTTTAGTGTAACAGTACCGTTATTGCTTCAAGCTGGTCTACGGTTGCACACAAAAAGTGAAATAATATCTGAGTTAAAATAATTATGATGTGCCAGCTGACTAATCTCCATATGGTCTGATTAAGTGACAATGTTTTCAGATTTATACCAAACACATCTGGTTATAAAGTGACAAACAATAACGGCCAAAAACAGGTCTTCATTTGGTGAGAATCCAAATAATAACAAAAAACACAAAGTTATGAATAAAGTCGGCTTTATGAATGGTGTGTGTGTGTGTGTGTGTGTGTGTGTAATTTGGTCTCTTTTATAGAGCTCCTGTTATACAGACTTTCCAGAGGACCTTAGTTCTCTGCAAAATAAACAGTACAATGTATTGCGTCTTCTATTTTTGTTATCTGATATCATAAACTCCAGATTTATTTCTTTGCAAAAGCTCATCTATTAAATCCCATTCTCTATTTGCATTTTTCTGTTCCAAGAAAAGCAGTAGGATTTTTTTTTTTAAAACTCTACAGTTCAAAGGTACCTCCGATGCGTCTGCTCCATGGCAAAACATCAATTTAGCTCATATTAGCATGCAACACGCATTCAAAAGCCTCTTACTCACACAGATTAACCAACATGGAGGGAGGCATCAAAGGCCATTACTCAAAGCTAGCAGCTCGTCTATTAATGAGAGCCATCTATCAACTCGCAGTGTTTACCTCAGCACCAGCCCTCGCGTTTCTGTGTGCAATAGATTTATGGCTGCTTTAGACAAACTTACACTAAACTCACAAAGCACTTCTCATATCAGATCTAGACACTGCTGAAAAACTCAAACCATCAACCAGGTGAAGACAAAAGGCTCACGGACGTGGACATTTTTAAAACTGAAAAAAAAAACAACTGAAATGCAAGACAAAATAAGCAAATCCAGACATTTCGTTTTGTTATGTTTCAGTGTGAATATTGCATGGAGCAATTACAAATGCCATCCTTCCTTTTTTTCCAGAAACCTGAGTCACATGGACTGGTGTAGAAGGGGATGAGTGTTTCCTTCTGGGATTAAATAAAGAAGCACGGAACAACAACCACAAGAGCTAAACACTCTTAATGCCCTTCAACACAAATATTTATTAAACTACATTAGCACACTAGCTGCCCTTTTTTCCTCCTCTGACGTACTACAGCAGCTTTCAGGACTAAGCAGATTGAATGCTAGCTGTGAGACACACTGCAGTCGGTTCTTTGAAGCCCTCTGGAGCGGATGAGTGTGAGCAGAGCTAGAGCACACCCTCACACACACAATGCAAAAGAACAAAATTAAAACTAAGTATCGTTGTACATATTAAACCAGAGTTAATACAATAAAAGCAAAAGATTCACAAAACACAATAGAAACATTACAGATGCTGCACTTTGGGTTTGGCTATAAAAAATAGTACCCAAATCTTTGAACGTCCCTCAGAGTGACATTAAATCCATTATTAAAAAATGGAAAGAATATGGCACACTATGACTCTGCCTAGAGGAAGCCAATTTTCAGTGACCTGGTAAAGAGGGAATTAGTCAGACAAGCAAGCAAGAGGCCAAGGGTAACTCTGAAGGACCTGGAGAGATCAGACGGGAGAAGCTGTTCACAGGACAATCATAGCCTGGTTACTCTGCAAAGCTGGGTTTTTATGGAAGAGTGCCGAGAAGAGAAAAAAGCCTGTTTGCCAGAAGGCCTGTTGGATTTAAAATATAGCATTTTGGCCTTGGCATAAAGCACTACATTTGGCAGAAACCCAAAACTGCTCATTACCCTGAGAACACCATCCCCACAGGGAAGCATGATGGTGGTAGCATCATGTTGTGGGGATGCTGCTCATCAGCAGGGAGTCAGAAACTGGTCAGGGTTGAGAGCAAGAAGGATGGAGCCAAATACAGTTCAATTCTAAAAGAAAACCTGTTCCACTCTGCTTGGGACTGAGGCAGACGTTCACCTTCCAACAGGACAACGAGACTAAAAATATCGTCAAAGCTACACTGGAGTGAGTCAAAACCAAGAGCCTGAGTGTGCTAGAATGGCCCAATCAAAGCTCAGACCTCAATCTGACAGAAAATCTGTGGCATAACCTGAAAATTGCTGTTCACCAATACTCTCCATTCAATTTGACACAGCTTGAACCATTTTGACACAGAAGCACAGGCAAAAATATCAGGATCCAGTTGAGCAAAGCTGATAAAAACATTGCCTAGAAGACATGCAGCTATAACTACAGCTAAAGGTTAATCCAGGGGTGAATACTTAAACATCCAACAAATTTCTGCTTTTGTGTTTAATAAATTATTGCTGAAAATTTAAATTTTCAAGGCAAGGCCCTGTTTTGTATAAATTGTATTACTTTTTCTCATTTTAAAAACAGCATTGTGTCTTGGATGCACTAACCAAAAGGTTGAGAGAAATTGGAGAGAGCAAATGCCTGGGCGAAAGGGAATTATGAGCTATAATGTGTGATTGTGCCTTGGAGAAAAGACACCAAAAAGGCCAAGTAAAGATGGTTTATAAACTGGGTTTGCACTATCAAATATGGAAGTCTGTAAAAGCTCATGTAGTCTGTGAAAGAAGCAGATGTGGAAAAGTGTTTCCCGAGATCTCATTTACAGTTTGACTTTATTATTCACACAGAAACCTTTTTAATCTTAGTGATAATTATATACAGTTTTTACGCAGCATGTTTCCTTGTGTGTCTCGTTTGAAATTAAGAATGAACTCAATGGATGTTTTATGTGATAAATGAACAAAATGATTTAATTTACTTCAAAATCATTATTAGTTACCTAGATAAACAAAAAGAAGACAAATTAAACTTGTCCTTAGCCTCACATAATGATATTAATAACACCTTCTCTGTGCAGTGAATCAATGTTCAAAATACCCCTTTGGAACCATATGAGATGAAGGTTACAGAATATTGCTTATAGCAGAGAGATGTACAAACAAATAAATTAAGTCTCAATAGAAAACACACACACACACACACACACACACACACACACACACACACACACACACACACACAGATATATATATATATATATATATATATGGTATCTTAATGGATTGGACCTCACACAGATGCTGAATCAGATTGAGATCTGGGGAACTTGGAGGCCAAATCAACACCTCAAACTATTTGTCATTTTCCTCAAACCATTCCAATTTTTGCAGTGTGGCAGGACGCATTATCTTGCTGAAAGAGGCCACTGCCATTAGGGAATACCGTTTCCATGAAGGAGTGTTCCTGGTCTGCAACAGTGTTTAGGTAGGTGGTACGTGTCAAAATAGCATCCACATGAATGGCAGGACCCAAGATTTCCCAGCAGGACATTGCACGGAGCATCACACTGCCGCCGCCGGCTTCCCTTCTTCCCATAGTGCATCCTGGCGCCATCTTTTCCCCAGTTAAGTGACACACACACACACAACAGGCCGTCCACATGATGTAAAAGAAAATGTGCGTAATCAGACCAGGCCACCGCCATTTCTGATGCTCACATGTCCACTGTAGGTGCTTTCAAGGGTGGACAGGGGTCAGCATACAGTCCCATACCCAGCAAGCTACGATGCACTATGTGTTCTGACACCTTTCTATCATAGCCAGCATTAACTTTTTCAGCCGTTTGTGCTACAGTAGCTGTTGGAAAGAATATGGTAGAATACAGACAGGCTAGCCTTCACTGCCCACACGCATCAGTGAGCCTTGGGCGCTCATGACCCTGTTGCTGGTTCACCAACTGCAAACCAGAAAAATAGCAAGACTTGTCGTCTAGCTGTCACATATTGGCCCTTGTCAAAGTTGCTCAGATCCTTACACATGCCCATTCTTCCTGCTTCCAACACATCAACTTTGAGAAATGACTGTTCACCCTAATTAGTAATTAAGTAGCTAATTTGTGGTTAATTTTCCCCCTATCAATCTAATTTTTTTTAAACATATCCTTATTTATGCTTATGAATACATACTTTTTGGTTCATATTTACAAATACAAAGTCAAAGGTAATTAGTTAAGTAAATCGTTTAAGTAACAAGTTTTGCCATTTATTACAAAGGTTTCATTTAACGTTTAACTACTAGCTAAAGTTAACTACTGAAAGGGAATAAACTTATACACATTTTTAAAAGGTAGCTATTGGCCTGTGGCCATATGATTTATGTTCTATTGAAATTAAGCTCATATCATGACAATGTATGCTGAGGGACAGATTTAAGAGAATTTAACATGGTTGTCCACATTTAAAGACATTCTATGTTCCTGAGGAGCTCTGGTCCTTCCTGTGATACTTCTGTCATTGTCTTGGAGAGGGGTGCTGATATCAGTGCAAATAAGCAGAGTTAATCCGTGAAATAAAAGTAAAACTAAATCCAAACTGAAAAAAACAGATGATCCCATTCAATGCAATTGTGCAATTCTGTGTAAAATGAGGAGTACTTGTGCGTGCCAGGATGATGAGTGAAAATAAAGAAGATTAAATTAAAAGAGGTGTCTTGTCAAATAAATCTGGCTTCATCAGCAGAAATAAGAGAAGGAAACACTAATTCAACACAAAGGGGTAACACTTTGACTGATAACAACTGTATTCAGAAACCGTATTCCTTAAACTCCCTGCATGTCTGGTTATAACTACCAGAGGTTTCGGCTTTGAGTCTCCTATAGAGGTCTGCTGGAAAGCTATTCAACCCCAGTTTTCATATAATTTAAAATCAAGGCTTATTTTCAGTTCCCAATGGCAACGAAAGCCTTGCCTTGGTGAACCAGTGCCTGGTTGGGTTTGTTGATACATTTGTAGGTCATGTGCTTTGATTTTAACAAGGTCAACTTATCTTTCCACTGGGAAAACAGGCCAAACTCAATCACGGAAATCATTCACTCTTTATACAACTTTAATGCTGTGGAAGTAGAATAGGAGTTGATGTAGCTGCAAAGAAAAACATACATGCTTCACATATCCTTCGTTCCATATCGCTAGGGTCAAAGCTACACGACACATACCCGCATCTCTGCAGGTGATGTTTCATGGAGACAAATGTGAAATATTCCTCCTATGTTGTACTTAAAAACACACCACTCAACGGTGTTTAAAAAAAGGTGAAAACAAGAAAAATAAATAGCGATGTGAAACCTGAACTGTAGACAGATCACTTGCTCGACACTAAACGTAGGCTGTCATTACAGAAGTGACAGAAAAGAATCATTCTCAGGAGGCAATATTTATCTCAGTCAGCCACACCCCGTAGGCCACTGTGTATTACAAGGCAGGAAACTTGTTACTGCATTTTCAGAGTCACTTGAGGGCAATCAGCCACAGTCATTTACATACTTTGTCATTTTTATGGTGACTGTGTGTTCTCCCAAATGAAAGACATGGCCAACTCGAGGCTGTTGAACAAATGTTTCCTTCCGTGAAATGTGATCTGGAGTCGAGGAGAAAAATGCAAATCGCATTTTGCGAAAAGGATGTTCCACAGGATCCGTTTTTTTTTTTTTTTTTTATACCTCTGCAATGTCAAGAAAAATGAGCACTTATTTACCATGAGAGTGTCAGTCCTTCCTCTGGCTGGTAAGACAAAGGATACACACCAACATGTGACTGTGGTGCAATTGCAGGATGAACCAGTCAAGGGGCTTTGGAGATCCAATATGTCCCACAAAGCCTGTGGTACAAATAAGGTTATTTTCCTCCATTCCCTCTTCAATTCCTTCCCCATCTAATATCATAGTGGCAGCTTCATCCTTCTAAGTATAATCATTTTTCTTCCAGGTTTTCACTTGTGGGGTTTTGTCCTTTTTTTTTAATCTTATGCAATTATTTCTTCAACAAATCCCTGATGTGCCAAGAGAAGCCACCAATGGATCATTATATATCAGACTTTACCTTGACAACAATAGTATTTGTCTTTCTTAAGCCACCACAATGGATTTGAAACAAAACAAACAAGATGTGATGGAAGTGTAGACTTTCAGCTTTACTTTAAGAGGTTCCACAAAAATATGGCATTTACCATTTAGGAATTACAGCCATTTTCAGCAAAGTACCTCCATTTTCA
>JAKKZN010000003.1:2824781-2853834 GCA_033441825.1 Pangasius elongatus
ACCGGGCGTGTTGATGTCATTAGCTGAGAGGTCTGCAATCCACCATGTCAACAGATTTCGTCCGTGTGTTAGATGTGTAGAAGTGAAATTGTAAGGATGGCTTGTCTCATATTGGGATGATGTAGACAGGCCAGCTATAATGGGCTCGAGACAAATGTATAAAAAATCTCGGAGAAAGCAGCAGGTGTTCGTCAGCCTCGCTAAGCACAAAAGGGACTGAAGAGTGTGAGCTGCCACGACCACAGACAACACCGAGCATCGGCACACTGTCATCCATCTGCAATCAGAAAAGCCGTGAGGCTCTGCTACGGCGCTAAAGTGGTTTCTGTCTGCATGCTGTTATGAATGATGGTAATTGGTAACCCATTTCAAAGCCTCGGTTCACAGTGAATCAAGAAACTCCTGCTGAACCTCAGACACATCAATGGCTTGAAAATGAAGTGTGTTTTAAAAGGATGAATGTAAATTGCGCATGTTGAGGAGGCTTTTGTGTAGACATGCTGGGTGATTAATAAGCAAGCAGACCTCTGGCTTTAGACTTCACTCAGACTAAAATCAATCCCATCGGATTCCGGCAGGACAAATGAAGAAGTCAGTTTATGCCCACGTCTCACCTGGATCCTGTAGATTTATACCTAAGGGCTTCTGCTGTAATCACTGACCTGTGCTCATCCCAGCACTCTTATTCTCGATCTGCTCATACTGAACACTGTCAGTACTATTTGTCTTTACTCTTCTACACCTGTCTATTCTAATGATTTACAATCCCACTATCTGGTGTCACCCAGAAGACCATGGGGTCCCTTTTGATTCTGGATCCTCTCAAGGTTTCTTGCTCACACTGTCACCTCTGGCTTGCTCATTACGGATCTAAATCTACATCCAGACCTTTCAGATATTTCCCACAATGCCATGATGCATATTAAGCGGCAAAATATGACTGACTTTGCATTGTGAGGTTTGATCCTCCATTTTGTATTCGATATGTAGGACAAAATGGGAAAAAAAAAAAAGTTCTATATGCAAATCTAAGAATAATCTAAGAATAAAATTCTCCACAGTGTTCCAGACTGAACATAATAATTAGAAGAGAAAAGGAAAATGAATGTGTAATGGCATATGAGCTGAGTACGGCTTTCTTCGCCAGTCACTAATTGCTGTCTTGTTAGACACAATGAGTCTTATTATTAGACTAAAGTGATTAAAGTAAAAAAAAAAACACACACATGCACATACTGTACATCCCTACTTTTATCAGCTTGCAGTTCTGGATGTTTTCTCTGAATATTTCAGCAATGCCACCATGGAAACAGAGAATTCTGCAGAGAATGCTGCATTTTACATACTGGAGAAAATGCGGAGGACCTTTTGTGTTATATGCAGCTGTCAATGCGGGAGGAATGATTAAGCTCATAGTTTGGCTGCTCTACCAAAAAGTTCACTAGCCTGACATTTCAACACAAAGGACTTGCTAAAGGGTCATGAACCAGAGGCTGTTCGTGATTCAATTCAATCCCCTGAACAACGCGCAAGTCATTTATTCTCAGGTAAACATAGTATTTAGATGAAGAGCGAGAGAGCAGGGCTGGAAATGTTTCGCTGTGTCCAGAGCAACCGTTTGCTCCTGAATTATCTCATCACCTTCCTTTGTTTGCGTGATGAAAATTACAGCGTCCACTGAGCTCTGAGTGAAAGCCCAGAGAAACATGTGTTTGAGATGATTGTACAGGACCCGGATCCCTGCCCAGTCGTATTAATGGCCATTCTGCCTCAGACACTTTGAAATTAAAAACACTATTTTCAGAACAATGATTTTTCATTAGCACTGGAGTGTAAGAATAACAAAGAGTTTGCTGGGAAGTGTATTTGCATGTACCGTGTTTGTGTGTGTATGAATAAATGGATGAGAAACAGTGAACGGATGAATGGGTAAAAAGGTTTTGGAGGGAAACTGGATTAGCCTGGTGCATAGAATGATTTTATTGCAAACGATGCAACGGCAACACCACGATGCAACGCCAAGTCTGATATTTCCTTCAGTGTTATCTTACATAGAACAGATGGAAAAAAAAAAAAGTCCACCGCCTGGACTTTTGGTTCTGCAGTGACTTGAGCAGATGCTTTGTATAAAATCCATCATAACCAAATAATATTTTTTTATATCATTGCTATGCTGATGACACTCAACTCAGTCACACGTGTTTCTGCAGGGGTCTCAGCATGGATGGCAGCTCATCACTTGAAATTAAATCCCAGCAAGACTGCCTGGAGATGCATCTGCATGTTAAAATCTTATCATCTCCCTAGAGAAGTCGCAGATCACACCTATCTATCAGTGCATTCAACCAACATAACTAGGATCATTGTTATTTTGAGACTAGACTACTGCAACTCCTCGCTGGTCTTCCCCCTGTGTACCATCTGTCCCTTTAAACTGATTTAGAATGCAGCTGCCTGACTTTCCGAGTTCTCCCCCACGACCCATCTGCCGTATTCCCTCCACTGGCTTCCTGTAGCTGCCCGTATCAGATTTAAAAAACACTGCCTACAAAGCCAAAAAACCACCCCATCTACCTGAAGGCTCTTATCAAACCCTACAAGCACAGCTCGGCTTCACACCGCATCCCTCAAGATACAAGATACAAGACGACCTGAATCAAGACTCTTCTCTGTCCTGCACCTAGGGTGTGGAATGAACTTCCCATAACTGTCTGAACAGCTGAGTCACTGGCTCTCCTAACTCTTCACCAAGAGCTTAAAAAAAACAATAACAGCAATGTTTTTGTTGCGGTACCAACTTGTTGTGCTAACTGGTCCCTAACAGGGCTTTAAATGAGAGTACATGGTGGTTAAAAATGATTATCAAGCAAATTAGCTACACAATCCAAAGTTTTTCTTTAAGTATAAGTGAAGTGAAGTGACTTTGTGGCCAAGTGTGGTGACCCATACTCGAAATTTGTGCTCTGCATTTAACCCATCCAAGTGCACACACACAGTAGNGGGTTACAAGTCCAACTCTTGAACCATTAGGCCACGACTGCCCCTTAAGTTTCTTTAAGTTATAAATCCCCAATCTGTTGCAGAAAATTTGAAGCACACAATTGTATAGAATGTCTTTTAATGCTGTAGCATTACAGTTTCCCTTCACTGGAACTAAGATGCCCAAACCTGTACCAGCATGACAATGTCCCTGTGCACAAAGAAAGCTCCATGAAGAACTCGAGTGTCCTGCACAGAGCCCTGACCTCAACCCCACTGAACACCTTTGAGATGAACTGGAACACCGACTGCACCTCGGATCTTCTCGTCTGACTTCAGCACCTGATCTCACTAATGCTGTTGTATCTGAATGAACACAAATCCCCACTGCCACGCTCCAAAGTCTAGTGGAAAGCCTTCTCAGAAGAGTGGAGGTTATTGTAACAGCAAAGACTAAATCCGGGACTAAATCCGTAATGGGATGTTCAAAATGCACATATGGGTGTGATGATCAAGTGTCCACACTGTGTACTTCTATAAGCCACTCTGCTAAATGCTGTGTATGTAAAATAACATGCATCATAGACTTGTTATACTCTACTCTCGGGATATGAAACCTCTGACTAGCTTCAGTTAAGCAACGAGCTTCAACTGCTGTCTAAATGAATGTATTTATTTTTCTTAATTTATTCTCATCTATCTGTGTTTATCTGTTTCCATTCCCCATTAAGATGATTAGGACGGAACAATCAGCACCAGTGTTAGCACCGACCTGTCAATGGTTTGATGATCAGTGAGCTGTGCTGCTTTTTTATACAGCTACATAACGTAACAGGTTCTCTTACTAACTGCTCTAAGGAAATTCAGGTCAGGCAATGTTTTCTGGTCACTGTGTATTTGTGTTAATATCCTCCATTTTTTAAGGTAGCTGCACACTAGGACTTTTAATGTATTGTGTCCATCCTGTGATCTATTTGATTTAAAATTGTTTTCTTAGAAGCATGAACCACGGTCTGCCATCGGTGAGAATATTGCAATAATGTAATAAATTATCTGTACACTTCTGATTAAGGCTACATGGATGAAAAATGCTTTTAAAATGTAAATACCACAATGACGGATGAATTCCTAACGCTCTAATTCTTCCTCTATAAGAGCACAATGACTGATGCGTCGTGGTCTTCCTGCCTCACGCTTTTTTCACTAAAAACTTGCTGGTGGATTTTAAAAAGCTTCAGCTACAGTCTGTCTGGGTCACAGAGACTCCTATCAGAGCACTGACCTCATTTTCCACTGCAGTTTGCTGCTATTTCGCGGGAAGTCCAATTTAAGGGAAGGGCACATATAAAAGTTTTAACATCCGGTATGACTGATGTGAACTGTCACAAGGCATATCGGCTGTTAAATACGTCAGGCCCTTCTGCAGCGCTGCGCCCTGCTCAGATACGTGCCATATAGCAGCAGGTTACATTAGCGATGCAACTTTAGACCAGCGCCTCAAAAATACTAAATAGATTCTAATTTGATTATAATATGCACCATATCACAGCGTAAAGTGCTTGCTAGACTAACATATGCTGTACAACAACTACAGTAAAACCACTAATTAACACACACTTAAGTTCTTTTTAAAATTAATTGATTGTCTCTTTGAATAAACACTAAATATGAAGGATTATTAATAAGAGAGCATACGAAATTACAAAAGAATAAAGATCCAGTATAGAATCCTCCGCTCAACGCTGTTACCTGAACACATTCATGAAATGTTGATGTTGTATTTTATGAAATGCTTGGTATATTCCACATGTCACGTGTTCTACAGGAAGTTGCATCTTCTGAATCTTTCTGAAGATCATGGGAAGAAGAAAAGCATGTTCTCTCTCCTTTCTTTCCGTAATCATGCTGTGATATTGACTGACAAGGTCCTTTTGTATATACAAACATGTTACACAAGTTAAAGACTGAAAGTCAACTATTGATTAAAAAATAGGTTTTAAGTAAATTAGAATATTAGGCACATTTTGTGTGTTTGCTAATTATAAAATATATTAAATTTATATTTTAAAATACTCAGTGAAGAGCCAAATGCAGCCTGTGAACAAAGAAACCTTGCTAAAAATAATATTATTGGAGTTAACACATTTAGAAAGTTGGAAAGTGATTGAAAAAAAAAAAAAAGTTTAATGTTTAAAGGTTACAAGTTACAAACTTGTACCGAACCATGGAATTGCCATCTGTGTAATTAAAAATAATAAATAAATAAATAAATAAATGCCACTGATGTCAGTAGTGCACTACATTCGTCTTTCTATTTTTTCCCCTTATTTTCATATCTTTCTCTGAGCAGATTGTAGGCATGTGTGTCCACGGCACCTGTGAGCACAAAGACACATAACGAGAAAAGAAAAAAGACTCGATGGTGGCGTTCTGTGAAAGCAGCCGTCTCTCAGTTCAGGAGAGAAATGTCACTGTGAGACAGCGGTAGCACATCAGTCTGATAACCTCGCACTCCCGATTGGTGATTAAAGTAAAACAAAGTGAAGGTTTTTTTTTAACCTGATTTGGCCGTGCAGCTGCTCTCCTCCCATTAGGAGTCGCTCCTTATTGTCAGGTTTCGCCGCTGACCGGCTGCATCACAGAGAGACGTGGTGTCATTAAGTCTGTGGACGTAGAGAAAACAGACGCCGGCGGCGCTAATCCTGCTGCTAACCTGTCCAGGTGAATAATAAATCGGCCCGTTAGATAAATGTTAAAAAGGGTAGGAGCGGAAAGCAGCGCGCTGCAAGAGAGATCAGGAGATGAGATTTCACGTCTCCTCATTATCTAGCAGCAAACTTCTTTCCTTGTGCTGCAGGAATGCTTGCAGAGGGAGGATGATTCTCTGAGGTGCAAGCCTCCTATCTGTTTGAACCGTCTGCAATATACTTCAGCCTTTTTAATCAAGTCGTTCATACTCACTTAGCCTTATATGGACTAGGAGTGTAAACCTCAGGCTTCTGCATGATATGATTTTAATTGATAAGGCGTCGATTCATATCATATTTAACGATAACACTGAATCTGCTACGGTGCAATACGATACAATATGATTTAGCAGCGTCTCTTCAATATGTGGCTAACTTTGTTCAGAATCTGTAGCAGACCTTGATAATATCAATCAATAATTGTTTATTTATGATGGTTGCCTCCGTTCAATGCTTTTTAAAATCACTGCCTTTTAAACTGATGCATCAATTCAAACCTGTGATTATCAGAATCAGTCCTGAGTGCCCTGAGACAAAGCCTCGGGCAGGAAATGGAGGCCAATATGGCACAACAATGGGCCCTGGACAGGTTAGTACAGCATTAAAGGATGAAAGAATTTGCAAGGACTGGAGCAAAACCTGCTAATATCGCAAGACTGCAGCTCTAAAGGACTCAGATGTAGAGAGAGGCAGCGTTACAAAATCTGAGGACCACAGCTGCTTTGATCTGGACACACTGTTTAAATGGCAGCCAGGGAATACACAGCTATCACCAGAAACACAGACACTGCAGAGGTGCGCTCGCTCTGCACTCTGTAAACATTAGCGTATTACAATCTAACGGCCTGCATTTTGCAACTGTGCACAAACAGCTCCGCCAGTGACTTTATCTGACGTGACTTGGAGCCGTGGTCATGCTGGGAAATGTACTATTCTCGGTTTTATTAGCACTGTTAGTACTGCCAAAGCCATCTCAGCACAAGGCTCACACACATTTAAGAAGAATCACCAAGCAAGGTCTGTCAATTGCTCCTCCTTGATCTTTAAAGCTTTTTTTTTTTTGTTTCATCAGCAACACAAAAACTTGTCGCAGGCTACTTCATACGTCTTTTCAAACATAATGATGGGATATAATGGATCACTATTTCTTCAGTGACATTTTTTTAATGAAAGAAGACGTGTGCGTGTGTAATGAGTGACATTCTCATAGTTTCCTTAATGTATCATCACACACAGTAGCTGTTCTAAAACAATGTTATTGTGTTAATTGACTCATGTCTACTTGCTCAGAGGAGAAATATAATATATAATATAAATAAGTGTGTTCTCATGCCATGGGGACAGACAAGAAAAGGTTGAATGTGCTGCAGTTGTTTGTACAACAGTTTTTTTTTTTCTTGCTCGCGATTTTTTAAAATGGTAAATAATCTTCATCGTCCAGAATCGATAGCGTGGTCAATCACATGGTCGAAATTTTCTCTGTTCTGCTCTCAAAGTTTGACCGTGTCTGCAGTGACTGGTAAAGGTAAGAGAAAAGAAAAACATACAGTGAACGTAAATAATGAATATAGTTAACTGTTAAATAGATACGTGTGTAACGTTAGCTAAATCAAACATACACTGCTAGATTTTATTTCATATTAATGAACTCGCAATATTCGCCATTTATGCTGACAGAAAGCGAGTTCAGTCCAGACCATGTGAGATAACAGAAAGGGGGCGGAGCTTTCAGGTGATGTCCGATAATATCAGAGAGTTATAAACACCTATGCAAATCACTCAGTATCCACATGTCCCATTTCATTGAGGAGGAAAAAAAAAAACGCTCTTCTGGTGTATTTTTGAGTGATAATTCATACCAGCGTACTCTGCTGTTAGCTCATAAACGCAATAAGGTAAGCAGGTCTGGTGATATGATATAATCAGAGTAAACGTCACAGGGTAATACTGTGTAGAGACAATGAACTGGTTATGTAACACAAGCCTAAGCAGAAGAAATTCATGCTTGCTCCCAGGTTTTTTAATTACCAGACTTGCTGGAAAATACCAATCATCCACTTTTATTATTATGCTCATCTGGCATCTGAAAAATTAATTAAAAATCCAATTAGCAAGACCTTTAAGTAGCACAATCACTCCACAACACAATATTTCACTGTGGGTGGCTGATCTCAGAGGGGCAGCAGATCTGTGTCGGAAAGGTTTGAAGACAGTTCATCAGTGACCTAGCCTTCACGCGCACACACACACACACACACACACACACACACACACACAAAACTTTGCCGAATACAATCGCAAAGAACATCAGAGAAAAGGTTCCATTTGTTTAAACAAAACAGCACTTAAGCTCACAAAGAGGCAACGGGCAACAGGAGAAAGAAGCACTGAGACTCACTGAGACTGGGAAATAAATATATAAATAATGCTGGAAACAACACTTTAAGATCTTATTCAGCTTGGACAGTACAATAAGTAGAAATACGTTTCCGTTCAGCATAAAGCTTTTACCACGTGTTCTTCCATTCTCACTTCTGTCAGATACGGTTTGGATGTAAAAAAAAAAAAATAACACTGTCACTGGTTGTTACAAAATAATAAAAACAAATAATTACATAAACTCTGCACTAAACTGATAGAATCAGTAAGCAAAGTACTTACACTACAGTGCCGTAAAAGAAAGGTCAATGTTGCACACACAGACCACTAGAGCTCTTTATGGCTTTCTTTTGGCCTACACACACACACACACACACACACACACACACACACACACACACACACACACTCGAGCTATGATTTGTCGTGTTGGACTGGAACAAATGAGCCGATGTCTCCGGAGCAGTACATTCATTAGTCAGTGTGCAGAAAGTCCAGTCATACTTCTAGTGATGTGTGTGTTCCCTGCTAACTCTAACTTACACTCCGACTACTCTGAACCTGACACACTGAAGCAGCACACGAGCCTAAGCGAACACATCACACGCTGCTGCGAACCGTGCTGTAGAACAGGACAGCAGCTCAGCTCAGCTCGGCTCAGCTAAGCACACCGAGCACAGACCTGAGCTATATCACAGCGAATATCGTACGGATCACACACAGCATTCAGCTTTCCAGAATAGAAAGAATGAAAGGTCCAGATGGGTAAGAAAGAAAAAAAAAAACCTTGTGTGGATTTCAATGTATTTTTTATTCACATGAAAGCAGTCAGATCAGGTCCTGCGCTGATATTCTCACCTGAACAACAGCTTTTTCTTCCTTACACATCACACTAATTCACGAGCATCACACACACTGAATAGGTGTTTTCCACTACAGTTACCAACCTTATTTACTCTGCTTACTGTCTTTTCCACAGATCTAAATGCAGATATCACTTTACGCCCTGCTCCTACTCAAGCACGAGCCAGCTGAATGCAATTTGTTACACAGCTATCCACAGCCCAATAATGAACTCTATCTCTTTCCCGCTTGCATTTTCAGCCAAAATTGAATTAAGGTAAACCGGGTGTGCTCAGCATTTTTAGACTTGTGTGGAAATCTCGGAAAATCCATCGGATGTTGCTGTAGCTGGATTCTGACAACCAGCCAGAAAAGTAGAAAAATCAACTATTTGGTCAAAATAGGGCTGTTGTTTTTTTGCCTATGTATATTTTTGACATCTCAATTTTTATGAAACCAGACTTTATATCATTGTGCTGTTGAATTCTTGAATCTGACTGGCCAGAAGCCGCAAGTCAGTTTTTTTTTAATGTGCTCGTTCAAATATGTTATCGTTTCTATAGCAACAGCTCATTCACAGGGACTTGTATGGTAACTGTTCCACATAACCTAAGACTATTAATAAACAGATAAATAACAAACAAAAGTTTCTTAATGTTGTTATTTTTTTAAAACAAAAAAAAATCTCTGACACTATTGAAGGAGTCTCCAGTGTCAGTGCTTTGTAACAGTCTGTAACTACTTTTGACATCTTCAGGAGTTTTACTCTTTGTATTTCTTGTAACATCACATGATGTGTTTTTTTTATATTATCTTCAAGAGAGTGAAAAATGCGGAGGCTGTGGAGGGGCCTGTTTGTTTACAGCTGCTGTAACATGAGGAAGAACTTGTTTTGTGAATGATCCACAATATTAAACATAACTATAGATGGATAAAAGGTATGGCATTTATTAGATAATTCATTAAGTAATAAAAAAAAAGTGGCAAATTGCTTTGGTATTAGATGAATAAAACACATTGGGTCATGCTGTTATAGGAAAATAATCAACTTCAGAGTGGTTTCCTATTACAGTACACCATGAAGTGTTTTAATCCTTCCTTTTTTATACCTTGTGATGGAGATTTCAGAACTATATTTAGCAGGACATTTACCATGTGAAGGGTTTTCCCAGGACACCGCTTATGCACCACAGCTCATGTTAGGAGGTTAATTGCTTAATGTTCTCACCCGTCTGGAACTGTATTTGTTTCTCCTCTCATTTATATATATATATAAAATATAAACTGTATAAAATATACACTGCTGTTCTGTAGTTCATTCAGAGATCTGTGGAAGCATTTCACTCTCATGACACATCATGCTACAGTCCAGGCACAGAAAACATTGTGTAATCCAACATATTCACAGAGCTGAGAAAGGAAAATCAGTGCTCACTGTTTGTCCTGATGAAGGATTGTTGTTGTTTTGTGTGTCATACTGCCAGGCTGAAACACATTTCTTTGCCACGGTGATATTAGCAGCTGGACTGAATGAAGCCGCTGCTATTTATAATTATCAGCTCATTACACAATCAGAAGTGTTCAGGGCAGGTCGCAATGCATCTGGAGACTGGCAGAGCTGGCAACAGATGGTAGAAACAAACAACCTCCATATTCAACCTTTTCAAAAGCTGCATGAGATTTATTACTGGGCATCTGTTTACCTCAAAAAGAAGTAAGTGAATCAGGCATGGCCATGTTAAACGGGAGTAAACTGTGTATATGTATTTTCTTGATATATTCAATTTGGGAGTTTCCTCTCAGGGCTGCAAACGTAGCAGAAAATTTATTCTCCCGGCTAGATTTCTGCTGACAGTACAGAGTGAAACAAGCACTTGATGACATATCACCACACAATAGCTTCAAACTTGTCCTCGTCGATGGAGCAAGGCCCTCAAGTTCAGTCATTACTTTTGAGTAACATCCATCATGGCTGCTTTCACACTCCCACGTGACGGCGGCCTTCTCTCTGCTGAGATGTCACTCGATTTCTCCCGGGCAGTAATGGCTTTGTATTGAGCAGCAGCACAAATTGCTCTAAATGGAGGATCATTCCTAGCTTTGCTTCTGCACGGCTAAATAGTGATGAATTTGACTGCAGAACAAAGAGACTTGGTAAATCATCGTGGCTGTTTGTTTGGAACGAGGACATTCTTCTGTCACCCCTTTTTGCTCTGAGTTCGGACCAAATCGATAAGATAATTGTAATGGTTTTTTCCTCCTAGCCGGCTGGACTTAGTGATAACCTGCCCTATATTTGAAATTGTGGAGAATCCTATTAGGGGGTTCGTCTTTAAAATTCACCAGCGAGGAGACTACTGAGATTCGCCAAACGATGACTGTGGATACACCAGCTCTCTCTTATCAGGAAGGACTGTTCTGATAAAAATGTAGTATTGATTTCAGTAACAATTACCAAGTAACAGAAACTCTGAAACTAGCTTCTATCATTCTAAGAAAGTATTATTCAGCTGAAGTATCCCATGGCATCATGATCCATCTGGATGATTAATAAGCACACGAATGTGTGGCGCTGAATATTCATAATCACTGACCATCTGAAACACCAAACCTGCTATTCACTTGAACAAATCAAAAGCTCAGCATGACTCTCTACTTCTAGGCCCAGTATCCGCTGATTTTCATAGGACTTTTGCTGCTGAATATTTAATTTTACTGTATCAGAGAAGACGCAAACCAGCACGGGCCACAAGAGTATTCCTACTCTATATGACCAAAAGTATTTGGACCCTTGACCATCACACCCATGTGTTTGTTGGACATCCCACTCCAACACCATGAGCAGTAGTATAGAGGTGGTCCCCACTTTGCTGCTAACAGCCTCCACTCTTCTGAGAACGTTGGTCAGGTGTCCACATACTTTTGGCCATATACATACATGCCCAATATAATACAACAGACTTGATATTCAGGCTCACAATATCATAACAGCCTGTCAGAACTTAACTAGTCATATAGTATATCATCCATTTCAGGACACTTAAGTTATTGGATATTGATTAAGAAAAAAAATAAGTTAGCATTTATTTATCTATTTATTTATTTGCATGCCCTTTGTTTAATCATGCGACTAATGTCTATGTTTTAACAGGCTTCCATCAGATGGCTAAATGTAGAACATGGGTTCCAAATAACAATCACTAAAACCTCTATAATCATTAAGGGCCCTTTATGTCTCAGGCTGCCACCAAAGCTTTTCACTAAGGCCCTCATTTAAGACCATAAATAACACGCAAGAAGTGGGTTATGTGTTATACAAGTTATATGTGATTCCAGAAGAATAAATGTCTGAATTACGTCATATGGGGAGGAAAATATTTTGCAGCTATTTTGTGAGCCATATTTTTTTCCCACTTGTACAAATATAATACTTGCTTTTCGATTGTACAAATTTGTACATGCAAAAATTGCTGTTTCCAAATTGATTTTTACGATGCAGCATTTTCCCCTTTTAGATTAAAATGACCTAAAGATGCCCTAAAATGTTCTAAATTGCACATTCACTAAGGTAAAAAGCAAACCTGCACTTTGTGCTTTCAATTTTGCTCAATTGAAAGAAGCAATTCTCCACAGGCTCTGCTAGCACTACAGCTTGGACTACTTTTTATGGGTGTTATCAAGTTTGCACATGCCTTTTTCCCTACACACAAACTTTTAGTAAATCAAACCCTAAGTGTAAATCACAAACTGGAATTGGCTTTTCCTTACTCAGCATTTCATTACACAGGACTTTTCAGTATTTATTCAAAACATTGCCAATGTCATGAGAGGCATATAGCATCTTGAGGACTAGATGACATCTGTACAGTTGATAAATCGACCAACATGATAAAAACTCTTGCATTGGAAGAGTGAAACAAGAGTAATATCTGTTTTTATCAAATGATGAATAATGCTGAGCATGGCCATGATCACCAAGTATAAAGAGAATACTGTTATATACACCATTATTTTGAACTAGTGCCTTAATTCATCAGCTAACGTGGCCTTTCCATTCTAGGAGTGATAATGAGCTTCATTCAGGACATTTTGCCTTCTTATTTAAATCACACTATTTCAAAACCCTATAAGTGACCCAATCACATTCAGTCCTACTAGGTACCAAATACCGTGCACCAGAATGGCTTTGGATGGTTAGGAATTTGACTGCAAATTCCTGACCAATTCAAAATAACCAGGAATTTCAAATGAGCTCCTGACAAGCAGCAGCTAAATGAAGGAAATGTCATACTGCACTCCGCCTGTTCTAAGCTGCACTGGCTCGCTGTCCTTGACTGATTCAACACTATGATGATTAAAGCTCTGGAGGTATGTGATATCATCATCATGACATATACATATATATGAGACAAGAATAGCTTAGCAAATTTAAAACAAATCTTTTTTTGCAGGCTGTGTTAAAAAAAAAAAAAAACATTTAAAGACTAACTGGAGCAGATTTGCTGATCAGTAACTTTTTTTTTTGTTCCTGCCCTGTCTCACTAACATTATGGTTAGTGAGATGTGTTAAAGCAACGAAAGCTTGTAACTCTGCAGTAATGTGGCATTATAAAACTGGAGTCAGAGGACTCAAGGTTTACACAGAGTTTAAAATTCCAGGCCTGACACACTTCATCAGATAATTACCTAACCTGGGACAAGTGAAATCAATTGTGTGTGAACAGGAGACGTGTAAATTGTGCAGTCCTTCACTTACCCAAGACGGAGAAGGGTGGACAAATCATAAATTCATTAGCTAGCCCTCTTGAGCAAGTAGAAGATCCAGGGTTGTTGAACAGTCCCATGTTTTTGTAGCCTGGAACTGACTAGATTAAAAAAAAAGTGGTAGCTAACATAATGTAACAATGTATGACCAGCTAGTTAGCTATTTAACTGTGTTCATACAGACTAAGGGAAACAAATGAGTATATGAAATCCTGGGGAGAAGATGACTGTGTAACCATAGTCCTTATCCTCTCCTGATAACGTTATTGGCCAATTTCAACTATGAAACGTGGTGTTCTCCTCATCTTGCAAATCAATGTATTTTAGTCTATCTAGCTGCATTGTTTTCTCTCTATATGCTGTGATGTATTAGCAGGAGTGTTATATGGCAGCTTTATGCTGCACTTCATTTTCCTCTGTCTGCTCCTGCTCACTCAAAACTTTGTCTCTCATCCATGGATGTTAATTAGCCCATGTAGAACAAACCTTTCTATCATCCACCAGATTGCACCATGTCTGATGTGTGTATTGTAGCATGTACTGGGGCTGGGAATGAGTAGTGACCTACAGTTACAGCATTGACGTGCAACTTTACTGTCGATTCACAAAAGTCTGGAGAAAGTGATTTTCTTTTTTGTTTGTTTGTTAAAAGATTGTTAAACCAAAAAGTGAAATCTCCTTGTCCCAAACCTGATCACTATATAGCTGTAAAAGAAAGAAGACAGAAGCTCTCCTTCTTGTCATCATCATCATCATCATCATCATCATCATCATCGTGTGTGTGTTCAGATGACTGATGGATGAACTCTCTGCAGGCCTGATACTTCAGGACTTACAGCCCCGATGTGTAATAAGGTCATATACAGCTCACGACAGCATATGCCACTCTACAGGGACACCAGACACACACACACACACACACACACACACACACGTTCACCCTTTATATGGCCGAGGCCTCAGCACACAGACAGCCTGACAGTGTCGGAGAGAGAGAGAGCTGAGGAATAGAATAGAAAATATACACACCAAAATCAAATGACTTTTCTTATGACTGGAATGATGGCTGTGTTTAATAATGAACCTGCAATGTCAACAACCATCCACTCATCCAGCTCCAACTAATTTTCTTTGCACACAGCACCCTAGTTTTAAGAAAAATGAATTCTAAATTTAGAATTAAGATTAGAGTTAGTAACACAAAACGTCTCCAGGTTACGTATGTAACCATGGTTCCCCGAGGGAATAAGTGTCGAAACGCTATGGGAACGCCTTCAGTGTGACCACGCTCTGAATCATACGTGTAATCAGTCCAATGGATGGGCGAGACGTCACTGGTGGGGTGACGTAGCAACCAGGAAGCTTAAAAGCACGCACGGTGGATACCGCAGCAGATTTGAAAATGAATGGCGTGGATACCGGAAGTATGGCACTGAGACGCAGCATCTCGTTCTCTCTGTTAACCATGGTTACATACGCCCGGAGTGGCTCGCATGTCGAGGCCATAGAACCCGACGAAAGTCAGGGGCACAGACCAATCCGCAGCATTGCAGATGTCCTGCATAGGGACACCTGGCAGAAAGGCTTTGGAGGCCGCCACACTTCTAGCAGAGTGAGCCTTGACTCCCAAATGCGAGGGGAGATCAGAGGACTCGTAGGCCAGACAGATGGCATCCACGACCCACCGGGCAGCTCTGAGGACGTATGCATCCAGTGCTCACACTGGACACATACAGTTAAGCCTCTGCTGGTCGGGCACATGAAAGGTAGGAGGACAGAAGGCCTGGAGGAGAGATCTTTTAGGAATATACCCCGTGGTATATTCTATACCTCGAGGGTATAGAAAGAAGAGAAAAAAGAGAGGGCTAATAAGAGGGCCTTAGATCCCCAACTCTCTCGAGAGAAGGAGGTTTACAGAAAGCCTCAGCACCACAGCCAGGTCCCACGGAGGGACGCAAGATCGTACTGGAGGCCTCAGCCTCAGTGCACTGCAGAGGAAACATGTAACTAGGGGGTGTCTGCCCATAGACTGACCACCGTGAAGGGCATGATAGGCCACAAAGGCCACCATGTAGACCTTCAAGGTGGAGAGGGTCAACCCTGCGGAGAATCAGACCTGCAGTAACTCCAGCACTGTACCAACTGGGTAGTTAACTGGGTCAAGCTGGCAGTCTCCGCACCAAGAAGTGCAAAATTTCCACTCATGTATATGTTTCCTCGTTGAGGGAGCTCTGGATTGGAGAATGGTCTCAACAACCTTGGCTGAGAGACTGGAAGCTACGAGTTGTGCCCCCCAGAGGTCACACCCACAGCCTCCACAACTCCAGGCGGGGGTGGAAGCCCGCCTGTGAGAGGAGGTCCCTCCAGACAGGGATCTCCCATGGAGAGCCGTCGAGAAGGGAAATCAGGTCCGAGAACCATACTCCGCCCGGCCGGAACGGGGCTACTAGCAACAGATGGACTCCGGCCCATGCACCCTCTCCAGAACTCCCGGGAGCAGAACGGCTGGGGGAAATGTGTACAGACGCAGCCTCAGCCAAGTCTGTACCATAGCAGTCTGAGAGGAGCTGGATGAGTCAGAGAGAACCAGAGGAGACAGTGCAATGTCTCCTGAGTTGCAAACAGATCCACCTGAGCCTGGCCTTGACAGGGCGTCTGCTCCCATATTGAGATGTCCAGGGGTTTAAACTGCGCTCAGCGAGAGGGGTTTCCCCAGGGACCACACAAGGATCTGGTTCGCCAGCCTGTAAAGGGGGCGTGAACTCCCTGGTGGTTGATGTAAGAGACCACCGCTGTGTTGTCGGTGCGCACCAACACGTGGCGATCTCCTAGGTCCAGGAGAAAGTATTTCAATTCTAGAAACACGGCCAGCATCTCCAGGCACCTGAAGTGCCAGGTGAGATAGTGACCGCGGGCTGAGCGGCCACTCATGACCGCTCCCCATCCGGTGAGAGATGCATTACGCGGCAACAAGGAGCTCCAAGCACCGGGCCCTGGGAAAAGAACCAAGGTTTCCTCCACATGTCTAAGGCACGTAGGCACTGCCGCGTAAACTTGATCATGCAGAGCAGGCTTCCCCTCTGGGAGAACCCCTTGGTCTTGAGCCACCACTGTAGGGGTCTCATGTACAGCAGGCCAAAAGGTATCACGTATGATACAGCTGCCATCAGACCCAGCAGTTTCTGGAACTGCTTTACAGTGAGTGACGGGCCTTCTCTTACTCTCGCGACGGCTGTGAGGATCGACTCAATCCAAGCAGTAGACAGACGTGCCTGCATCATGGCCGAATCCCACACCACGCCCAGATAAGTGGTTCTCTGTACTGGAGAAAGCACACTTTTCTCGGCATTTAGTCTTAACCCCAGCTCTTTCATGTGGGCGAGAATGACATCTTGAAGCCGAACCGCTGCCTGCTCCGATTGAGCAAATATCAACCAATCATCAATATAATTCAGATTGCAGATGTCCTGGAGTTGCAGAGAAGCCAGAGCAGCATCCACACACTTTGTGAAAGTGCGGGGTGAGAGTGCCAGGCCAAACGGAAGAACCCGATATTGGTAAGCTTCGTCCCCAAAAGCAAACCTTGGGAACTTCCTGTGTTGGGGAAGGATGGAGATGTGGAAGTATGCGTATTTTAGATCAATCCTGACAAACCAGTCCTCGGAGCTGATCTGAGACATGACCTGTTTGATCGTGAGCATCTTGAACTTCAGTCATACGACTGAGCGGTTCAAATGACACAGATCCAAAATGAGACGCAGCCCTCCACCCTTCTTCGGAACAATGAAGTACCAGCTGTAGAACCCGGACTCTCTGTCATGAGGAGGGACCACCTCGATGGCCTCCCTGAGTTTGTGTATAAGGCGACTAACATGAACCTCAAATAACTGGATACAAATCATATAATTGTGGATGAGCTACTATGATTTTTATACATACATATTATATAGTACACACCAGTTTAATGAACATATTTGAGTCATTTCTTATTAATTTGATCTGAAAGAAACCAATCCAAAGTGAATCCAAAAATTAAGCCAAAACTAGCCATCTACTTAGGACAAAAGTAACGGCACGCTATAAAAGGAGGAAGTGCTATTGTGTGTCTTTGGTATCTAAAGCACTGTGATGTCTGAGCTACATTACTGGAAGAGTTATCACACGACGCATTTACAGGTGCTCCATCACTGTTTAGTTGACTTTTTTTTTCATCTTTCTGTGGGCTTTTATGGAGTTTTGTAGGTACCACTAAATGTAAATCAGCTGTACTACTGAGGAGCTTAAACATACATGTGTGAGTACAAAACTGTAGTTCAGTTTGGCTTTCATAAACTTTTGCACACAACTCTACAAAAAATTGATAAATGAGGCCCATTATTAGTAGAACTAGGACATGCCTTAGTAGAACTATGCAGGAGTTGTCAAGGTTGAGAGAGGCATCTGATTCAGTGCTGCTGATCCTTGTTTGGTCCTCATGCGTATCCACGAAGGCAGATGGGCTGAACTGTGCAAGCGTGAGCACTTTAGCCTCGTTCTCTAATTAAGCTTTTATTAGCCAAGAAAGCTTCAAAATAGCCGTTTCCACCAGCGACTCTCAACAGGGCACAGAGGTGGGCAGATTGAGCCATAAGAGCTTTGGAGAGTTAGCATACCATCTGTGTACATAAGGATGAGTGTGTGAGGGTTTCTTTCCAGAGGAACAAAAAGCCATATGGTCAAGTGAATTAAAAAAAAGCAAAAGACATCTGAAGTCTAAAGTCATAAGAGCTGAGAAAGTTATTTTTGATATTCCTCTCAACCTCACCATGTCACTGAAACTAGAAGAGCTTCTGAAAGTACTTAAGGCACACAAGATTCTTTGCCAGCACTTTAAAAATGTTCATCTTCTTTTTAATTTCCTCTGTATCAAATGCTCAGTTTCTCTGATGCACACAAACCCCTGTCCAGATGAAAAATATATGATATGTAGTGTCGGTGTGTGCGTGTGTGAGTGCGTGTGTGTGTAGGATGGAAAGACTGTGTTATAGTGCCGGTACCAGCCAGTCTTGGAGCACCGTAGAGAGACTCTTCCCAGATTTCAATTGGAAAGTCAGGCGCTTATGCCTATTGACAGCATTTCTGAGGCCAGGCAATGACAGAATTCGATTTTACTTTAACCTCCGATGCCACAGGGGAGCTGAAGCACCAAACAGTCCATCACTGTCTCTTTTACACACTCCAATCAATCCCATCTTGGGCTGCTCTGAGAGCTTCTGGCCTTTGCCACCCCTTCCCAGGAAGCCTTGCAGAGACAGCAGAACAGCCAAGGACATCTTCGGAGGGCTTATCTGGTTTAGTGCACTAACCATGTGAAGGCAGCACTCACGTCAAGCTCAGTCCCCAGACCACCAAACACACTAAACCACAATTATCGTTCTCCAGCAGGTGAATCATTTATACAAAGTCACTGGGAAAAAAATGAAATCCTGTAATAAACACTTAAAAAATTTTCAGCTTCCGACAAGCCGCTGAAATTAGGATTTTCTGTCTGTAACATAATTTGACAACTCTATGTTTAGAAAACAGGTATAAAATGATACAGAATTGTTTGTATTAACTTTCTCACAGTTAGGGAAATACAGAGTCAGCTTATAAACTGTAAAACAGTCTGAGTTGGTCTGACTAAACAGGTTTTAATTGGTAGCTTGATATCTAAGTGTTATTTCCTCATGCAGGGAATGTTATGCTAAGATCAAGCTGTTGGTTACATGCCACAGCGAAATGGACATGAGCCTAATAGATTCAGTTTGTGGTCCTGAGTGGAGCAACAGAAAAGCGTTTCCTCTTTTATCATGTGATTGTGATTTTTGAATCCTGACAGTCCAACAGAGCAAAATTAGCCGAGCTGTCTGGGTGTGACGGTTAGCTTTACTCTCTCTCCTGTCAATTACAATAGGATATGACAATATAATATCGTCATCGTGATTAATTATATCACTATATGCTTTTCTGAGATGGTGTGGATTTCGTGATATCTTTTTATTAAATTTTTTCATCAATTTAATTACAAATTGACTGAAAGCAGATGATTTGATGTTAAACTCTTTTACTTAATCTTTAAATTTGTAGAATGTTAATTAATTTTTTTTCTGCCCTGTTACTCAGCATGATCAGCAGTTTAAAAAGATGCAATGGCTTCATGTGTCTCAGAAGAAGCATGTGATGGTTTTCACCTTCCTCGGATTGTGAGAAAATGGGGTGAAAAACAAAAGAACCCAGAATGCACATGGCTCAGCACTGATACTAAAGAGTCACAAGTCATAATGCCCACTTGTGTATTGCCCACTGAATTAAATCAGATGCCATGACTGACATTTACATCAAGAGATGAAACTAGACACAATGATGTGGACAATTATGTGCATAAACAAAGTGATTAATTGTTCATTTAAATCATTGCTAAATTTGCTACTGCTGTTGTTTTTCCATGAACCAACTAGGTTACAAATGTAGAGGTAGACATGGTTTGCCTGTTTACTTATAGTATTAAATCAGATTAAGATCATTGGGATGACAGAGCAACTCAGGACTCCACATCTAGTTTATAATGAATTCTAATATTCTATAATTCTTGCCTTTTATTTAAATAAAAGAAAGGATTATTATTAAGCATGGAATGAGTGCGGGATGTGCAGAACTATGAATAAAGGTAGGTATAAAGTTAGACATACTTTTCATGGTCATACATTAGTTTTCCCATTTTATTTATTAAACAGTGGTTGTCTTTAGAGCACCAGAGTGTTCACTTTCATTGGCATTGACAAAAGCATTTATTCCACGCATAAATCTCTTCAGGTAAAGTTTCAGTCCAAGCAATTACTCTGGCCAAATAATGACTGAAATGCTTTGCTTAAGCTTACAAACATCGATCAGCCTGATCCTGAGCCAGCCGGCATAAGACACATTCGTTCCTTCCTGAGCCAAAAACTATTATGCTGAGTCTATTATTGCTCAGAAGTCCTCTGTATTTTGCGGTTATTTCCCCACAGCTAATAATGAAACCCGGGTTTCAATGGAGGTTTTTGAAGAACTGAATTATGCCTAACATTTGCTAACCTTAGAGTTTCTTTAAAAGCACCTCTGCAAAAGTGAAATATGTCAAATGTAAATGTTTTCTTTTAAATCTCCCACTGTGCATTCACACAACGTATAGGCAATGCATTTTGCGGGAGCTGTTGATAAAAGCCGTTAAACGAGACTCTTTTCAGATGACTCTTGAAAGAGTGCTGAAAGAGTGAAGTGACTCACATTGTGCAGGTGTCAGCTTTCAGCCTCAGCTGGCCTGATTGTAATAATTATGCTGTCTTTAATTGTGAACCACTCAACATGTCTTGGGAGCAAATCACCTGAATTCCTGCTGTCTGTGTCACAACAGCATCGCAGAACTGCAGCTCTTGAAGCGCTCGTTTTATCATTCAGTGATTCTTTTCATTCATGACTCAAGGACATTCAGGAAGGAAACATGGCCAGGCTGCAAGATTCACTCCTGTCATACACGCAGAACATACAGTGATGCAAAGCAATCGCTCACTGTCAAGCTGTGTTTGCTAATTTGTGCATGTGTGTGTGTGTGTGTGTGTGTGTGTGTGCATTCATACAGTACATTTATGTATGTATCTTGGTTGTGCTTATGAAGGAATAATCAGAGAATCCATAACAGCACACTGATTAATGCCTACTGCTGCAGCTAAAAGGGCAAGCGAAGGCTAATCAATAATCCGCACACATTCTGCTCTTTTAAGGTGAAAACACAAACAGGGTGAAGTCAGGTGCTCATCTCCTCTTGATATTTCTCTCCTCCATCAGGCAGTCCCATAACATCAGGTCCTGAACGAGTAGTTAATCTAGTAAATCTATCAAACCTGTTCAAACAGAAGTGGTTCTCATGGTCAAGTTATGTTTTTAGGGTATGAAATCACGGCGAGTTTTAATTTAATTTGGGGTTTTGAAATGAAAAACAAAAAGCTCAGAATGGACATCTTCCATGATGCCTACAATTGTTTCAGTCCACAATCAAGTAAGGAATAAAACACTTGGAGGTGTGCTGTTATAGGAAAATAATCAATGACAGAGTGGTGTAATGATGCCTGACACAAAGCAAAGTTGGCTCTTTTCCTATAAAAGCACAACCCACAAAGTGTTTATTGATTTATACCACAGCAATTTGCCAATGTAGCAATTAGAGAACAACACATCATACCTTTTATCCATTTACGGTTGCATTTAATGTTGTGGCATGTCTACAAAGTTAGTTCCTGTCCTCACTTATGTTACAGCAGCTATAAACAATCGTTCCTTCACCAGCCTTACTTGAAGATAATATGACAATAAAAAACACACAACTTGTCATGTTACAAAGAAAAAGTAGAAATTCCTCTAAATACTTCAAGTTCCAGCTTCACCTCACCTTGTCAATAATCACACATTTTTTTTTAAATCTGTTTATCTTCCATACAAGTGTCTGTGTAAGGTTGTACTACAGAAACAACAATATAACATGCACATTAATATAAACCTACGATTTGCAGCTGCACTTCTGTCAGAGCTGCCTGCTGTTACAGAGCTAATTAATCAACACCTTCTGACTAATCAAGCATTCAGCAGCACTGCGGTATAATTCTAAATAATCCATATCCATTAGAAAGTCATCCGAAGTTAAGCTGAAGTACCCAGTGACTATTCTAAATAAATCATGTATATCGGTGTAGATGTGCATAGTTTTATATCCGTCTAACATTTAAATAGATGAGACTATTGAGCATAATAGAGAATTTCTGAGGTAAAATGTCGTCATCATCCCTGAATGACACAGTGAGCCTCAATAAAGAGGACATTTCATTACAGGACAATTACCTAGAGCTGAATGGAACAAATTCAGTTTGCAGCCCAAGTATAATGAGAGATTTAATGAGAGCAATTTGCTAGCGCTGCATGACTGTTACGGATTAGGGATTTCTGAACGTCCAACCAAGCAAAATATCAAAGTTCAGGTCGCACTTGGTAGTAGAAAGGCTGAAAGTGGAGAAAGTTCCATGTGAACAGCAGTTACATGGGTCAGTCGGATGAGTGAGTGCTGTTTGTTCCTCCTCATGACCTCTTCGGGACTTGATATACATCAAAGGAAATGTGTTATCGTGTTGGTCTACGTGAAATCGGCTGGAGCTTTTATATTATTCGTATCTATATCTGCAGTTAAATTTACCTGATGCTTTTTTTTCCAAAGTGGCTTACAGTTGAGACAGGATACAACTAAACAGTTGAAGGTTAAAGGTCTTGCTCAAGGACCCGAATGCTGAAGCCGGGCAGTGCACAACCTTCTGATCAGTCAGCCACAGCATTGGCCACGGAGCCACACTTCACTCCACAACAAAGCTGGCTGTGCACAGAGATTTTTTTTTCTATAAAATCTAAATGAATCTAATAATCCTTTGTCTGCCTCCATATAAAATGTTGACTTTATTGCAGTATGTATTGGCTTCCACTTCCATGAAACTCACGAATATAACATAACAAAATGTACTCGAAATGTTAGGGCAGACATATTCAAACTTTTTGAACTCAAAAACATTGTCCAGAGAGTGTCAGTTAATATCAGCAAGTTCAAACCACCTACACACATGCCAATTAGCTCATCTGCCATTTTTATTATGAAAAAAGGCATGTTTTGAAATATTTTCCTACTCAAAAAGGTTGGCAGGTCTGATGCAGTCTTTTAAATATTTCTTTTTTTTTTTTTTGGCATTTTCCATCTCACCCTTATCCATGGTCCTCTGTAATGCCCCACATTTTGAAAACCTGTGCTGCTTAGACTGGACAACTAGCTGACTAATACATTCACTAGTTGCTGCCTGGGAATGTGGACTAGTCAGGGTGGTGGAAAAAACAGCGAGGCAGATGGTAAACAAACTAGAATAACTTCTATCATGTTAATATTACTTTTTATGCAGTGTAGCAGAGTTCCATCTCCTAATCCCAATCCCATGTCCTCTTAAAGGAATTCCTCCTGCAGTGATTTTTGTTGTACTTTAAAGGTAAACACAACCAAAGTAAAATCAATGCACTGTGGCCAGTCAGTGCCACGGGTTGCACATCACTATCCAATTCCACTCAGCTACACTGATGTGTTCCTTGCTGCACTGACAAAACATTAATAAAAAAAAATTAATAGTTTTGCAATCTGTAGTAAATGTAGCATTACTGATATATTCGTGTTGTGTTTCGGAAATCTTCTATCTGTATTTGCTGTGGCTCATTACTGAACTGAAACTAAAAAAAGCTTGGAATTAAAAAAAAAAAAAAAAAGCAAAAAAACACTAATTTCTCCTAACAGCTCAGAAAGGAGTGCATAAAAAAGAGCACCATTAGTGCATTAAGAGTCTCAGCGTCACAATACTGGGAAGACATATAGATATGTCAATGCATTTTTGACTGCTTTCACATTAAATAATGTGAGGGTGATGATTAAACAATGACCTACACAGTGAGCACAGAAAAAAAAGGAAGTCAGAGGAAAATCAATCACACTAGTATGAAGGAAATAGGGTGACATTCTGACAGTCTGTCAGTCAGTGTCTTTCCAGACTGTATACTAACAAGAGCTCTCTGCCTTTCTCGCTCTCCCGCTCTCTCACTCTCTCTCTCTCTCTCTCTCTCGCGCTTCCTGTCTGTCTCTCTATCTGGAATTGATGGCTCGGGACAGCCTTCCTTAGAGGTGCTGTCTAGATAAGGACAGTGTGTCACCTGCCAGCTGTGGATCACCTCCATGGTTTCTGTATATAAGGGGCTTCAGAGTGAAAAAAAATTATGAGACAAACATATATATATATATATATACACACACACACACACAGTCAAGTCTGGAAGTATTTGGACAATGACAGAGTTTTTGTGATTTTTGCCATTATACACCACCACAATGGCTTTGAAATAAAACAATCAAGATGTGGTCAAATTGCAGACTTTCAGCTTCATTTTAAGAGGTTCCAAAATATGGCATTTACCATTTAGGAATTAAAGCCATATTAAGCAAAGAATTTCCATTTTCAGGGGCTCAAAGGTATTTGGACAATTGACTGACAAGAAGATAACTGAGCAGTTGCAGTCCATTTCCTCGTTACTTCAAGACAAATGAAGCAGATTAAAGGTCTGGAGTTGATATCAGGTCTTGAGTTGGCATTTGGCAGCTGTTTGACTGGAGCTACCAATATGAAGTCCAAGTAGATCTCAATGCAAGTGAAGGAGGCCATCATTAGGCTGAAAAAACATCATAAATCTATAAGAGAGAAAGCACAAACCTTAGGTGTGGCTAAATCAACAGTTGGGTACATTCTTAAAAAGAAAGAAAGCACGGGTGAACTCAACAACATCGAAAGGCCTGGAAGACCACAGAAGACAACTAAAGTGGATGGTCGCAGAATCCTTTCCTTGGTGAAGAAAAACTCCTTTACAACATCAACAGAAGTCAAGAATACTCTGGAGAAGGTAGGCGCATCACTGTCAAAATCTACAATCAGGAGACGCCTTCATGAATGTAAATACAGAGGGTTTACAACAAGGTGCAAACCACTGGTAACATTCAAGAACAGGAAAGNTCAAACATGGTGGAGGCAGTGTTATGGCATGGGCATGTATGGCTGCCAATTGAACGGGCTCACTGGTGTTTATTGATCATGTGACTGCTGACAGAAGCAGCAAGATGAATTCTGAGGTGTACAGGGCTCTACTCTCAGCTCACATTCAGCCAAATGCTACAAAGCTGATAGGACGCCGCTTCACAGTGCAGGTGCATAATGACCCATACATACTGCAAAAGAAGCTCAAGAGCTTGGAAATAGCATATTCTTAAATGTCCAAGTCAGTCACCAGAACTCAACCCAACTGAGCTGCTTTTCACTTACTGAAGACAAGACTGAAGGCAGAAAGACCAACAAACAAGCAGCAACTGAAGGTAGCTGCAGTAAAGACCTGGCAAAGCATCTCCAGGGAGGAAACTCAGCATCTGGTGATGTCCATGGGTTCCAGACTTCAGGCAGTCTTCGACTGCAAAAAATTTGCATCCAAGTATTAAAAATAACCCTAATATTTAAGAGTATATTGTTTTTTGTCCAAATGCTTTTGAGCGTGTGAAACTGGCTGTAATTCCTAAACGGTTAAAGTAATATTTTTTGTTAAACCGCATGAACTAAAGGTACAGTTCTGCACTTCAATCAGTTCTTGACTGCTTCCTCTGTAATCGCCGTATCCCCCCTACGCCTCCGTGATCGGCACGCGTCCCCCCTACGCCTCCGTGATCGCCACGTGTCCCCCCTACGCCTCCGTGATCGCCGTATCCCCCCTACGCCTCCGTGATCTCCGCGCGTCCCCTACGCCTCCGTGATCTCCGCGCGTCCCCTACGCCTCCGGGATCGCCGTATCTCCCCTACGCCTCCGGGATCGCCGTATCTCCCCTACGCCTCCGGGATCGCCGTATCCCCTCTACGCCTCCGTGATCGCCGTATCCCCTCTCCGCCTCCGTGATCGCCGTATCCCCTCTCCGCCTCCGTGATCGCCGTATCCCCTCTACGCCTCCGTGATCGCCGTATCTCCCCTACGCCTCCGTGATCGCCGTATCCCCTCTACGCCTCCGTGATCGCCGTATATCTCCTACGCCTCCGTGATCGCCGTATATCTCCTACGCCTCCGTGATCGCCGTATCTCCCCTACCCTTCTATAATTGCTGTATCTCGTAGTGATTAGAAAGACATACGTTTTGAGTTTCGACCTCAGGTGAATGTGCTCGATGTTGGATGTGAAAATATCTGATGTGTGAAAATTCAGCAAAAAATAAATAAAAACTCAGCATTGGTACTGTAGAATACACACCGCTTTCATTAGGAATCCATTACAGGAGCTCATCAAGGTCCAGTTTCCCCTAATCTGATCTAAACAATCAGCATGATGCGTACTCACACACACACACACTTTTCCGAGTACTAATACACCGCTGCATGTGCGCGTGTGTAGCTCTTTCCCGGTCACTCGATCACAACACTGCGGTGATGTACTGGCTGAACTGGAACTGCTGGTTAGTTGTTTTGAAACCACATTCAAACACACACACACATACACACACACACACACACACACACACACGCAGCAGTGTTTGAGATCATGAGTGTGCTACATGTCAGCAGTGCTAATATACAGTGTGTGCAGGAGTGTGTGAAGCGCAGTTATGTAACACACAGTGTGGATGGAGTGACAGCAGGAATGTGTGCTAAGCTAGGGCTAGCTAGCCTGCTGTGTGTGTCTTTATTAAAAGCAAATGAATCCATCACATGACCCCGACTCTCTCTCTCTCCCCCGCACACACACACACACGCGCGCGCGCGTACCTGCTCAGATGGAGAGATCAGTCCTGCACTCAGTCTAATGCAAATGTTTTGACAAGCTGCGAGTGCGCGCGCTACACTTCTGCTCTCTGATTGAGTATTTAATCCACGCGCTGTTAATCCGACACCGCGCGCGTGCACGCGATTATTCCGCAAAAATACGGAAAGTTTTGTTTGCTTGTTTGTTTGTTTGCACGAGTCGCGGCTACAGCACGCTTTAGCCAATGAGGTTGCGTGTGCTAGTTGAAGGCTAGCGGAGTTAGCCGAGAGCGGTGTGAAATCAGGACGCAGCTGGTTTTCACTCCGCGTCCTGCACTAAAGCCGGAAGTGGAGATAAATCCTGCGCTGGAAACGTTCCTGCGTCCGCCGCCGTGCGTCGTGTGGACGCTGTCACCCGGAGCGAGGCGTTCTCGGTGTGTTTAATGCTCGCATTGCTCGGGCTCTCTCTCTCTCCGCACCGCCATTTTCACCATTAAGCTACACAAACAAACAGCGAACCCGCTCACGTCACCTACATGATGCGCTCACTCCCCTCCCCCCCGCGCTGATCTACATGCCATGGGGCGCGGGCCTCCACTGCGGCCCGCATGGCTTATGGATCTGATCGTCCGCGCGGGTCTTACACGCCACCGCGGCTCGAAGGATTCCAGTGCACGAGACCCAGCGGACCGGAGCCTTCATGAAGCGCGTGCACGAGCTATGGGCTGAGCATTAATAAGAGACACTGAACCCTGATCACTGAACACTAATCACTGAGCCCTGATCACTGAACACTAATCAATGAACACTGAACCCTGATCACTGAACACTAATCACTGAACCCTGATCAATGAACACTAATCACTGAACACTGATCACTGAACCCTGATCACTGAACCCTGAACACTGTTCACTGAACCCTGATCACTGAACACTAATCACTGAACACTAATCACTGAACCCTGATCAATGATCACTGAACACTAATCAGTGAACCCTGATCAATGAACACTAATCACTGAACCCTGATCACTGAACACTAATCACTGAACCCTGATCACTGAACACTGACACTAATCACTGAGCCCTGATCACTAAACCCTGATCACTAATCACTGAGCACTAATCACTGAATACTGATCACTGAACCCTGATCACTGAACACTAATCACTTAACACTGAATACTGATCACTGAACCCTGATCACTAAATACTGAACCCTGATCACTGAAGACTAATCACTGAACCCTGATCACTGAGCCCTGATCACTGAACACTAATCAATGAACACTGAACACTAATCACTGAACACTGATCACTGAACCCTGAACACTAATCACTGAACACTAATCACTGAACCCTGATCAATGAACACTGAACACTAATCACTGAACACTGATCACTGAACACTAATCACTGAACCCTGGTCAATGAACACTAATCAGTGAACCCTGGTCAATGAACACTAATCACTGAACACTAAACACTGAACCCTGATCACTGAACACTAATCACTGAACACTAATCACTGAACACTAATCACTATTCATTGAACACTGAGCACTAATCACTGAATACTGATCACTGAACCCTGATCACTGAACACTAATCACTGAACACTGATCACTAAATACTGAACCCTGATCACTGAACACTAATCACTGAACACTGATCACGGAACCCTGATAACTAAATACTGATCACTGAACACTAATCACTGAACACTGATCACTTAACACTGAATACTGATCACTGAACCCTGATCACTGAACCCTGATCACTGAACACTAATCACTTAACACTGAATACTGATCACTGAACCCTGATCACTGAAGACTAATCACTGATCACTGAACCCTGATCACTAAATACTGATCACTGAACACTGATCACTGAACACTAACCACTGAACCCTGATCACTAATCACTGAACAATGATCACTGAACACTAAT
>JAKKZN010000003.1:2860896-2871443 GCA_033441825.1 Pangasius elongatus
TTATACAATTTCTTAATACAAACATTTTATGATTTCTCTGTCCATTCTATTATCATATATTCTATTTTCACAAAGAGAGCATTTTAAGACCTTTACAGATAGTTTTTTATAAACCAATCACAGTCCTTGAAATACTGCGTCATCCCTAGCAACAGGGTCGACCACACCTCCTCACTAAGATAAAGGTTTTTGTACTTTCCTTACTCAAGAGTTGCTCTGAGAAGTTTCCTAAATCACTTCTAGTCTAGGACTCGCAGCTAGGACTTTTTAGGCTAAGACAGGAGCTCTCTGAGAGAACTCTAAAAAGCTCTGTGAATACGGGCCCTGGAGTTTACTTTTGACTGTGATGCTTTTAGATGAAAGAGACAAAAGAAGTGAAAACTGTGTGTAGAGCACTTTTCATTTCAAGGTCAAAATCTTAACATGCATATATATATATATACACTACCAAAATACACTCACTAATGAACTGACTATACTACAAACCATGAAACCTATAATTCAATAACAGGTGGTAATCATCTGATTAAAAATAGGTGGTAATCATCTGATTCTGTATTACGATGCTTTACAGTAGGTGTGACAAATTTATGATATTTAACAAGGTCTCTCTAATCACTGATAAAAATTCCAGTATCTAAGAAAGTATTGAGCTAAGGACACAAGCGGTTTGTGTACAGAACAAGACCAAGGTACAGCGCATATTATAGCCATTAAAAGTAAACTCACCGAGACTTTCTTGCATTATGCTGTCAATCCGCTGATAGATTTTAACCATTATCTCTATTTACTTTATTAATTTCTCATTGCTACTAAGCTCCAGAGGAAGTAAACAAAACATTAATGATCTGACCATGCGCTCATTTAGATACTGTGTTAAATAAAATCCTAATATTGTACTTGTTGTTTTCTCAGACTTGAAAAAATAAAATAAAATAAATTCCTGGTGGTAAATATAGATTTTTCCTCCACGATACTCTGAAGACCACCAGCTTATTTTTCCGCCATCTTTGCTCACTTTGAGGATACGTAACCATGGAACACATATATTAATTATTATTGTTTAATAATTAGATCATGAGGTGGTGCTATGCTGTGGACATAGAAAATGTTTAAAAATGGCTCCATGAGTAACTTCAGCTTGTTCACAGGTTAAAATAATGGTCTGTTTCACGATTCTGAGGCAGAGGTCACACAGAGGCAGTTATTATTTACAGTGAAAATCTAATTAAAGCGCAGTAGATAAACAGATAAGTGAAATAAAATACAGAGTAACTCAGAAATGGCAACAGAGTCGGTGTTTAAAGTTCTAAGATTGTGATTGTTAGATTAAACCTAATAAATGCTAGAGAACAATTGTCTGACCCTAGAGAAATGCAATTAACCCTAAAAAAAAAAAACAAAAAAAAAAACTCTGCTGTATGCTCTGGACTCTGAGTCACTTTGGACTCAGTTGTGAGGTGTCTGGCAAATAAATAAATGTAGAGGTAAGTGCACGGCATAAATATTCACCCCGATTAAACTTCTCCCCATTTGTAGTTATAACCTGCAACAGAAATAGACCTAATTGGGATTTCATGAAACTACATAATATTGAAGTGGGAAATAAAATAAATATGGCTTTGGATATTGGCCTTTTGGTTGCTTCTCTGACTAATCCTTTACCTGATCGCTGACTCTTGGTGGTAATCCTCCTCTATGCCGAGCTGTGGTTGAGCCTCGCTCTTTCCAAATTTTAATAAAGGATTTAATGGCACTACAAGAGGTGTTAAAAGTTTGGAATATTTTTTACAACCAAACCCTGAAGCCTTTATAGATCTTTGTCCCGGATTTGTCCTGATAGCTCCTCGATCTCTGTGATGCTGTTTGCTTGGTTATGTCCTCTAACACAGTCTGGGTTCTTCCAGGAACAGGTGTGTGTATTTATATTGTAATCCCGTCACATGGCACACAGGTCGCACCAGAACTAATTTAGGGATGACTATTTAAGCAAATCATGTTTTTTTTTATATGTAAATAATTTCACAAAAACTACACTGATCCACACACACACACTTCAATATTGTGGGCTATTTATAAAGATTCCTGACATATAATCCCAATCAAGTCCATTACAGTTCCAGGTTGTAACACTGGATAATGTGAGAAAGTTTAAGGGGGTGAATACTTATGCAAGCCACTGTACGTAATGTGAATTTACTGTATATATGATGATATAGACATTGTACATGCATTCTGTATTTCAGTCTAGTTACTAATAAACAGCGGTATAACTGATTTACATTACTTTACTTACTGAAGTTGTTTTAAAACTGGTACAGGTGTCCCATAGGGAGGATGCTCTATTTTTTATTTTTTATCGTTTACTCACTTGGGGTGTCTGATGTCGGGCAGCGAGCGATCCAGTGCGATGTTGTTGCTCACGTAGATGTTAAAGCCGTTCTCTTTGTACACAGAGTCATCACACTCATCCTCTGCAAGTGGGTACGGCTTCCCCTGCTCTCCTTTCCCTACAAAACACACACACACACAAACAGCATCTTCATAGCATGCATGAATTTATATGTGTGTGTGTGCGTGTGTGTGTGTGTGTGTGTGTGTGTGTGTGTGTACAAGAAAACTGTGGTAATTATAATTCTGGGCTTCTCATTTTGAAGTTGGTGTAAACAGTGAGAATTGAGCAGTGTGTCTCTATGATGTACAGGTAAAATGAATCTAAAAGCTGCTTATTGCCTTTTGCTCAAGGTTACTGACGCAAAACAAATTTTGAAAAATAAATAAATAAATAAAATTAAATAACACCACCAATAATTTAACCATGACATTTGGTAGATTTTTCTTTCACTTTTTTTTCCCGTCTAAAATTATTTTCGTTCGGTGTGCATTTATAAAACCCGATGAAGCGACTGACCGCCATGAAACACCGTGAGTGCTGTGAGTATCACGGAAAAGGTCTGAATGACTTCCATCAATCGATTATAGCTAATCTCGCGTCATTTGAGGAGAAAATATTATTTAAAAATGTATTTAAAACACACCTGTTTAACTGTTGATTAGAATAATATAGACACAGCAAATGAAGGCTGGATGCTACTATTATTATTATTATAAGTTTCCCCATATAAGACTGATTATTCCACTCATCCAGAAAAGTAGAAAGCTGTCTAAACAACCAAACAAAAAACATTTTAGTGCTAGTGAGAAGCGGAAAAAAGCATTATATTCATCTGTTCCTTAATCTGTTCATTAATAATAATAGTATCTCCAATTAATACAAATCAAAGAGGATAATATAAGGTTCTTAACAGATTTTACTTCACTCACATTTGATCATGTTACAGATGAGGATCTCCTCAGCACTGCTAATGAGATTTAATTTACTGGCACCTTTCTTACAATTATTGGTATCACAAAAGCACATTTTAATGCGCACTCTCACAGAATCGCTCTTTCTCCCGCTGTTTGTGTGCAGAATGTCGTCTCTCTGTGCATAATTACCGAAACTCCACTCCCACTCCTTTCTGCATTCTCTCAGGAGTATGGACTCAAACAGAAAATATGATTCATAACACTGCATACTTTCCTTCTTTTGGCAATTAAAAAAGACTCAGAACAGCTTGACTGAATACTAAATGCCAAAGTGTAACTGAAATAGTGAAAGTTTGCGAAAGTACCAAACCTAGGTAAGAAGACTCAAAAAAAAAACAAAAAAAAAAAACAATAAAACTTTGTGACTTTTTTTTTTTATGTGGAGAATTTCCAGTATTTCTGAATTCTTGTTGTGTTTTGGGCTGCCTGTCCTTTCAAGTGACAAAAACATAAAGTTAGACTCAAAGGATTCACCTGTTCAGCTCAACACTGAGCTTACTGTATCTACAGTAACAGCTCTTTCACTTGTATGGGACCTGAACGGAGTAACCTAAGGCTAATAATAAACATAAAAAACATCTAATCATTCTTTCTGTAAGAATCCTTCAGTTTCTTATTCGTGGAAGGAGTCTGCAGTGTCAGTGCCTTGTTACTGTCAGTAAGTTTTCTGCCATGACAGCAAAGCCTGCACTTTCTACATCAAGGGATTTTATCTTATTAACTTCAACAGTGAAAAAAAAAAAAAAAAATAGAGGCTGGTGAGGGAAGAAGTCTTTATAGCTGCTATTATATAAGTAATAACTTGTCTTGTGGACGTTCCACATCATTAAGTGTAACTATAAAAACTATAAATTAAACGTTGTAATCATTAGCAAATTGCTGACGTATAAGAGCAATAAACACCTCAGGACATGCTGTTATTGGAAAATAATACACTTCTAGACGGTGACTCTGCTCGGCGTCAGGTCCCATCACACTACCCAGTCACTGATTATTTACCTATTACAGCATGGTTTTATCCTTATACTATATAAGTGAAGTGACTTTGTGGCCAAGTGTGGTGACCCATACTCGGAATTTGTGCTCTGCATTTAACCCATCCAAGTGCNCTCTTTCTAAATCCCTATACAAATGGGATTAAATGTACATGGGGTCCTGGGGTAATTTTCTATTCTACACATGCTCCTCTTTGATTTTACTTCCGTCCAGATCGGCTATGTCTAGTTTTTCTTCACTGTCCTCCTGTAAGAAAATTACAGGCCGAATTACGTACCGTTTTCATCTAATTCAGCATCTGATTATTTTAGTCCCGTCCGGATACACAAAATTTTCTATGCAGATTTGAGAGCTGCTACGATGCTTGGCTGTATTTAGCATCGTAAACACTTCCTAAGTCACAAAATGAAAAAACTGACTCGTCTTGTATACTTTGTGATTACTGTGTTACTCTATTTTTAAATTGTTGCTGGAACCTTGGTTCAGCCCAAACTGAAATAAGAGCCAGCGTCTCTTCTTTACTTCAGTGCCCCTTCATCCACTTGGGCGCCATGTTATGAATGGAGTGTGAAGGGGAGGTGTGATGAAGCGGAGTTTCTGTTATCACCCCAAAGTTGATTATGTTCCAAGATTATATTACAGCAATTTGCCAATGCTAACAATTGCTTATTTATTAATGAGTGACACAATAACATAATTTTTTTACACATGCCCCCAGCAGCCTCTCTTTTTTCTCTCTCTTGAAGATAAGAATTAAAAAAAAAAAAAACAGCTTGTCATGTTACCCTCCAAACTGAAGACTTGCTGGAAAACTAATTTTTTTTTTTGCTTTACCTCTGATTATTATAAAGCACTGACACTGGAGACTCCTTCCATAAATGTTAAATAAACATCTCACCACAGAAAACTTTGGCATAATCAATGATTATACACTGTGAATGAGCTGTTACTGTAGAAATTATAACATTTAGAACAAGTACATTAATATAAATACATTAATACCACTGCTGGAGCTGCTGCTACAGAAAATTATTCAACACATTCTGACCAATCAGAATCGAGAATTGAACAGCGCTGTGGATTTATAAAGGACCACAGCAAAACTAGTCTGAAAATGTTGGCAGTGCACTGAAGCTTGTTATTACTGAATGGATGCAAAAACAGTCAAAATTCAGCTCTAGTTTACGGTTTTGGGGTAATACGTACGAAAATACAAGCTGGAATCCCATTCCATCTCATGTGTGGTGGTTAAAATTCCATCATCTACAGTCACCCAGAAAGCAAATTGTTGATCAGATGAGAGCAGATTGTTGCAAATCTATTATTTAAATCCTCTGGTTTCATATTCTGATCTCTAAAATTAGTGGGGAGTCATGAAAAATAAATGTAAGGATTAACGTGGTGCCTGTTGTGTCATAAGATTTGTCACCAACAGATGGGATGTATCGCTAAATCTCTGACGTAATGGATTTTGTGTGATGATGTGATGTGATGGAGGAACCCAGAACAGTTGAGCTGAAGTGTCCGTATGCCACGAGACTCGAGACCCTGGTTACACTCCTGAGGGAAAACTATTATATCACACTGTCTAATCTCACAGATCAGTCTGCTTAATACACTGACTTACGACTGCATTATACTCCAAACACTGTAAAGCTATAAACTATCCGGTAAGGTTCTCATTGATTAATCAGGCTTGTTGATGGCTTTTATCTGCTAACAAGGCACTCTGAACTCAGGAAATATTTCTTCACACTCCGTTGTGTGGTATTGGATCAGAGCAATGTCTCCTTAACCCAAATAACAAAATCTTACTGAAGGGATGCAGATATCACACTGGTCTGGCATTGCTATAGGCAACACAATAATAAAGAAAGAAAAAAGACAGAGAGAGAGAGAGAGAGAGAGAGAGAGAGAGAGAGAGAGAGAGAGAGAGATGTGCATGGATGAAAATCTGTCCTTATGCCCAACTGTCCCCAGAAGCCCTGCAGAAATCCGGAGTTTTACTGCTGTCCCTGTTTCTGTGCCGCTTTCTCCTTTCACTCATTTATCTTCTCTCTGATCTAACTGCTGACAATGAGATGAGTTGGAAGATTTAGACTGATGGATGGATGGGTGGATAGATAGATGAGTTGAGTAGATGGATGTACTAAAGCATGAATGGATGGATGGGCAGTCAGGTGGATGTATTGAATGATAGATGGGTGAATGGATGAATGTGATGGAAGGATGGATGGACAGGTGGGCGGGGACACGGTGGATGGATGGATGGATGGATGCATGAATCGATGGATGGGTGAGTAGATGGATGTACTGAAAAATGGATGGATGGGTGAATGAACTAACTAAAGAATAGATGGATGGATGGATGAACAGATGGATGAACAGATGGATGGAGTGGATGTATGGAGATTCTGATACTGAAGAATGGCTAGACAAATAGAATGACAAATGGATGGATTTACAAAAGGATGAGTGAATGGAAAAATTGATTGATGCATTGATGGATGGAAAGACAGACAGACAGACAGACACACACATGGATGAATGGATGGGTAAATGAATGGATGTACTTCATTAGTCCCCAAGGGGAAATTTGGAAAATATGACATTAATTATGACTTGAGGTTAATTATAATTCTTTCATTTTGTGAGCAGCATAGAAGATAGAAGGATAGACAGATGAATGGATGACTGGATGAATGGATGGATGGATGGATGGATGGGTGTACTTTATTTGTTCCCAGTGGGAAACTATGGCAAACCGGACATCAATGGTGACTCAACATTAACTGTAATCCTTTAGTTTGTAAGCAGCAGGCACGTGTCTGTCAGTCAGGGATGTGAAATCACTTCACTATCCATTTATCTGTTTTACTTTAGGCAGCGTGCCTATACATTACTGCTGCAAAAGAGAGCTATAACATCATCAAACATATTATAATAAGAAATAAAACTCAAACAGGTGGATGAAACACCTTTAGCCTCAGGCATTACCTGTGTAGGCTGGATAATAGGGAAAGAAATAAGGGAAAAGTGAATGAGTGAGTAAACTGAACAAAAGTGTGTGTATTCCAGATGCTGAGGTGTAGTGGGCTTACCAACACGCATCTCGTCTCTCCTGATGCTCTCGTTATCGTGCCAGTCTCTCCTCCTCAAGCCGTCTGTCCAGCTGTAAACATGTCCATCACTCAGTCCGAGCGCAAATCCCTGAAGAGGAGAAAGACCACAGAGCGTGTTACCTGCATCATTTCCTAACTCTACTCTGCCATGCTTCTATCCATCGAGGCTCAATTAAGTAATTCAATCTCTTACTTATTAGCAATATTAAGAACATTGATTAAAAAAAACAGAGTGATAAAACAATGATAAACACTTAAACTCAAAGCAAGTCAAAAAGCACCTTTCTGATAAATCGTAAGAATAAAATAATTCATCAAAACTAACAGCTTGGAGCAAAAGACACCATTTTCATCAGATCTGATAAGTTTATGGCTGTGTGCATTTACTACATTGAGATACGTCTTTAATCTTTTAAGTAATTGCATAAACACACACACACACACACACACACACACTCACGGACTGCACATCTCCCTTTGGTTCTTCACTCTTTTGAGGATTTTGTAACTTGGTGATTTGCCACAAACTCATTATTTGAATTTATCTCTTCGTCCTCTCATATTTTGCTTCACGTATTTACAAGCACTAAAACACAGAGCTGCTTACAGACTCGACTAAAATCGAGCAAATGATGCCTGAGAGGACTATAAATGTACCTGTGTTATCTGAAACATCACCTATTTGTGTAATAGAAGGGAGAAAAGAGCAGAAAAGTGCAGCAACAGGAAGTCAAACGTCTGACTGAGAATTGGACCATTTCCACTTTCAGCATTTGACCTGCTACCTGGTATTTATCTTGCCTGAGGTCAGTGTTTCTTCATTTCTCCATTTCAGAAAGTAATGTGAGAAACAGAGCGTGCTCGAGGAAATTTACATAACCCCAGACATATACCGGGATATGAAATAATTTCTTCTTCACCCGCGAAAGGTAATTCCATTCTTAGAGTGCACAATTTCAGTCCTTGGCTTTATTTATTCCTGCTCTTCTGCTATTCTGCAGTTTTCACACAACTCAAGGATTTGACACCCAGAGGAGAAGGAGCACTGTCCATATCCAGCTCATAAAGATGAGGTCACGCAGAGGTAAAAGCACCTAGAAATATTTCATTACCTGCCCTCCGGGGCATTGCTGTTAACTACGAGGATTGAATTTCTCTAAATGAGGTGCCACCTAGACTACCTTCTCTCACTGCCCCCTGTGTGCTCCAAAGCAATGAAGCAGAGCAAAAAGCAGAACACAGACACATACTTAGTGGCCACTGTAATAGGAACACCTTTAACTTTGCTCATTCATGCAATTATCTAATCAGCCAATCATGTAGCAGCAGCACAATGCCTAAAATCACAATGCCTTTCTGCTCAGCACAGATGTAAAGAGTGGTTATTTGGGTTACCATAAACTTCCTGTCAGCTCAAACCAGTCCGGCCATTCTCCTCTGACTTCTCTGATCAAGAAGGCGCTTTCGGTCACGGAACTGCCACTTGCTATTTTGTTTGTTTGTATGTAGAAGACTGTTCTATGTGAAAATCCCAGGAGATCTACGATTTCTGAAATATTCAAACCAGCCCATCTGGCACCAACAACCATGCCATGGTCAAAGTCACAGAGATCACATTTTTTTCCGCATTCTGATGTTTGATGTGAACGTTAACTGAAGCCATTAACCCGTATCTGCATGATTTCATGCACTGTGCTGCTGCCCCATAATTGGCTGGACATCTGCATGAATGTGCAGGTGTACAGGTGTTCCTATTAAAGTGGGCAGTGAGTATGTAGTAAATCAGTGCAGACTAACTACGCCATGCATTTCCAGCCTACTCCAACATTTATCAAACCACATGTTTTAAAGCCTGAAAGTTTTTTTTTTATTTTTTTTATAAATGTTGCATGCGCTTGTAAACATGCAAAAAAGAACAAAAACGAGAACAAAAAAGAAATGTTTCTCAAAGTAACTCTACGGTCCACTGATAGCTGTTTAATAAAACATCACATTCTTACTCTAGCGGCCTGACTCAGCCTTGAATAAATTTGCTCTTCATTTTCATGCAGTTCATGCTGTAATTTTTGGCTCTCCGATTCGGCCATGAGCACCTCAAATATCCTGGAACAGTTTATGTTTAGAAACAAGAGCAAACAGTTTACCGGGCCCCCAATGAATTAAAGAGCCCGAAATTGCAATGTTGCCTTGTTTTTCTCTGGTCTGTAAAGTGCACGATGCCAATCAGGCAGACAGTGAAGGACAAAACAATTTCATGCACCACAAACAGCATCAAGTACCTATGCTCTACTGGCATGACTGAGCAAGACAAACTATCAAGTACTTCACAAACGGCACTGTCTTGCTAGCAAAACAGCACTTCACATCTCTATTAGCACATGCACAGAATAAGCCAATTAACACGTAAACCTTTCCTGTATCTGTAAACAATCATCAGGTCTGGTACACGACACTGTGGTGTGATGCGGCCCAACGCAAAGCGGCATTACTGTTACTAACCTCATGTTAGTTATTATTATTACAAATACAATTATTATTATTAGTATTATTATTATTATTACTTGGTCCTCTTGAAAATGGTGGTCTGGGGCTCGTGTCCACTGAACCGCGGCACGGTCTGCATCAAGTGTGGAAGCAGTTCGCTCTCTGTGCTATACGCCAAGTATCATGATTGGTTCAAATTGCGACATTAATTCAAGTTTCGTGATGGCGAGGAATGGGTTGCTGTGCTCAGCGAAGGAGAAGGAAGACCTTATGGATAAAACTAAAACAAGACCTTTATAGGACTGGCATGCTATAATCTCAGTTTGGAAGGAATTCTTCTACAAGAAAGCATATCTGTGATTATAAGCCCCGCCCCCAAGCGAGCAAGTCTTTGGGCCAAGTATGAAAATTCATTTGCTATCATTCATATTCACATAGCTATAAACAGTCTTGAACTGACCAGCCTGTTTTTTTTCCTCTCTCTTGAAGTAAAAAAGAAAAAAAGACAATGCAGCTCTTTCCGTAAGTGTTAAACATCCCCTTAGATAAAAATTCACAGTATCAACAATTAGATGT
>JAKKZN010000003.1:2882096-2894596 GCA_033441825.1 Pangasius elongatus
GTGTGGGATTCGACCACGATGCAGGCATGTCTGTCTCCTGCTCGGATCGAGTCGATCCTCACAGCAGTCGCGAGAGTAAGAGCAGGCCGGTCACTCACTGTAAAGCGCATGATTAAATAACCCCAAAGAGAAAGAGTGAATCTGCGAGTTCAGTGTCAATCTCTCCCGAGCAGGGACAGAAGAGCGTAGAACCATTCCTGGTACTACATACCAGTAAGGACCGAGTATACTTCAAGCCCAATTCAAGCACTTTTATTAATTTTACCTCACTGCTTCGGGGCAATGTCTTCAGTGCGGCGAATGACTGCAGTTGTCAGGGGTGGGGAAGGGTGGAATTCAAATAAAAATGCACCAATTACAACAAAGAATCACAAGTTTCACAAAAAAAAGTAGATTAGGGACTTCTGAAGCAGCAAATCAAGTGGGTATACTGAGCATATATCCTAATATTGATCCTTAGAAGTTGCTACACACAAACATCCTTGGGGAAAAAGTAAGTATACTGTGTATACGTGCATATGGCCCCGACTACACCACTGAACAGCGCGCCTCGGACAGCAGTTCTGGCTGTAAACGAACGATATGTTAAAATTAATGTGCTCATTCTAATATGTTAGTGTTTCTATAGTAACAGCTCGTACTAATAATAAAGATTTTTGAAAAATGTGTTATTGTGTAACAAAGTAATAATCGTTGATGTGGTGACATTTATAGTTAGAAGACATTTATTTAACGTTTATGGTTAAAGTACTTTAAAACAGTCAAAGATTCCCAGTTCAGGAAAGTCTTCCGGACAGACCAGTTTACGCTTTCTGGTTTCTTGGTAAAATGACAAGCTGCGTTTGTTTTTTTGGGACAGAGAGAGATGGGAAGAGAGAGCGAGAGAGCGAGAGAGAGAGAGAGAGAGAGAGAGAGAGAGAGGCTGGTTAGTGAATGACTGTTTATCGCAGCTATAACGTAAGTAAGAACAGGAACTAATTTGTCTCTCAGACGTTCCATAACATTAAATCTAAGTATAAACCGTTAAAATGTGTGACGTGTCGTTCATTAGTAAATTAAGCATTGTAATCATTGGAAAATCGCTGTAGTATAAAAGGAATGACGTACTCCAGACCGTGCTGCTATATGAAAATAATGCACTTCGGCAACTCCACTGCACGCCGTGCCGCATCACACACCCATCGGTATGCATTATTTTCATATAACAACACGGTCTGTTGTGTGTTATTCCTTACGTAATGTACACTAGCCATGACATTACCATTCCAAACACACTGACCTGGCCTGCTGCTACTCCTGTTATTAAACAAAAGCAAGTTGAAAACTGTACAAAAGCACTACAGTCTCTTCGGCAGCTTCATTTTTCTAGTGATGGATTCTGGGAACAGACTCATCTCTCCACATTAGGCTTAAGCAAATATACCAAGTACTGAGCTACATGGCACACACTGTTTCCCTCCCTTTTTCTCCTTCTCTCTCTAACGTATAACAAGCTTCCAATGGAGGGAAAAAAAAACAGCTTTGGGACTAAATGTATTCTCCAATTTATTTTAGCACTTAAAACACCCCCAGACATCATGAATACCAAACAGTGGTTGGTGTCTTAACAACAAACACAAAAGAAAAAAAAAAACAAACAGAAATGAAGAAAAAAAAAAAGTCTATGGAAAGAGACAAAAAATGTGTAAACAACCAAGTAAACTCTGAGAAGCTCCCTTAGAAAAGTGAAGAAGTCACATATGGATGAGTAGGAAGCTTTTATTCCTGAGCAGAGACACAATGAGAGGACGAGTGAAGATTATTAAAGCCTGATCAAAGCAGCATTTGTGCAGAGAGTGTTTCTGTCTCAGAAGAACTGCTAAGGACGCTGCCTCTCTCTCTCTCTCTTTTGGTTTGTGATGCTTCAGCCAGCACAATGAGTGAAAAGAAGAGAGAGAGAAGACAGAGAGAAAGAGAGAGAGAGTGCACTTCGCTTCCTTTTGATGCTTCAAAGCACCGCATGCAGAGAAACTCCATATCTTGTTTTGCACATGAGAGGTTTGTTTGTTTGTTTGCATGTTTTATTTATCATGCCATGATGAGCTATCTGATTTGCTCAAGTAAGTGCTATGGAACTTATCCAGACTACAATAAAAGGAAAACTCTCGTACAGAGATAAACTAATATAATGTAAATTTTTTTCAGTTTTCAACAGAAATCTCAGTAATATAGTCGGTATGTCTGCAGGCTGAGCCCTGCATAGCAATGATACATTAATATCTGTCATGGTGTAGTACTCAACTGAAGGCACATCATCAACATTACCATTTAGGAATTACAGCCATTTTAAGCAAAGTACCTCCATTTTCAGGGGCTCAAATGTATTTGGACAAAGTGACATAATTGTAAATATAACCATAATTTCCCACTGTCTGTGCCAGTCCCAATGAGTCACCAACCAGGGATGCCTGAGATAATTTTCAGCCTTGTGCATGTGCATTTGTAACAGTTCATTTCACTGATCTTGTCGCGCATTGCATTTTGGTGGTACACCCTTTGCTGAGGCCTAGGATCTCTGCTTCACACCTCACCACATTGTGAGACTGTACACACAAGCGAAGCCATCTGTGTTGGTATGTTTGTGTCCTGACCAGTGCTTAACCCAGAAAGCATTGTCCTGCAGAGTCATGAAACATTAGGTGACCTGCGGGTTGGAGTCCTTTGCTTAATCCACTGGAGGGGTGGAGAGGTCAAACGGACAACCCATGAGGTAATACTGCAAGTCTTACTGCAAGTGCGTGCCTTGTCACAGCTGCAAGTTTTTGTTCTGTGGGTGACAGTGATTGGATGTTTTTCTCACCTGCTGTCTACTGACGCCTGATCTGTTTTCCACCATGTCAGTCTGTTAGGCTGAAGTCCAGATTGATGCAGGCATCCTACAGTTCAATCTCACTCCATCCCACTGGCTTTTCCGAGTCAGGTCTGAGAGTGTGTACGGTAGCGAGGAAAACTGTAGTACAACCCTCTATATACACAAGTCCAGCAATTTAATTCTAATTATTATTAGTCTTTAAATTCACAGATTTTTTTCACAATTATTTTACAAATAATTTCAATCATAGATAGTGATATCAGTCCAGCATACTGCAGTGAGTGTTAGAGGCAGGACACAAGTGCATAAACTGAATGTTATCTGCACATATAATTATTATTCAAATTATAATATACATATAGCGTTAAAATATACAGAGAGCACTCAAGTCACATGATCGTGTTCTCTTGTGGAGAGCCTGAGAGATCTGCTTTTGTGAGGTGACTGACAGCCCAATAGCTCTGGATTGCAATGGCCAACATGTGTTATACACCATCCATAACATTAAAGCCACCTGTCTAATATTGTGTAGGTCCCCCTTGTGCCATGGACTCCACAAGACCTCTGAAGGTGTGCTGTGGTTATCTGGAACCAAGACGTTAGCACAAGATCCTCTAAGTCCTGTAAGTTGCAAGGTGGGGCCTCCATGGATTGGACTTGTTTGTCCAGCACATCCCACAGTGTGGCAGGGCGCATTATCCGTTACCATGAAGGGGTGTACTTGATCTGCAACAATGTTTAGGGAGATGGTACCTAAAGTAACATCCACATGAATGCCAGGATCCAAGATTTCCCACCATTACACTGCCTACGACAGCTTGCCTTCTTCCTGCATCCTGGCGCCATCTCTTCCCCAGATAAATGACACACACACACCCAACTGTCCACATGATGTAAAAGAAAATGTGATTCATCAGAAAAGGCCACCTTCTTCCATTGCTGCATGGTCCACTTCTGATGCTCACATGCACATTGTAGGCACTTTTGGAGGTGGACAGGGGTCAGCATGGGCACTCTGACTGGTCTGAAGCTACACATCCCCATCCGCAGCAAGCTGTGATGCACTGTGTGTTCTGACACCTTTCTATCATAGCCAGCATTCATTTTTCAGCAATTTTTCAAACCACTGGTCCCACGCTTCAATGGGATCACACGAGTTGGGCTAGCCTTCGCTCCCCATGTGCATCAATGAGCCTTGGGCAGCCATGACCCTGTTGCCAGGTCACTGATTGCCCTTCCTTGGACCACTTTTGGTAGGTACTAACCACTGCATACCGGAAACACCCCACAAGACCTGCCGTTTTGGAGATGCTCTCATCCAGTCATCCAGTCATGACAATTTGGCCCTTGTCAAAGTCGGTCAGATCCTTATGCTTGCCCCTTTTTCCTGCTTCCAACACATCTGCTCCATTTCTTCTATAGACCTCATTATGTTTTAATCGATCATTTTCAAAGTCCTCAGCTCAGACATAAACAGATATTTATTTATTTTTAANGAATCAAAATCATGAAGCCAGTATCATGAATCGAATCAAATCGTGAATGGAGTGTATCATTACACCCCAAATTAGAGCACATCTGAAAATTGTAGTCAGCATCCATGGCAGGGTTTAAAACACAGGCAGACTACAGCAACAACCCAATCCATGGGTAATCCATAATCATAAACATGAGCAAGGTTCAACACCAGAGAACATGGGACTAGGAACCACAGCTTGGACTTGACAACAAAAATGCACAGTAAGACTTCACCTTGAACCACAGGCACAGGAGGGTATAAAATCATGAACTAATCAAAGGTGAACTGAAAACAGGTGAGAGCAATCAGGATTTGCATTTTACTGTCTTCCAGAAGGAACTTTTCCCCAGGATTCACATGAAAACATTTCTTTAAGATACACCTCAAAATGAATCTCCAATTTTCTGCACAATGACGACAGTCAAGCGCATCATCACCATCATCATCATGATCATCATCATCATCTTCAGTAAGCACTTTATCCTGGCCAGATGGCAGTGGATCCAAAGTCTATCCCAGGAACACTGGATGCAATGCAGGAATACACCCTGGATGGGAGGTCAGTCCATCACAGAGCCCCATACACACATACACACACACTCATAACTAGGGGCATATAAAAATCACCAATCCACCTACTGGCATGTTTTTGGAAGTGGGAGGAAACCAGAGAGCCTGTAGGAAACCCACACAGACACGAACAGAACATGAAATACATTTCACTTTTCTATAAATTTATAGCCGGACAGCCTCCACTAAATGATGCTTCAAGCCCAAACAGTATTTCTCTGTCAGACTGGACATTGTCTGGATATTAACATAACAAGCACAATTACCCTAACTGTTCAATTCTTCATAATAAATCATTTATAATAAAAGCCCTCACAAATCTACTTTTGTTTGGTTTCACTTCTGTCTCTGCCAGGTCTTGTTCCTGGTCTGTTTCTCTAATTGTGTGTGCCTGTCACTTGTTTTCCGCTGATTAGTTTGTGTAACCGTATTTGTTTTTGTGTTTCATCAAACCCTTGTGTTTTTCACGTTCAATTCCAATACTTGTTCTTCCCTGTATTCTTTGTAGGCAATTATGGATTACCTGTGTTACCTTGCCAGCCTGCGTTTTGCATTTCTGATGACAGTTTACAATGCTCGCATATTATAATAAAGCTGAAACAATATACCAGCCTGTGCCTCTTTATACAAAATGTGCAATAGCTGTGCCTGTGTTCACACACATGACGATGGAAACTGCTCTGGTGATTGAAGTGATGGCTACAAAAATCTGCCTCAATATCAGATGCACCTGTCATATACCTCACTGTGTATTTAAGACTATAAAAGCAAATTACGCATAGTAATCCTAGGACCGAGTCTCTTACCTTATACAACCACTGGAGAGCATTCTAAGTCAAAGTGTCTACCAAATAAGTAGTCAATCACCTAGTTTATAGCAATTACATATTTCTCAACAGTGGAACAGTAGAGTGTCTTGAAGGTAAATAAAATGAAACAAATTAAAAAATATAAGCGGTTGTTTATTTCCTTCCCCCTGCAACACAACGACAATTGAGATTTCCATTACAACCCCCCCTTCCATACATCTGTCTGAGAGTAAAAGGTTTTGTGTGTGTGTGTGTGTGTGTGTGTGAGGTGAGCACCATTACTCCTGAGAAAATGTCATTTGTCAGACGGGTGCTGATCCCTCGCTAATCTGATGTTGACCTCATCCACCACCAGCGCCCTGACTGACTGCACATACAAAGAGTGGCTCTGTTACTGCACACGGCTAGAGTACAAAAAAAAAATAAAAAATCTAGCACTCTAACAACCTTAATGCAAAATGATGTAGGGTGTTTTGATTAACAGATCTTAAAGGACTGTCATTAACTAAAAATTAAGGCAGTACTAGGCTATTTATTTCTGTAAGATTTGATTGACATGAACTCAATGCCTACATGCTCAATGTAATGTCAGGGAATGTGTGCCTGACGTGCTTAATAATTATGACTCCAGCTTCAAGTTTGCTCAACATTTGCAGAAATGCGAGTCACGTAGTGCGGCAGTCTGGCTCTTGTTTTCCTCGGCGCCTTCTTCAGCTTCCCCTGATCATTATTGTCACTTGGCTTTGCAAATTCCTGCTTATAATAATAATAATAATAATAATACAGTGGTTCTAAGCCGTAATTGTCAGCTTTTTTGGTGCATGTGTGCCCTGTTTCTCAGTCATGGGTACTGTCAGGGATGCACTGATACCACTTTTTACACACGAAGAATGAAAACATGCACATGCTTCATGCTACTTGTTGATACTAAAATGAGTAACCTATTTAATATTAATCAATCAGGGACGTCATGGAACAAGCTCTGCTCATCTTTCCCTGTTTTAAACAGTGGCCATAAAAAGCACACGTGTTCGTGTTTTTAGGCTACTAGGCTTGTTCTTTATAACGTTAGCTAGCTGAAGCTATTAACTAGCTATATCAGTTAGGCATTTTTTTTGTCTTGTTAGCATTTCCCGCAGCTCTGGTTGCTACTGTGTGCTGCTAGTGATGAACTCCTCGTGCTGGTTTTACGTTCCAGATTTTATCTGGAGTAGTTCCTCCATTGGATATTTTCACAGAGCTCCGTCTGCTTTACTTTGATTAAATTTGATTAAGTTATGTGTTCATACATGTTGTGTATTCATTAGAGTGACGATGTACACTAGGCTTACGTCACATAGAAATATGTGTTAGCGGATATTGTAATCGTAGCATTTTTTTTTACGAGTACAGGTAAATGAGCATGATATCAAACTGATATCGGTATCAATGAATCCCTAATTACTTTGTTTACGTCTCTGCATCAATCCTAACCATTTTTTAGGGAGAAGCCTGTACAAACAGAGCAGACTATTATATTTAATCAACTGGCAGCTCAGTGCATATGTGTTAAAAATAGCTTAGTAGCTGCTATATTATACCGGCTTATAATTTTACACACATTTGCATTGAGATGACAGTTTAGTAACGAATAAACTAGCAACTCCAGTGGCAGCTGTGCATCCTGTTGTCCCATGAAGCATTAAACAAACTGTATTCCTATATGCTGGCCAGGTATTATATTAGAAAATATTATTTCCTCAATATCTTTTCTGCTGGTTGAAGGAGGGAAGAAAAAAGGTCTTGTAGGAAATGCAGCCAATTCATCACTGTGACACACTTATTGTCCAGCTCATGAGACACACACTGCTCTTTCTCATATAATAAATGTTTACTATATTTCTCCTTTAATGAATGCCTCAGGCTATCAAAGTTAATGCCATTGTGTGTGCTGACAAGAGGAACCAAGGGACGCACTTCATCTGGAGATGAAAGACCTTATTTTGCTCACAAACAAAACAATTAGATTAAAGGTGAATTTGAAAGAACAGGCTGTTACCTTCATTCACACGGGTCGTGTCGTGCATACGCACCTGAGACCTTGGATATTAAAACGGAGCACTACTGAACATTCATAACCGTGATTTTCAGATCTAACACAGAGATGGAAAACACCTAAAGACAATGAGATGTTGCAGAAATGTAATTTAAGTCTTAAGACACATTACTGAATGTTGAAACTGGAGGGTTGTTTTTGTTTTGCTTTGATGTTGGAAATATATAAGCTACCACTAGAAATAGATATAATCAGTCTTAACATCATTGTTTGCCAAGGCTCAGCTAGTTTACCCACAAAAATAAGAGACATGTTTAGCGAAAGAAACATGCTGTTTTGCAGCAATGTGCCATTAAAGACTTTTACACATTATCGCTGTTCCAGGTCAGTGCTGGAAGCTAAATCCATTCATCCATGTTCCATACCGCTTATGGACTTTATTGACACGGCAAAGAATTATGTTATATCAAACCTACGCTGTCAGGACAGAAATATGACAGTGGTTTAAGTGGAATTTGATTATTTTTGGCAGCAATTCAAGATCAGACTCTTTCCCAGTACAATGCAGATACAATGCTGTTTGCGCATTCTTCCTGTATTCTGACTTTGATTCTGCCTCACGTCTTGGGTTTGTTCGCCTGTAAGCACTCTTAACATGGAATTGTCATCGTCTCTGCCACCTGACAAATATACAGCATATACTGCTTATATCTAACTATATGATGGCATGATGTTTTAAAACAAAAGACAGTCGTGACACTTTTAACATAAAGACATTAAATGTAACGTTATGTCCATTCATGAATTTCAATGTCCTGAAACAAAGGTAACATTATCTTAACTGTCAAAAGTACTATAACGGCTTTGTTAAAAAAAATGATTTGTAAAGTCAAGTCTTTTTTTTGTCTTTTAATTATTTTGAAAGGGTCATGCATGGACAGCTCATGTTGGACATTTGGGGGACAAAGTTAGGGAGGCCAGATTAAGATGGTTTGGACATGTTCAGAGGAGGNAGATAGGGATAGGTGGAGAGTGATGATTCGCTGTGGAGACCCCTGAAGGGAAAAGCCGAAAGAAGAAGAAGAAGAAGTTGGCTCAACAGCCATGACATGTAAAATATAAATAGATTAAACTCAAAAACGTATGTTCTTCTAATATTTTTAGCTTTACTTAATGAACTCAATTTAACTCCATGTTTTTTCAACCACTGTACTGCAAGCTCAGTCCAAAACTAAAGTAAAAATGCTTTATTTTGTGCTAATTGTCTGTGTTACCTAGGATCAACTTGATTAATTTCCTTATGTTAATGTAAATGAGCTCCATAACAAGCTTAAAAGTTCATTTGAATTTAACTTGGTAGATTCTATTGGTGTTAGATTTTCTTAAGTAAAAAATGCTGTCTTAACTCATATATTTGTGTACATAAAAGGTTTTCTTGTTAATGTTACTTACAATTACTTCAAGCTGAATTTACTTAAAAAGTGTGATGTAAAAACTATTTCACACTAACTATAAATGCCAAAATGTTTATTTCTTTCTTGCAGAACTTGTTACGTGCTTATAAGAAGTTTCTTTTTTTGGCCAGACGGATTCTATACTTGTAGAAGTTACTTTTTGATTTGGTCTAACTGTGATGGAAAAATCAAGTGTTTTCAAACACATTTCAAATTTTTGAAAAGGTTCAATCCTTGACCTTAGCACTTAAACAAAAAAAAAAATTAAATAAAAAGGCATTTTTTACTCTCATTGTTATCCTGAAGCAAATCATTGTAAAAGTTTGACATCAAAAGAGACATAATTAAAAATTTGGAAACGGCACGAATGAACAAGGTAGGCAGCACTCAGCCATGTCCTCCTCTTTAATAACAGACTGTAGAAAACTAACACTGCACGCAGGCCTCCTGCCATTTTGATTAATGAGAGCTCCTGCTGCTTGGCCTTTGGATAACGATGCCCTCTCTCCAGCATGGACAGTCATGTTCAAGGTTATTGTTCTCTTTCTGAATAACCACATCTTTCGACAAAAAAAGTGAATTTTCCAGGTAAATCTTTTCTGATCTTTTCGTATTATTTTTGTGCAATTCTTGAGGTCAGGAGCGTGAGATCAGATTATCAGACAGTGATCTACAAATCTGTCAGCACACAAAATGTAACAGCGTTTTGAATACTGAATATACTGCCCGAGTCTGCTAGCTAGCATTGCTGAAATCCTGAAATTAAATGAAGGTAAATGAGAGCATGCTAGTTCACATTCTGGAGCAGTAGAAAACTGCTGGTCAAAATTAACCATTCATACCAACTACTAAAACTACTAATCACATGCAAAGCAGTCTTACTAAGGGTGTAAGTAACAAACATTCTTTGTTAAGGTGGTGAAAGAAAGCTAGTCCTGAGAATGTAATTTGATAATCTATAATTTTATTGTCATTTGTGTTGATTTGTTGCAGGCGTTATAATTTGGCGTAGGTAAATTATTACTCACGCAGTCTGCTGTAAACAAGCTCACTGTTTGAAAAAGGATGTGTTTTAAGTTCCTTATTTAGATTTAATTGAATGATTTCCGACAGAAGAGCTTTTAATATGATTCGTATTCTCCTGCTGGTTTTCTTTTATTAAATCATTAAAATACACACTCTTGAGCTTTTCTAATTCTTATAGAATACAGTACGTCGATTTGGCAGAATGTTCAAAACCCAAAATAACTGATAGTTGCAGCCTTACTACAGTCTAACGCCAAAAGGCAATGCTGTGGATCTGAGAAAGAGTCAAGCTCATATGGAAGCTTTAAATGATGTACCTCTGCCAGGATGTCAATATACTGGGTGTGTGGATATTCAGTCCTGCCCTGGTCTTAATAAAAAGAGCTGCAGATCAGTTCATCGGTTGCTGCTGGAGGGCTCATTTCCTGTTCTTAATCTAATGCCATCACTTCCAACGCCTTTGAATCAGCACTTTTTAAATATATTCTTTTGCACAGAGGTAAAAAGTCCCACAGAGCCTGAGGATAGAGACCATCACTGACACTCCTGCTTGCCGTGTCTTGCTCTTGGTATTTTATTCTGCGTGGAGAAAACAGAAACCCGGTTCCACTCTTACATCTGCAGTGGAATGCAAAAGGCTTGATGGTAAATACGTAAGTAAAGTGATACAGAATACACTGTAAAATAAACAAGAACTAATACGTGACCGGTTTTATTCTAATCGAGCACATGTAGAGCTGTGTGTGCGATGCATTGTAATAGGACAGCAGTGACAAGATAAGAGTCCTTTTTAATTCGGACATTTTTTTAAGTTGGTGAAGAGGGTGCAACTGCCCACTAAGGCCAATTAAATACGATGTTAAAGCGCAGACACAAACTCCAATTTAAGAAACAGATTCATTTCCGAGGGCACTTGCTGGAGTGGAGAGCACTCAGAAGCCCGTTGATAGCTGATTAAGTATTAGCACCAGGCATGCGAGACACGCTGGATTTATTACCCACGCCTTTGAGTTCCTCTGTTTAGTGGAAGCATTTTTAAAGTAAATGACTCCAGGCTCAGGAGACCATCTCACTGCCTCCAAACATTAGAAATAACGACTGGCTACATGCGAATGAGCAGAAAGGCTCTACATGAGAGGAGAGAAAAATATCTGAGAAATGGAAATGAGGAAGATGAATCTGGGTCACACACTTTCAGGAACAATGTTCGGCAGAGATGAAGGAGGGCGTTACAAGTTTCTTCAAATGACATTCAGACTTTTGCAGATTTGGCGACTTAAATCAGCCACCGAAGTCCAAATGATACATTAATGATACGTGGGTGCTTCACTTGATTTTCTGGGCTTCTTATTCAGATTATTGAAATCAGCTGCATGCACTTCCTGACTCTGTGTGTGAAAATGCCTGTCTTTTGAAGAAAAAAAAAAAAAACATCTTATAATATTAAGAATATATTGTGGTTCAAGAATGGTCTCAGTCATGATTATATAAATTTGCTATACCTACAAATTGGCAAAATTGTTAATTTGGATATCTGGAATCTTCTCACGTTAATTACCTCATAAAAATATGAAAAAAGAAAGTCCCTGCGTCTATGTGGGTTTTATTCAGGTTCTCTGGTTTCCTTCAGCCTTCCATAAGCATTGAGTTAGGAGAGAAAATGATACTCTATAACCAGGATCATCATTTCTTTGGCCTCAAGTCGTCCTCCAACACAGTACCCAATTACATTAAAAAGATGAAAGTGTTGAATACTGTCCTTCCACCAAGACTTACTGAAATGTAGAATTACATATAGGTGCTCATGCTGTAACAGCGAGAGACACGAAGAGAAAAGTATACGCTTGTCTCAGACAAACAGGGGAGTGAGAGAATGAAAGAATCCAACAAATAAGGAATAACACATGACAGACCGTGCTGTTATGTGGGAAAAAAAATGCATGACCGGGGATGCGGGGATGACGCAGAGTGGGGAGTGCCGCTTCCGCCCCCACCCCCAGAGGTGCATTAATTTTGAATAACAGCAATTACACCACACCAATTACACCACAGCAATTACACCACAACAATTACACCACAGCAATTTCCAATGATTATATTTAATTTATTAAAGAAACACACGTGGCACATTTTAATGTTGTGGAACATCCAAGAGACAGGTTAGTTCTTGTTCTCACCTACGTCATAGCTGCGATAAACAGTCGTTCCTTCACCAGTCTCTCTCTCTCTCTCTCTC
>JAKKZN010000003.1:2917324-2927965 GCA_033441825.1 Pangasius elongatus
GAGCTGTCCCTCTGATGTACTCGTTCCTAATCCTGTCCAACCTCGTCACTCCCAAAGAGAACCTCAACATCTTCAGCCATCAGTGGAGTCCAAGTGTTGTAATATTGGTTGCTTTCTCTGAGTGGGCTGGATGACATACAGTACTTCCTCCCCTGTCAATCACAGTGACACTAGTAAATCATGGATGTGTATGCAAAAGGGGGTAGATAGCACTTTCCTTTGAGTATGTTAAACTACCATGTGGCGCAGCATAAGCAGCAGTTTGAAATGATGTGTTTGGCTGGCTTCATGTGTCTCAGAGGAAGAACATGTTAGCACGTGTTCATCCTCCCGGTTGGTGACGGTATTGTGATAGTGGAGAGCTGGCTGGTGGGGGGGGAATTGGCAAGAACAAATTGGGCTGAAAATGTTGGGGGAAAAGGTGCATCCACTTTCTCTTACTTCAGACTTTTTTTTTGTTGCCACTCTGTCTCGACAGGCGCGCCAGAAAATTGCAGAAAATGAATCTCGATGCATTGTGCCTGTTCTTTTTCAGGTCCACATCCCCCATGCTGGATTGTCCATTATCAACCCAATTTGGGTCACACTGACCCAACTACCTGACCCAACAAACTAAACCCAGCAACTGCGTTGTAAAAATAACCCAGAATTTCTAGAGTGTATATTTTATAAATTATAACACTTCTAAGACTATGGTGCTGTGGGGCAACTGTAAAACATTAACATTGAAATTAACATTAACATTAATGGAATTTACATAAGACAGTTTTGCTAACAGCTCCCAGAGATCAGTGGTGTGTGTTTGTGGTCTGATCACTTCACCTCAATCTCCATGAAGCAGAATCAACTCAAACTCCATTTAATCCCTCTGACCTGTGAACAGAGATTTGCTGCTATGCTTGTTAACCCGGCTTCTCTATTCCACATCATACTACTGAACTCACATCTCAAATCACATGCTGCCTGACCACACCGAAGATGACAGCCACTCTCCACTGCTGCTAGCATTGATGCCTTTTTAGCCTGAGAGCCAGATCTTACTGTTAGTATTGTTTTCTTTTTTGTGGTTTTATGATATTATCAACAGCACTGCAACATTCTTCATGCATATCTGGCTGAAATTATATGGGTGGCTTGCCTTGTTTACTTTGGGCTCAATTCCCTTTGAGGCATTTATTTTTTATGCTTTAGCCTCATTACCAGGGGCACAAGCAATTCATCAGTCTTCCACAAGAATGCCAGTGTTAATAAAGCTTCTAAAGTCTGATCTTTCTTTTTTTATCCTCATGGACTTGTGTATTGGGTTGAGTTATTTATAGCTATATTGTTAACATGGATAATTGGGTATAAATCCACTCTAACATTTTTTTTTCAATGACAACATCACTATCCCCCAACTAAGAATCATTTTAGCTATTTGGAATAAAAGGAAGTCCTAAAAAGAACAAAAAACAAACAAACTGTTTCTGTCAGTGTATTTTACCCTCACAGCACGGACAGATATCTGAATTAATCAGTTCAACACCCAGTGTTATAAACACATTCAATAAAAACAAATGCTCAACTAGTTCCAAATAAGCATCTGTGTGTAATCCCAGTTGCCAATGCCGAGACATTCTACACTGCTGGAAAGAGATGACTTGCTAAACTGTAACAACTCTATTCCATTCAAGCACAGATGGACATGTAGAGATGAAATCTGAAGATAAACCCTCCATCTGCTGTTCCCATCGATGTTGTAGACTCCTGCATGTGCTGCCATAAAGAGACAGTGTTTGGTCCTGCAGAGCTGCTGGAGAAGAACTTACAGCTCACACACTGATCGAAAACACATCTCCTGACTGAGTTTTACACAGCAGAGCCACTCAATACTGATAAAGCAATACTTTACCTCAGCATGACAATATTGCTAATAATTATTGAAAGCTAAGAGGGACTGAGAAGCATTATGTAAATTAAATCAAGCTTAATGCTTACTACTAGCTTTAATTTGAAGTTGGCCACAGTACTGTTTTTAACATAAATATAACTTATAATATCAAATGTTCCATGGAGAAGGGGAATGTTGCCATTGGTAGGGGACATCCATATGGGCATGTATATCAAGTTTCATTGTTTCCGTTTTTTATTGATAGCTAATAATAACTATTTGGTCCATACATTTAAATCTCTACCACTGCAAGTATTTCAAACAACTTGAATAAAATATCGAAGCGAATTGGCTCCATCTATGTTTTATTCTGAATATCAGAGTAAAACTCTGAGTTGTATGTGAAATTATCTGATACCATTAAACTACATAAAACTGCGAGCAATATAGAGTAAACTGGAACCGAACACGATAGTTTAATTAGGTGCTAGTACACTTTATTCAGTAACACAGCACACAAGGGGAAGGTTAATGGTACTGGAGTCTGAAAGTAGAAAATGGCAAATAATAAATTGCCTGACTCTGCTAAAGCTGTGAAATGGATAGATTTCTTTCTTTCATCTGTGAAAGACTCCAAGCACAAGGCAAAGGATTCGGTGCAGAGAAGTGTGTGACCTCAGCAGTCAGAGTTGTTAAAGCAAATTTCGGTGGCAAGACTTTGAACCTATTAGCCATCAAATACAGCATCTGCTGAAAGGCATATGAACACTTTTTAGTGGCAGCCATATGAACACTTTTTAGTGGCACTTAATCAAAAGAAATACATCTTCCACTTTTATCTTTTTAGAGCCAAGGCTATTTCAGTTCCACACAAGGTCAGTCTAGTCCTCTGTGTGTACTGACTTTTTTTAATGTTAGCTGGATCTCATGTCATATTTATGACTTATTGAGAAAAGGCATAAAGCAAAGTCAGTGCCTTCTATAGAAGGTGAGACAATGTGTAACTTTACGAGCAAACCATTTAACAATACCCCAATTGTCATAAAACCCAATCTACTATAGTGCAGTTTAATGCAATATAATATACTACGATGGTGTGAAATCTACATGCATAAGGAAGCAGAAGGTGAAACAGAATCACTTACATAGTGCCTTGAACATACAGTGATTTTATGCAGAATAGTTAAAACATGATATCAACATGGGGTACAAGTACTGCAACCTGTTGGTTTTTAAATTTTTTTTACAAAAAATGCAAGTGCTTGTGTTTAAAGGCAGTGGTCTAGTCAATATTGGAAAAACCCAGTTTCTGACACTTCTGCTCAAGAAAATCTGCCAACCTCTGGGGGTGGGAACTATACACAAGTGATTTGTATAATCTGAATGGGAAGCCCAGAAAATCAGCGTAAGCATGTGCATAACCTGACTCTGAATATGAGTAACTTTCACCATGTATAATTTTTAGATTTAGGTTGTCATCCCTTAATACATTGTGAATAAGAGTCCTGGGATAGTCTTTATGAAGAAACAGTTATTAGAAGGTACATGGCTACAGCATCAGCATCAGCAGTGAGATTATCAACGGAAGCAAGGGTGAATCTTGGGATGTGAAAACATTAGGGTATCCATGTGGGAATACACAGCAACAGAAGATGGGTCACAAGTGCATAAGTTCCAGTCAGAAGTGGAACGTCATGATGAATGAGGCAGGTCCAGAGGGCAAGAGAACAAAGTGTATCAGGATCAGGCAGCAGGAGTACATGGACAGCTCAGCAGAGAAAAAGGGGAGAGAGAGAAAACAGATTATTAGGTATGCTCTTGTCCTTGGTTTAAATGGGTGTACCTTGTGATCTATTTATGACAGCATAACTCAAAGGGAGAGCCAGAATGTAACACTGGCATGAGGGCATCCTGGAACACAAAGATCCACAGCACTCCACTGTCAACAAACCTGAGTGAACCTGTGAAAGTGTGGTGTGACAGCATAAAAACATCCCAGTTTACCATAACGCTGTAAGCCAACGAATGCCCCAGATCTGTACGTTACCTAAGAGAAAAACTATTTAACAACATGCCTGACTAAACAAATAGGTTTTCAACCTTGGCATAAAGTTTGAGACTGTCTCTGAGTCCTGAATACTACCAGGAAGGCTGTCCCATAGCTGGGGGGAATTGTAGGGGAAAAGTTCTTTCCACTGCTATAGACTTTATCATTCTAGGTACTAATAAAGAGCCTACCCATCTTAATAGATGCATGTGTGGCAGATCAATAGACCGTAAATTCAATCAGGTACTGTGGGCTGAGAACATTCAGTGATTTATAGGTCATTATTAGTATTTTATAATCAGTGCAAACCAATGTAGTGTGGATAAGATAGGGGTGATATGATCAAACCTTTTGTGTCTACTAAGAGCAGCAAGATCCAGATAGTAAGGCAATAGCCCCAGTAACAAAAGCATGAACTATTTTTTTTTCCTGCATCAGGTAAAAGTTATATTTCTTAGCTTAGCAATGTTTCAGAGATGAACAAGTCTATCCAATTAATACTATCTACATATATAAGCCTATCTGAGTTACTACATTAACAGAAAGCTTGTTTCTAGCTGCCTGTGGTCTTGGTAGAAGTACATCTGTCTTGTCAGAAGTAAGAATTTATAAATGGAATGCAGACATTTCTTGACAGTATCATTGGTGACAAAATTATTAGCTCATTGTGTGAAACCAAAAACTAATGCAATTTAAAACCATCTGTCTAGATCTCTCTAGATATTTTTGGATGGATGCTATTAAGTGTCATTCCATAATTTGCATTCAGTTGTATAGTGTACACAAATCATTGTGGTGCTTGAAAAGCATCCCATGCCACAATTATCCAAAACACAATGGACTACTCAGTGAGTAGACATGATTGCTTTACAGTCTATATTATGCAGCCAGAAATGGGATTCTGTATGGCATTCTGCACAGTTGCATGTTTAGAAACACATTCAGTGGAAAGAAAAAAAAGCACAATGCACACAATGATCCATTTGAGGATTTATTGGATGTTCTGCTGATAACATTTTCTGATAGGGAAGCACTGCGGACTCGACATTTAATGGCTTCCCTAGAGGAACAAACTGAAGAACTCTTTATGGCGATATACTGTATATGAAAGCATTTTTAAGGAGTATATCAGTAAAACTAAACAATAGGCACAGTGCACACTATAGCCAGGAGCATCAGGAGCTCACATGGGGTTTTGCCCATAGTCTATGAGGAATGTCTATGCAATTGCAGCATTCCATGCTAACTCATTTTGCTGCGTCAGTCGACTTTTTTGAATGTTGGCAATTTGAATTCCATTTTGAATGTTGCAAGGCTATGGCGTTGTTACCATTGTCTGTACGGCAAGACTATACCAAAATGGAAAACTGAATCATATGTCTCACTAAGATTGTTTATAGTTATTTGTCTCATTGACTGATCACTTGAATCGAATGGGTTTTACTTACAGAGATTTTAATTCAGAATGTGTTCTGTTAATGGAGAGTCCAGGAATAAAAAGTTCTATGCTTCAATCAATATCCAAAATATTACTTTACACATTAAAATACATCTGAATGGTTGGATTAAGTGAATAAGAGAAGTTCATAAGATAAATCTGTACTGAATGGTCTGTGGGTTTTTTTTTTTTTTTCAGTTAAAGGATTCCCTGGCTACAAAATGTTTGAGACACCCTGCTGAAGCCAATAAAGGTGTCTGACTGTGTATCTGAGGGACTGTATTGGCTTGAATAAGCCATTACACCCCAGGTTAAGATGCTAAACACCTGCTGACACGCTCTGATCAAGCTCAGTGTGACACTTTTAAGGAGCACAATCCTCCTTTTGGGTGTTGAATTATTTGGCAGGAGCTCAAAGACAAAAGGATGAAGCTGTGCAGTCAAAACTGGCTAAATCTATCAGACATGGTGCTTCTGTAAATCTCAGTTTTATGCCAAATTTAAGCAATCTTTTAAGCTTTTGTCCTCAGCGACTTCTCTAATATCATAATGACAGATGGTTTCCATCTTTAATCTCACACAGTGCATTAACTAACATTATTTGACACATTCATTAACATTAATAAAAAATAAACTTCAGCAGTAATAAAGAAATTCCATGCTAGAAAGAATTTCATATAATTTAGCACAAATTAAATGACAGCATAATGATAAATGTTGATAGCTTACTGAACTCTGGTCTCCAGATGTTAAAATTGGAACTTGCTTCAGTTTTAGTTCAGGATTTTGCAGGATACCATTAAAAAAACGTGTATACTTAAGCAATAGCTCACAAGCAAGAGTGCAATTATTCTGAATATTGTCATGGCTAGGCACAAACTCACAAGCTGAGTGCAGTAGACAATCACAGCTGTACTGATATTCAGTTTAACTGCAATCTTGCGTGTGCGATATTGCTTTCATACAACAGTTCTATAAGCAAGAAAGTAATGTTGAGTAAGTGACAATTTGGATACAATAAGGCCAAATGTTCTGTTTATTTTTGCTCTGCTAGCGGAAATAAATCCCGAAGAAGCCACACTCAATTTATAGCATGTCAGCTAGCTGGCTAGCTAGCGCATAATGATTTGTGAATTCCCATTAATTAAAGGTGCTTCTGGTGAATCTGGCATCCTCTCTTCCTGTTCATCAATTTATAGCATGTCAGCTAGCTGGCTAGCTAGCGCATAATGATTTGTGAATTCCCATTAATTAAAGGTGCTTCTGGTGAATCTGGCATCCTCTCTTCCTGTTCATCTTCATCTGACAAGCTTTCATATTTTAAGACATTTCAAAACATATATTCCTGAAAAGTATCTTTTGCCATGATGTCACTAAGTCTACAGTAGTAATGGGTTTCGAACTAGGAAGTGGAATTTTATGTGGTGTGGAGTGACACACACAGCGAAACGTGCCAGCATTGTTATAGGAAATATAAGCACTCTTGGAATGCCGCTTGACCTATCGAATTAGTGGACCAGAGCTAACTGTTTTATAATCATTGATATGCTGAAGTGTTCTGTGAGGAGATGTTTATTAAGCATCTATGGAAGGAGTCTCCAGTTGTAACAGTCAGCTTTAAAGCTGTAACTTTAAGTTTTCCACCAAGAAAAGTCAGGACAGGGGATTTTCCGTTTTGTGGTTTCTCTCTAACATGACAAGCTGCATTTTTTTGTCACTGTTACGGGGCAGGATTGTTTTTAGCTCCTATAACATAAGTGACAACAGGAACTAACTTGTTTTGTGGATGTTCCATGATGTTCCATGCAGCTATACATGAATAAAAAGTATGACAGTCTTTAATAAATAAATAATTTTAATCGTTGGTAAATTTCTGTGGTATAAGGGGAATAAAAAACTGAGTTATTTTTGTATACCAGTTAAAAGGTTTCTAAAAGGTTTCTAAAAAGTTTTTTAACAGGCGTTGATCATTGTGGCTGTAATATTACTGAGCGCTAGTAATGAACATTGGGTAATGGAGATTTATTTGGTTTATTATAAAAAAAATTAATAAGTTAATATGTGTTATTCACTTTGTAAATGTCCTTATAGTGTATTAACCCTGAGGTTTCTAGTTTGTTCATGTTAATTAATGGGTTAAATAATGTCAGTTAAGGGAACCTTACTGTAAAGCATCACCAGAGCATTTTATCTCAGTCACTTATTGGTTTTTAATGATTAAAAAGGTATACTATTTGCACCAACTCAGCTATGCGAATAATGTTAATATCTAAAGGTGTAATAAAACAGGATGCATGGTGAGAAAGTCTTAACTGTGTGTATTAATAGCTTGGCAGTGGTGAACAGTCTCTGAGTGGAAACACTCTAGATGTTGTATTATATTATCCAGATGACAATTACAATGACAAATTAGACTTTCCAGTGTGCATCATGCTGGAACAATGGAGAAAATGAGCTGTTGCCACATTCCAGCTACTAGAACATCTTTATGCTCTGGAAAATAGTTGACAGAAAATCTCTTAACATTCAGTAGATAGTGGATAATCAAATTTTATGTGTATATCGAGTGTGGTTATGCATCAGTGGCCATTTTGTCACATGCTCAGAACTAAATTAAGAAGGTTTTATTGGTAATAAAATATTGTGCCGCTCTCTAAAATATTATTCTAATCTAATATAGAGCTTAACATTCCCTGAATGTTGAATGTGACAAACATTTAATTGGTTGCACTCAGAGCGCGTGCATTATTCATATCCCTAACACTGTGTGCAGATTTGTGCAGGAGCAGCTAAAGGTTGATAAAACATCCCTCACAGAAAGATGAGACACACAGCGCCTGGCAAATGGCTCCAATTTTGTGGTTGAAAATAGATATGGATGAATAACTAAATGTCTGGCACCATTTTTCTCGCCGTGACAGTGCTCCCTCTGGGCTTTTTTTCTCTCCTCCATGCTCTGTTCAACCTTTTTAGAGGTGGGAAATCCATTGAATTTCAATTTCTCCTTCTGTAGGGAAGGAACACCCTAAGGGTAGAAGATTTGACACAAGTACATTCCAGGAATGAAATGATATCTCTATCAGGCTCAGAGAGATAGCACGAGGACAGGAGAGACTCACAAACACCTCCAGAAATGTTTTGAAGAACGTTAGATATGAAAAAGCTGACAAGGTCTCTCAGATGAAAAATATGTAAATTGAGGTTACAGTTTCACTCTGAGATGAAAGACAAAAGGAGACGTGTGTCACTGAGCATGTCTGCGTGTTTGTGTGGTTAGACTAGCGCTAATGTAGTTCTGAGACCTCTTGTCCATACATAGCTAATGTAGTTCTGAGACCTCTTGTCCATACATAGCTAATGTAGTTCTGAGACCTCTTGTCCATACCTATATGGAATTTTTTTGAAAGCTTATTATTTTACCAATCTGTTTAAAAAAAAAAGATCCCGTCCACTCAAAGAGTTTTTCGGAAAATTGTCTCAATCTGAACCAAAACGGTTCAAAAAACAGTTTGAAAACGTTTGAACCAGCCCTGTAGGCCATAAACTGTTACATCAAATGCCTCAGGAATAACATATAGCATATTGAGAAGGCGGAAACACACTCTTCAACCCCAACAATTTCTGTTGGAAAAAAAAATTGTTCCACAAGCTGCTAGTTCACCAGGATCCAAAAACTTCATTCTCAGTATGTTCTGTAGCACTATAGCGGTGTAATAATAAATTAAAGTGAATGATAAGTGAAATTAAACTGCATTAAAGTTATCAAATAAGAAATTACAGACTACAAAGTAACCTGGTGAGCAAGCCTAGCACATTCGTAACACCCAGAATGCTTTTTTGTAAAAAAAACAAAAAAAACATACTGTAACTGTTTCCCCACGAAAACAATTAAAATTTCATAGTTTTAAGAAAGAGTCATAAAAACTCATGTTTGAGGGCATTTTTGTTTTCAGTGGCATAAAACCAGTAGTTAATGCTGTAGTTAAGAGGGTTAAAAATGCAGAGAAAATACTCTGTTTTCAAAAATATCTGTGTAGGTGTGGGCGGGGCCTAAGTGCTCATTACCATGTTCAGAAGCTACTGTTATTATTTTTCTTCCCAGCTGAGTTTGAGTGTGTGTTGCTTTGTATTCCTCTTAATTAGTCTGGGTTGTGCTTCACACTGCATGTATACAGGACGTATAATGTGATGGTAAAGAGAAGAGCTGCTGCTGCTGTTCCAGCTTCCTCATCTAAGTTTGTTAATGAGCTCATCATTTCCTTCTCCAGAGTGGGAAAAAAATATCATGTGCAAACACAAACACAGAAACAGAGCAAGGACTTTGGTTCACATTCCTGAATACAAACTCGGCACGTGCACACGAACACACAAACACACACACAGAAGCCAGTCAAAAGCCAGACATTTGCATTATTAGCCATTTCCATTACTCCAGACTCAGTATAAATTTATGCTCAACAAGGCAAACCATGAAATTTGACATTGCAATCAATGATACAAAACAATTATAACCCAATATCATATATTATAACTGCAGCAATGTGTTGGTCATGAACAATGCTCACCCAACAGCCTCGGGTCTGAATCAGGAGAGCCGTGGCCGTGTAAATCAACGAGACAGGGACCACTGTGAAAGGTCAGACCACATGTAATCATAGCTAATTAAAATGCTTCAATGAGATGGAAATTTGAAATTTACAACTAGTCATTAAATCTGAGAAGACAGTGCTAATTGGACATTAGCACCTTGTAACTCACTGCTGGAATAATTGTCATTTTCAATTGCTTTCATAAGCCTCTATTAGTGTGGAGCAGGTCAAGTGATTTACAAATGAGACACGACCACATACAGGAGGTGAGATATGGGTAGGCTGAGACATGAGCCTGCACAGAATTACTGCAGTCTGAGGGAAAATTTCAAGGCGAATATATGGTTATTACAGTATATCAACAAAACAACTGCTACAAATTACAAATTAACAGAAGACGTAAAATGAAATTTTGAACAAGTTTTTTATCTGCAGTGTGACACATTTCTGAGTGAAGCTGCATGTCAGATGCGATAATGTAAGGCAGGACATTGGGTTTATCCATCTGTATTGAATTGGCTTCGGTTCAGACCTTGCAGTGGTATCTCAGTGGATAAGGTATTGGGCTACTGATTGGAAGGTTGTAAGTTCAAATCCCACTTGAGCAAGGCGCATAATGTTCAGTTGTATCCTGTCTCGACTGTAAGTTGCAATAGACAAAAGCTTCAGCCAAATGAGATAAATCACCAACAACATC
>JAKKZN010000003.1:2959164-2970147 GCA_033441825.1 Pangasius elongatus
CACCTACAATCCCTGCCGGACCCGAGACTCGAACCCACGACCTTCAGGTTCACCTTCGGGTTACAAGTCCGACCCTCGAACCATTAGGCCTCGACTGCCCCTATTTTACTGTTTAATTTTTGACTATCTGTTGTTTCTTTATTTCTGTTTTTATTTCACAGTGTAAAGCACGTACAGCATTACATTTTCTGTAAATACACATGTATCAACTGTAGTTTACACAAATTTAAATACACGTGTCTAAACATTTTGAAGTTTAATAATTCCTGTATCATATCTGTTTCGGTATCCATGCTAACCCAACAAAATCAGATGGATTAAGTCAAACCTGTAATTTGACCGTATCTACAAGATAACAACATAAGAGCAGTCCATTTCTTTTATTCTATATAAATGTACACTTTAACAGTTTCTGTGTAGTTAAGGCAGCTATACAGACTTGCACAAAAAAAAAACCTAGACCAAACCCCTACTTCATGGGCCAATATGGGTGTTGTTAGCTATATAAGTTACATTTTTATACTCCATCTAATTTGAAAAAGCATGTTGAAGTAAGTTTCAATAATTTGCTAACATTACCTGGCTATATTTAACCACATTAGTCTGTCTTCTTTGCTAATGCCATTGATTCCAGTAGCATTGATTCCAGTAGCTAGCATTCTTTGCTAGCATTGATTCCAGTAGCTAACATATTTGGCTAAGCAGCAAGTCAAATTCTAGCTAATGGTAAATACCTGTATAAATTTACAGAGATTAAATGATGCTTTCAGGCAAAGTAGTGTAGTTGCTTTAAAGCAAAAACGATCTTCTAACAGTTTTAGATGAAAGCAAAGAAAATTACTTTTTACATAGAAACACAACTAACAGATTACTTTCTACTTCTACTTTCATCTTTGAAATGTTGTTAATGATTGAAACCACAGATTGTCCCTTGTCAAATTTGAATAAATAAATGAGCACAATTGAGTGAAATGGCAGTTTGGATTTTTCTCCACAGTTCACAGTGTTCCTGAGCGCAGACAGACATGTGGAGATCATATTTGAGGAGAAACCTTCCAGCTGCTGTTTCCATCGATGTTGCAGCCTCCTGCCTTCTCCGTGATAAGGGAAAAGGACAGTGTTGGGTCTTTCGGTCATCTTACCTCCTGAGTTATGATCCAATTACTGAAGTAATGTCAAATTCCCAATGTGAATTATAAGATGCCATTTGAAAAGTCATTCTAGTCATTTTGCTTTTACTGCTGTTGAGAGAAAAAGGGGACAAGGTCAAAGACACTGCAGCTAATTTATCCTGCTTCACTGATAGCTGACATTTGATTAAATGGTAATGAAACAGTAGAAATATTCAGGTGTCTGAAAATGAGCCCTAAACGTGGATCTGCAGTTCCTTCTGCTGAAGAATATGATGTCTTTTACATATTCAGAGTCAGCTTTGCTGCAGTGTTTTGCATATTTATGCTTGTGCTCGTCAGATAATTTCAAGGTTAGTCTTGCTGTATTCATTAATTAATTCATTCAAATAGATGCTCTCCTAATTGTTGCCCTTTTTCACATCCTAGGATTTCTACTCATCCTCTACTCGTGAAGGAAAAAGCTGTAAAATGCTGTGTTAGCTTAACCTTTTAACCCTCTCATATATATATGCTTCCTAGCCAAACTGATATTAGCTTAACAGCAGCAATAAATTGCTAAATTTTACTAAAAAGCAAAGAGTCGTGACAAATTTATTGCATGTAATCATCCTCTCAAAAGCCTGAGTGTAAAATATTGTAAAGCCCCTACAGTGAGTTTTAATATTAGCCTGTAATTAATGTGTCCAAACAGCGCTGATTTAACGTCCTGTGTGTGTTATTACGAGGACTGAGACACGCTGTTACGCTCAGGAAGACGCACTTAGATGACAGGCGCATAAAAATGACCAACAGCAGCATCATCGCTTGATTATGAGCTACTAAATGAAGCAGGGTGTGTGTGTGTGTGTGTGTGTGTGTGTGTGTGTGTGTGTGGTTGGGAGGGTGGCTCAGGAGTCAAATAAACTGAATTAGTCCATTCATCAGTATTGCAAAAGGCTCATTAAAGCATGGTACATATGTGTATTAAAGACATAACACACTTCAGCTTTAGGAGAAAACAGAGATACGTGTGTGTGTGTGTTCTTACAGCACGGCTGTATTTTATAGACTGTGTGGAAATGCAGCAATGTGATGTCACGTGTGCAATATTACACAATTATTAAGATTTAAATCTGTTTTTGTAATCATCACACCGATTAAATCACGCTAAGTCGGTTAACTAGATTTCAATTATGGGATTTTTAAAAATTATTTAATTACTAAACATATCCCATTCGCCTTTCAGAATGGGATTTGTTTAATATTGAAATAATTATGTAATGATATACCACAGCGCTTTTAAAATTCTCAATTCTGATTGGTCAGAAGGTGTTAATTCATTTTCTATAACAGCAGCTCTGACAGTAATGCAGCTACAAATCACAGGGTTATATGAATGCTTGTATGGTGGGTGCTGCATATAAACATATAAAATACATATAAAAACATATAAAAAAACTGGGAAGTTTTCTGTAAAAAGATGTTTGTTCAACATAGATGGAAGGAGTCTCCAGTGTCAGTGCTTTGTAACCATCAGAGGTGAAGCTGTAACTTTTCATTTTCCATTCATAGGTAACGTCACAAGTTAAATTTCTTTGGTCTTACTAACTTTAAGAGAGAGAAAAAAGAGGCTGGTGAGGAAACAGCTGCTATAATGAAAGTGATAACAGGAACTAATGTGTCTCGAGGATGTTAAATGTAACTATAAACAGATAAAATAAAATTAATTAATTGTTAGCATTGTCAAGATGCGAGATAGCATTGTATAGAATGCTGTGATTAAAAAAAAAAAATTTTATTGGAAAATAAGTTGAAGTTGATTATGTTCCTATAACAGCACACCCCCGAATATTTAATTCATTACGTAGTACATGTGCATGGATGTGTACATTTTAACTCCAGAAAATCCATTAAGAGGAATTAATTACAGTTTTAAAATGTGCCACTGCAGTATAGTGACCACATGCTGTTTAACAAATACAGAAAGCGCATTTGAAAATCCGAGTTAACGTTGGTCATGTGACAGGAAAATGTTATTCCATCATCAAAAGGGGCCAATCGTGTGCCAGTATGCAAATGTTTTACCAGGTCAAATGGGGTGTGTCCAGTTTGCATATTCATAGATTATTAGATTATTTATTTCTTAACGAAAGTAGCAAAAGTGCATCTTTTTTTTTTTGTCTTTTCCGCTACATTGGAGAATTGATTCAGTCTTAATTACTAGGAGACAGCATGATATAACACTAATTCTAAATCATATTAAATCACACACACACACACACACACACACACACACACACACACACACACACACACACACACACACACACACACACTTCTCTCCAGCTAATGAATTTATGATTTATTTTATGTACTAAATGAATGTGTTTATTAATACACTTGTCAGTAGACCTAATTTTATATTCTAATAGATTTAGCATCAGTAGTCTAAGATGACTCTGTTACCTGGTTTATTATTAGAGATTCATCCTCGTTTACTCTGTCCAACTGAAGTGTGAGTTTTTCAACCTGATGTCTGACGATATCTAGAGAGTTATGGATTAAAGTCACACACATGTGTGCTGCCAAATACCTCCCTGAATGTCACACCTCCTGCCTCCATTTTCCGCTCTGCAGATCAGAGACTTGGAAGTAAAGTGGGAGTGAGAGTTTCGGAGAGAGCCACAAGGACTCCAGTGTGACAAACAGACTCTGTCTTTCACTACTAAAACATTTATAAAACACTGATGATTTTCTGTATGTTGTTGTTCTTTAATTAGAGTAAAACCTGCCTCGTCTTTATTAGCTGATTGAGATACTGTCCCCGGTTTGAATGCGTGGTGTGATGTGTATGTTGTGCTGTTTTGTGAGCACTAGGTGGCACGCATGCTTAATGCTGATGGATCTATACATCACTGCCTGACAATCAAAATGGAAAAGAGAACTCAGAGTTTTGCCTCACAACACATTGAAGTCAATGTCTAAGACAAACAGCATGCTGTTTTTGAAAAAAAAAAAAAAAAGTGCTGACGAAGATGCAAAAAGCTACCTGGACACAAAGAACCGTAATCAGGACAGATGCACGCTAATGTTTTCTAATGTATGGAATAAGTCAGAATAGTCAAAAGAATGAAAGATTTTGTTGTGTGTTCTGCTGCATGTGGTCTTTTGTGTGGATGAATAGCTCCATATAAGCTGTGACTGATAGCAACAGACCTGGACAGTTCCCCTCCATGCCAGCAGAGGGCATAGTTGCCTGAGTTCTTGTTGAATTCCTGTTCTTATTTCTTATGCACTTCCTGAAGTCATTAATTATTCTGCATTCAACTCGAGATCGTAGTTCATACTTCCTGACCTCCAACCAGGAAAAAAACCAAAACAAACAAAGCCCCCTCAATTCGGAATTCCTTCTCAAGAACTTGGGATGGTCTCCTCAACTCCAGGAGTTCCTCCAGTTACTCTAGGTTCAGCAGGTTATACCAGATCATCCTGGCATCAGCAGCAAACAAAGCAGCACTTCTTACCTTTCAGTGAGTTATACTATATACAGTATATAACACTGTATACAGCTCTAACACCAACTATACGGTTGCTGCTTTGAGAAGGAAGATATACTTATTACAGTTAGCTGGTTAGCTGTTTAGTAACACAAGCTGAACATGGAGGTGTCCATGTTTTTTCCCCAGAGGTAAAAATGGCATCATTCCAAGCTCTGATTTCCCACTTCTCATGCAAGTAGAATCCTGCATTATATAAACGTGGTTTTCGGGGATGTCTTTGTGAGGTCTCGCCATTATATCCTATTTGTGTATGTTTTTGTACCATTTTATTGTGAATGTCACTTTGGCTATTTGTTTTGTTATTTGTTTTGTTATCCCTGCCTCATTGGACGCTTTAGTGACCATTTTGTGTCTGGTTTGTTACATATTTGAGGACAAGGTACATATTTTGCAAGCACATTTTTCACTGAAAAGCCAGAGTAATATGCTATTGCTAAAGCCACCTGGAATAGCAGAGAGATTTTGGTAACAGTTACTATGAATATGACCATATTTATAACACGGTATAATGATTCCATAAAGCATCAGACAGATTTTATAATTATTTATGAACGTACACCACACTTGAATTCTTAATGCAATGCATTATAAGTATTGTTATAAGTATACAACCTACACTTAGGTTACAATATGAGAAGTTTGTCAATAATCTACACTTGTAAATGAAAAGTATGTCCACTCAGTCATTTAAAACGATAGTACAGGTCTCAGTCAGTCTGTAATATAATCCACTACACAAACCGAGTCTGAGAACTGAGAGTTTCTTTAGTATAATGGCGATGTACTGTAATAACCATTGCTATAAAGTGTAATGCATACTCATAAATAATTGTACCAATGTGTAACATGTCTTATAAATACATCATAACATACTATGAATGTATGATTATACATTAGATGATTATACATATGGCCATCATAGAAAATGTTACTTTTCTTAGATTTTGTTTTCATGAACACAACAAGATGGGGAATCTTTGGCACTGTGCGTGGCAGTTGCAAAAAGGTTTTTCAAACATTATGAAGTCAGGAGACATTTCCATGATGCACTGTGCAGTCTCACGAAGGAAGCAATGATAGAGGTTATAGTCATTTTCTAAAAGGCTGAGGACAGTGTCTATGGAGACTGTCGCTAATGAGTCTTATTGATTTAGTGGAAGTTCTAGCAATCAGATCTGTAAGTGTGCTTGCATCCAAAAAATGGATTTTAACTATAGTGCTGCTACAAAGACAGTAAAACAGGCCAATAGCATGAATAGGACTGTAATAAAGATCAAGACAGTAATCCTGTTCAGTATTATTATCATTATTATACAGATTTACAGATGGAAAGTCTGAAGGAATATCAGGAAGTAAAACAGGAAAGGCAAGTACATGACTGCATGCAGTGGTTTGATTTCTAACAGAAGCACAACTTCAGATTTAGAAGTTGTGTTGCACTTGGAGTCCCAGGAGGCGGTGCTGTCACACATCACTGTCAACAGAAAAAAAAGGGGAAGATTCTCGATGATCTTTGATTTGGTATTCTTTGATTTCCAGAGAGCTATACAATCCAGGAGGAGCACGGTTACGTTGCTGCCTCAAAGCTCCAGTTTTTCAGGTTGAATCCTTCGATCCTGGGTTGTTGTTTGTGTGGAGTTTTGAAGATTCTGTCCATGTCTGCATGGGTTTCCTCTGGGTTCTCTGGGTTCCACACAACTCCCCAAACACTGGTGGACTGGTGAATGTGTGCATGAATGTGTTGAATATGTGGGTGTGTGAGCATGATGCCCTGTAATGGACAGTCCATGTAGGGAGTATTTCTACCTCATGTCCAATACTTCCAGATCTACCTCATGCCCAGTGTTCCCAGATAATTCAGAAAAGCGAGGCATATTGATTGATATTGAAACTACACTAAAACCACAGAGATCAGCCATGGTTTGGTCAGATATGGATGGCTCCCTATGCACCACACACACTCATGAGTGTTTTACCAGGCTGAAAAACGGTGCTGTTTCAGATTGTTTTGAGCCTGACTATGCTGCAAAGAAGAATCGACCAGGACTGGAAAGTTTTCCCAATGTACATTATCATCTGGAAGACATACAGGCGTCTAGCTGAACATACAGGTGACTAGCCTTTCTCTGTCGAGGCTAAGTGTAAGTGTATTTATGCTGCCTGGTGTGTTGCTGGTGCCTGATCCTAACACACTTCTACTGCTGTGGCTCCTCTCACCCCCTGGACCTTCCTGATCATCCTTATACTCTACTTCTACACTTGTGACTCACTATTTGCTATGGATTGTCCCACATGAATATCCCAGAGATCTGCACTTAGGTCCTTACATGCACTGACCTCAATTCTAAGTTCAAATAAATACAATCCATCCATGACAGCAGTATGTATACAATGCTTGGCCTTTGTAGGGAAAGCAGGGAAACTGCTTGCTATTGCAATGTAGGTAAGCTCTTAGCTACATATATACAGTGCCAGAATCATAGAAAAAGAGAAAAGGGTGCAATTGTTCCATGGGACTGTTCTATGTGGAACACTTGGAAGGTTGTAAGTATGTTTGGCAGGTACCTGATGAAAAACAAGTCCAATACTATCACAAGTGGTGCAGCTGATGGCAGCATAATGTTTCCCAACAGGCCATGACGTAAATATTCTTGATTCTTCCCCCAGTGGAGATGAGTTTACACCCTGCCAAAATGTGCCTCATGTGCTGAATCTGAGTGATTGCTCCTCCAGCATTGAAACAAAATTAACTGGCATTATTCCATACTGATGTGTTTGGGCATTCATAAATCACCTCCCTGATCAAATGTATGCAGATATTTAAGCACTTGCTCAAATGTTTCAAGGGAATAACTTCTTCCCCATAGATGCTTAGATGGCATGGCATGGCATGCATGCCTTCTTTTACCATATTCCAACACCTCAGATGCTACAACTCAGAAATCAGCTATGATCTTCATGCGTCACAGATTGTACTCCAATCTTGATGTGTTAAAGCCAAATATCAGTGGTGGAGCAAGCACAATAGGCACAAAGCTGTAACTGATAGAGACAGTATGCATGAAAAAAGATGTATGGTGGGATAGAATGTGGAGTGGAGACACCATGCTGACCAAATGTCTACACAGTTGAAATCTTTGTAAGGAATAAAACACTTGGGGACATGCTGTTAGAGGAAAATAATCAGTGAGAGGGTGGTGTGATGAGACGGATTTACTGTTACCACCCCGACGTTCATTATTTCAAGAACAGCACATCCTGAAGTGTTTTATTGCTCATATACCATAGCAATTTGACAACAACATACTTTTTATTCATTTATAGGTAAATTTCCTGTTGTGGAACATCTTCAAAACAAGTTACTTCTCGTTATCACTTATGTTACAGTAGTTTACAGCACTATAAACTATACGTTTATCCTTGTTTGATAATAAACAGAGTGAAAATGAGAACATCCAGCATCCAAAAGGTATGATACAAATTTCAGATTTTTTTTTCTCTCCCATTTTAGATCTTGGTCTCTGCTAAGTGATACTATAAAGTTTCCCAATGATCAGTTTTCTCTTCCTGAAAAGAAACTGTCACTAGTGACAATCTTAAAACCTCTCACTATTATTTTGTAATATTGCTTCAGAATAAAAGACATCAAGCCTAATCACCTCTTTGTTCTGTTCCTGAATCTTGACAGCTGCAATTAAAGTTCCTTTTGGCTGTCAACACTACTGAGTGCATTCACTTTCCATCTGTGTGTCTATAATACGCCATCATTGTCTCCCTCCTCTGTCTCTCTATCTCACAATCCAGTGTTGATAACTGATGCCATCTTGTCATGCTGGCCTCAGGCTTGCTATACTTTTTTCTCCAGTGTGATATTTCACAGTGCCAGTCAAAAATACACAGCTATGTCATCACAAAACGATGAAGCGACACACTTCAACTGAATAAAATCATTTATTTATTCATTTATTCATCTTCAGTAACCACTTTATCCTGGTCAGTATCCTATCCCAGAGCCTAGATCTGGAGCCTGACACAAGAACACTGGGTGTGAGGCAAGAATACACTCTGGATGGGATACCAATCTATCGCAGGTCACACACATTCATACAGTCATGCACACCTAGGGGCAATTTGGTGTATCCAATCAACTTAACGGGATGTTTTGGAGGGTGGGAGGAACCAAGAGAACTTAGAGAAAAAACACACAACTCAACAACTAGAACATGAAAAACTCTGCTCAGAGAATAACTTGAGACCAGGATTGAACTGGGGACCTTGGGTCTTTGAGGCAGCAAGAGATGGACTAGCATTCCATTTGCATCCATTTGTGGTAGCAGCTATCTTCTGACTAATGCTACAAGGATCATGTTTGGCTTGGGGCTCTGGTGTAACATTTACCCTGGGCCTTGGTGGCCTACCTGAAAACCACATTTCCTTTTCCAGCCTATATTCCGGGATTCCTGTGGTGGTGATCAGTTTGCCATTTCTGTCTTCTGATGGCTGTCTGGAGGTGCATGCAACTGCACCACTTGGCTACCACTAGCTTCTTCTGCATCTGCACCCAGTGTCACCCAGTGCACCCAGTGTACCCAGAGTCACTGGTAACCAAGGATGCATTCTGGTGGACAAGTGGATTTAGGAGCTCTAGACACAGGGGAGAAACTTACATCAATTCATCTTTTGGTCTCTGGAATAAGTAAGGAAAATAAGTAAGGGAAAACAAGTTATTGATTCAGTCTCTCCAACTCAGGTTGGTGGCAGGGGTAAGACCATGCCTTCCACACCTGTGAAGTGAATTGCCTACCTCAGTTAGAGACAAAATTCTTAGGAAGAATATATTAACTAAAGACCTGGCAACCAGGTAAGAACAGGTTTATGGATATGGGAGAATTATTTTAATCCAAATTAATAGGTACTGATAAATTGGAAACAATTGGCCCACATGGCTTGGTGAAGAAGTAGATGCTGCTTCTCCAGTGTACTCAAAGTTCTGGTGATCTCCATTCTTCCCAAACTAGCTTGATGCCAACTTGAAAGTTTCACTCAGAAAGAAGAAATTTAACGTAAGATATTAAACCTGTCACATTAAAGTTACATTAAAGCTAGTAACCATGAGAATCATCCTGGGATACCTGGAATGACCATGTAGCACACTCCCTGATTCTGAGGGAAATGAGAAAACTGGAGGCAGGCTTGGGGCAACTCAAAAAAGGCTCCTTATTAGCCGTGACTGTTTTACTCACTTTTTCATTGGTGGCGTTTTAAGCATGCACACACACACAGCTCTGAACTGCTCAGTTCTCGATCTCCTGTGGCTCTTGTCTCTCCCCTCTTCATTCATTAGCAACATTTCCCGCAGGTGTGCAATCCTTACCACTCAACCTCTCTGACTCTGCCCTCCATTCACAAACCGGTGCTCGACCATACCCTTGCTTCCACATACCCCCACCACCTGACTCAGGCTGGAGAGACATCCGGCCTGCTGCCAACTCCCCCCACCTTGCTGAGAGAGGAAATCTGCCGCAGTCATTTGTGCCCCTGGCTTGTGGACCTAAATGGCTGAAGTTGGCATCCTTCATGCCGTGGAGGCACCGGAGCAGGGGTGAACATTGGGTAAGCATCAAACTTAGACACTGCATTGACTTTTCTAAAGTCCACACAGAACTGGACTGAACCGTTGGCCTTGGGAACCAAGACCACTGGACTGGACTAGTCACTGTATGACTTCTTGGTTACACCCATATCGAGCATGGCTGTGAGCTCCTCCCGAGTAACCTTTTTTGTGTGTTCAGGCAGACGATGGGGCTGCTGCTTACAACCACCCCGGTGGTGTTTTATGAGATTAGTGTGACCAGGTAGGGGCAAAAACACATTGAAAAATTCCCCCTGCAACCTCTATAAATTGGGAAGGTGAGAGGTGGCCTTCACAAGGGACCGGGATGGATTGAACCACAGTTTTTAGAAAAGCAGAGAAGGAGGAAGTGCCTGCATTGTAGGAACTTTGCCTGCATTGTAGGAACTTTGGTAGCGATATGATCCATAAAGTATTTCCTTTCTTGCCCATTCCATAAACCATACCAAGAAAGACAGAAAAAGGTGTAGGACAGACACTTATTGTTTATATAAGCTCCACTTTCTGCCTGCTTTATGAAGCCCACATGAGGTTATTTGCAAGACCAATGACCATGACACACCCAAGACACTGTTGTCAAGGAAGAGAGGAGGGGTATAATCCACCTGTTTTTCTCATGGGCACAGGGAACTCAACAACTAGGTCATGTTTGGTGTCATATGCATTTGTAAAATCATGT
>JAKKZN010000003.1:3231986-3243964 GCA_033441825.1 Pangasius elongatus
TCCTGGGGGTGGGCTGTGCTAGGAAAATAATCAACGACAGGTTGATTATTAGTGATTAGTAGTGATTAGAATTACTGTTACTACCCCAAAGTTGATTATTTTCCTTTACCAGCATGTCCTAAAGTGTTTTATTCCCTCTTATATAATAATAATAGTATGTTCACGTTTTTTTTATCATTTAAACAACACTACTTTGTACGTTTTATCCGTTTATAGCTACACGCTGTATATACGCTGTGAAACATCCATGAAACGAGTTTTTGTTTGTTTACGTTATTACATACGTTACAGCAGCTATAAAAAGAGAAGACGACGCAAAACACGCTGTTCTGTCCTGGAGACTTTCCTGTAGCGGAAAACACCTCAAAACGTAGAGCTGTTTCTCTAACTGTTACAGAGCACCGACACTGGAGACTCCTTCCGTCAATGAAATAAACGTCCTCTCACGGAAAACTTTTTATAATCCGTTTATCATTAGAATCGGATTATGTCCCTGCGCATGAGATGTTACTATAGAAACAATAACGTTTCTATAGTAGATTTCTGATTAACAGATTAATCTGACCAATCAGAATCGAGAATGGCACAGCACTGTGGTATAATGGGAACTTCTGGCTGCGTTTACAGAGCTCCAGTGCAAACCTTTATATTTATTTTATATATATATATATATATTTTTTTTAAAAAAAAGCCTCTTTCCTTTTTAATCTTGCTACAGCAGCACTCAGGCAGTTTCAGGGTTTAACCTCTCACCCTTCCGGTTGGCGGAGCAGCTCCGCATTTTCTCCCGGCGTAAACCCGTCTCGGTCAGATCGCCGTTCGAGGACGAGGCATGAAAGGAAATAAGCACACAGACACGTAGCCCTGCCATTCCACTGTATTCCATCTTTCAAAAAAGAAAGACAAGATTTTTAATATTACTTAACAATATGTTAAAAAGTAGCCAGTCAGGCTTCAGTGTTAATACAATATACACTCTATAACAGATCGATAGTGTGAGTATTGTTCTTTTCTTTCAATTCGATTCTGAAAGTAGTCTGATACAAGCTGGCTACAGGATGAACAACAAAAAAAAAACAAAAAAAAAAAAAAAAAGAGAGAACTGAAAAAAGAAAGAAAAAAAAAAAAAAAAAAAACCCTAACACTTTACGGAACAAGTTGTTTAATGGAACTGAAGAACCCAACGAGAACAATCGGTCAAGTATTAGCCATCTTCCTGGTGTGGACCAAGTGGCCAAGGGGAGGGAGCTCAAGTGCCCTAGCCCCGTTCCCTTCTCAGCTAACTGTAATGAAGTGCAAAAACTGTTCGCATCCACAAATACTGGGAATAAAAGGCTCTTTTTTCACTTCTTAACAACTTCTGAATTTTTTTTTTTTCCTTGTTCGGATGTTTCACGTGGCCTCCATCCCAAACTCACATCAAGGATTTCGATAGGAGGAGCGACGGCCGCCTCGGAGATATTCGAAACAGAAGAAAACAAGAACGGTAGAGTGGCATTTTGTGGTTGGTTTTTTTTTTTTTCCTGTCTGTCCTTTTTTTTTCCCCCTCCTCCTCCCTAAGTACTGCAAAAAAGCTGAGTGTCTGGATTCTTTTGAGGAACCATACAGCGACAAGGACAAGGCAAGGCATTGTGGGTAATGTAGGTCGGAGGAGCAGTTGGTTGGAGCGTAGCAGCACTGGGATCAGCAGTCAGCCTGGTGAGAGGAGAGAGAGGGAGAGGAGAGAGAGAGAGAGAGACAGAGAGAGGGAGAGGATCGCTGATTGAATCCTGACACTCTCTGAAGGAGGATCTCGTCTCGTTCTCTCGTTAGTGAGCCGCAAAAGTGGCCTTTTTCAAGCTGAAGTTGGACCAGTTGATGGACAGCCTCTGTCTGGTCTGTCTAGCAGAGTCCAAGCAGAACCTGAGCCGAGATAAAGAGAACAAAATAAAAGCCATGTAAACTTTTATCAGTGCTTGAAATGTAGGAGTCCATAAGCGAGGCAGAAGCGCGCACCTTTTGAAGCATTCCACCTCGCGCTCGGTCTCGTCCATATCAACGCTGTCCAGGTCAATGTCCTTGGGCAGGAACACGTCATCTGGACAGAACACAGCGGTTAGCACTTCTGTGTAAACGACACAGAACACCAACACCAACACCTTCTGTTTACATAAACCTTTCCTTATCTCTCTCTCTAGAACCTTCCTGCATATTGCACTGTTTATCTGCTGGCACTTTGTGCTTCTTTTCATTTTATTCTTTCCTGTTCTGATGCCTTTTTTATTTCCTGATGTGCACATGTGCATAATATGTCCTAAATGACCTACCTGAAGGAGAACGGTGGTGGGTTCAAAAAAGGAAAAATAAAATAAAAGCAAAAAAAAAAAAAAAAAAATTTAAAAAAAGGAATGGAAAAAAAATTAAAGTTAAATGTAATAAAATAAATTTTAACACAAAAATAAATACATTTATTAATATAATAAAAATTAAATAAATAAAATTCATAAATGCAAACATACATAAATGAATGAAGAAAAGATATTTTATGTAAACCCAGAGATTATACGTAGATTTCTGAGTAAAACAGTAGGAATGCAAATAAAATTATCTGTCCAAATAATTAATAATTAAGAAATAAACGTATGAGCAAGAGTGCGGTTATTCTGAATATCATTTCAGACACAATACGGCCAAATGTTCTGTTTATTTCTGCGCCGCTGGTGGAAATAGATCCGAAGAAGCCACTCTCAGTTTATAGCACCTCGGCTAGCTGGCTAGCTCGCTCTGATTTGTACATTCCTGTTAAAAAGTGGCTTCCCTTCTTCCTTTTTGTCTTCATTTGACGAGACTTCGTATTTTAAATCAAAGGTTATATTCCTGAAAAGTGACGTTTGCCGATGATGTCACTAACTCTACTGTAGTAACGGTTTTTGAACGAGGAAGTGGGAATATAAACCCACAGTGCTAGACCAATCAAATTAGTAGACGGGTATAAACGCTAAAGATTCAGAATACGGAATTCGTGCCGCTGCTTTCATTGCTCTGAGTGAGTTATGGGTAAATTGTTCAGGCTGAAGGACAATGATAGTGAGACCAATCATTCTAGCGCATGAAGAGGAAAGGCGAGAGGAAGAGCTTTCCAGGAAAAGGAAAAGGCTTTTAAGGAAACGGGTGGATAATCAGCATGCAGCGATCTGTACTGCGCTTACCTATGGAGTTATTCATCTTGTCTGCCTTCTTCTTCTTGTTCTTCTTGGCCTTGTTTTTGGGCTGAGGAGACTCCGCTGACACGGCTTTCCCGTTCTGCTCGACGGCTGGAGTCTCCATCACAGGCGAGCTCCTCTCCTCCTTCACTCCGTTCTGCTGCTTCTTCCCGTTCGTCCTCTCGTCCCTCTTGGTCTCAGTGAGCTGGGCCTCGGCCGGCCTGGCCTTGACCTTGCTTTCTGTGTGCAATGGGGCCGATCTGGAGGTGGGTTCTGTTGCTCGAGGCGTGTCGAGCGGCCGTTTTCCTGCCTCGCCGTTGGTTCTGGAGCTGCTGTTGGGCTGCTGTTTGGATTTGGACCTGGCGGTGGTGGGTTCTGAGTGCGGAAGAGTGCCGTTGGGCAGCGAGGGCGGGACTTCAGCGGGTTTTTCTTTGCCGCGTCTTGGACTTGATGGGCCAATTTTGGCTTGGGGTAGAGGTATGAGCTCTTTAAGGGGCTCTTTAACGGGCTCCTTAGCCGGCTCTTTAACAGGATCTTTAACAGGCTCCTTAACCGGCTCTTTGAGGCGGACGAGGCCGTGTAGCAGCTGCGTTTTGCCGTTCTGCATGTTTTCCAGAACGTTCTGTGCACTCTGGCGTAGTGGCTGGGGGTTGTTAGTGGGAGCGGGCGACGAAGACGGCGTTTCAGGCTTGACTGTTACCGTCGGAGCTTCTTTGGCCTTGTTTTCCCTCTTTTTCTTCTTGGAGCTGGATGTGTTGGTGGTGATGGAGGAGGTGTGGAGCTGCTGCATCTCCTTCAGCCGGAGCAGCTCCTGCTTAAGCGCTTCCTCCTCCTCCTCCTGGTGCCTCCGCTGTGCCTCCAAAAGCTGCTGCTGCTGCACCTCCCGCTCTCGTGCCTCTGCCTCCAGGCGGGCTTTCTCCTCTAGCTGAAAAGCATACGCACAAAAATCATCTCAGTGATGACAAATATTACTCTGAGCAGTGCATTTTGAGGATGTTATCACCAGCCAGTCGGAGAATACAGAGGTGGAAACATATGTCCAGAAGGCTAGGTGAGGACACACGCTCAGAAGAATTCAACCGGAATATAAACCTTCACTCTGGGAGTACATCTCCACCTACCCTTCTGCACCCTGTATGCGTATAATGACCGAGTGTGTCTCATCTGTCGCTATGCACAATGTGCTAAAGGACCAGCATGGGACCACTGCTGAGTAGATATGGATGGTGGGCATCTTGTCCTCACCTCCCTGCGCTGGTCACCAGCCTAATACAGGACTGACTTTCCTGCTTTCTTATTTGTGCGGCAGTCTGGGAAATCCAGCCAGATGTCGCTGTGGCTGAATTCCTGGAAAAACTTTTCCACTAAAAATGATGGAAATTGAGTTTTTGAGGTTTAAAGGTGAGCTTTTGCTGCTTTTTCAGGTGCATGTTGCACTGCAAGGCAATGGAACAGCTTACCCTTTTTTATAAATGTTTTACAAAAGTGTTGATTTCATTGTGCAGCACTTTGTTGCCTTCTAAATATGCTTGATTTCTTCATTCTCAGCACAACAGTGAGGCCAGCTAACAAACTGCGAATAGTGAAATATGGCTTATAGTCAGCCTATACAGTGCCTTATATGGTAGATGTACATCATAAAATGGCCCCCGAGTGCTGATAAACGCTCATGCATCACTGTTCGGTGTGTTTTTACCTTCTTCTGTTTGTGGCGTGCACGCTTGGCTGCTTTGGCGCTGGAGGCAGGTTTGTTTCCGCCGCTGTTGATGAACTGCAGTAGATCCTCCACTTTGCGGTGGTCCTCCATCCCATCTCGCTCCAGCTCTTCCTTCTTGGGCTGCTCCTCTTTACGCTTGGTGAGACGCAGCCGGAGTTTCTCCCGCATCTCGGCATAGTTTCGACTAGTTGGAGCTGCAGGGGGCTACATGCGGGGGAAAAAAAATAATTAATTAAAAAAAAAATCAAAAAGATAAGTTAATTTGTGTAAGCAGTAAGTTAAATCCACTGTCCGAAAAATCTTTTACGGTTGAGTAAGTTAGTTCTCTCACCCCTCCATGGCCAAAGAATTCACAGTAGCAGCAGTCGCAGTATTTTCCTTCCTTCTGGTTGGTGGAGGTGGAGGTGGAGGAGCTGTGTTCAGAGCTGCTGTCTTCGTCCGGACTCTCTTCATAGGCCTGGTGCTCGTAGGCTCCGCCTCCCTCACACCGGTGCCCCTCGCAGTCCGGATCACTGCCACGCAAACGGCACGGAGTCATCGTTTAATCCACTGGCTATTCTCCGCTTACTTTAGGTGTATCTTAAGATTTAGTCTTTCGATGAGCAAATAACTTGCATTTGCTTAGATGTTTAAATCATGCGGCAGCTACTTTTATCCAAAACGATTATAATCGTGGCGATCACTTTCGAAGGCTATTGGCTTTCCAATTTATAGCTCAAAGTCGCCACTGCAGCAGTATGTGTATGCTTCGTGTAACTCACTAGCTGCAAACAGTGCTGCGAGCCCTTCTAAGTACTCCTAGGNAATCAGGGTGGGCACACTGACCTGCACACACTGCTGGGCCCGCTGACTGGCCCCTCAGCCGGGACGGGCAGCTGCTCCCCGCCGGGCACACACAGCGTCTGGTGCGCTTCTAGGAAACCTGGGGCTGGAGCTGCAGTCTTTGTTAAGGGCTGAGTGGCCATGCTGGGGAGATGTGTGCTGGGGACAAGGGGGTGGGCGGCACTGCTGAAGGGGGGCAGAGACGCCAAACCGGTGGGGCTGTTTCTAGGAGCGATGGGGCCGGACTGTATATGGTCCTCTTTAACTACACTGTGGAATACTTCACCTGAGATGACAAAAAAAAAAATCATGTGAATAAAATCATAGTGCATCTAAAACAGAGGCTAATGATCGCTTGATTAAGCGATGATGTACCTAGTGCAGCGGCTCTTTTAGCTGAAGCGTGGATGTGATTGTTACTGGACTGGACAGTGGTGGCGGTGCTGGAGACCGAGGAGATGGCCGATGACGTCGCCATCACCACCTCACCTGCCTCCATGAAGGCATCTTGGTAATTGAACAGACACTTCTTCTTCTGAGGGATGCTCTTCTTCTCCTTGCCCTCAGGAGCCGGGAGGGATGAGGAGCTAGACACAGGGGAGGCGGAGTCTAATCCTAAGGGAAAGAAAGGGGTATGTCAGTGAGAGACAGACTCCACAATCTCAGTATACTTAAGAGTGGGTAAGTGGGTAGTAATTATTTCATAAAGGAACAGTTTATAATCTGCGGCATTTTAAAACAATGCCACAGTGACCTTTTTTCCCCACAATCTATTAAAATCTAATGCTCAGATCACTTTGATAATATCTATTAATCTAGTCTTTCTGAGAGGAATCGATTATTTTAATAGCTAGGACAACTACACTAACGCTACACATCCTGAACAACATAAGTGCTTTACAATCCTAGAAGTAACATCTGCTAAAGAAAGTCTAGACAGAACTTCTACTATCAAGGCTGGACAGGAATTTTCTCAGGTAGACTCTACTGAACCATGAATCACCTGTAAAGAGTGGGATCTCTGTGTAAAACTAACGCTGTGTGAATAGGGCTATTTCATTTTACAGGCATGTCTGTGCTTATGTACTGTAACTGAAGTGAGATACAGTGACAGTCACCAGGTAGCGGCTCCTGCAGTAGTACGCTCGGGTTCCAGTTCTTCATCATGTGAGTGTCCCACAGGTTCTCGAACTTGAGTGAGGGACAAGACAGAGAAGCGCTCCAGTCTCCGGCTCCACCGCTGAAGCAGCTCTGGTACACGTGTTCAGGCAGAGCCGGGCTGAAGACCTGCTGCTGCTGCTGCTTTACTCCTGTGTGATTGGATACTGGCGCTGGCGGGAGAGTCTACAGCACACACACACACACACACACACACACACACGTAGCATATTAACAAATACTATTTTTAACAATGTGGATTTCTCACATTTGAAGTTCAACAGGGAAAAAAATATAATAAAAGTCACAAAAACAAAAAACTAAATAAATAAAGGTGAGGGAAAAAAAACTAAAAAAAGAAAAAAAACTTTTAGAAAATCTAAATAAAGAAAAAAAAAACCCAAAAGGAAATGTGAAGAATAAATGATTGTTCTCAGTTACTTTAGACAAAAAAAAAAAAAAGTTTAATTTACAACCCTTTGAGGACATTATCCGTAAATCATTAAAAGGAGTACTGTCTTTATCTGTGTCTCAGCGCCTTTCTTTTCATCAGTGTGAGGATTTTAAAAATGTGATTTAAAAGGAATCAGTTCATTTAGCACCTGAAAATTTCCATATCGGTGCAGCTGAGAGTTTTAGTATCTACTGCGTCAGAGAGCTGAAACGCTGATAAACAGCACCACCTGCTGGTAGTGGAAGGACCATGCTGCAGTTCTGCACTTATAACGCTTCTACTGTGTGTGTGTGTGTGTGTGTGTGTGTGTGGTGACAGTCAAAAAATGGTTACAGAACACAACGAGTGTTACAAGATTTTATTTCTGAGCACACTGCATAAAAGAGTGGCATGACTTTTATCATAATTTTTGGCCTCCTTAATTAAATATAATCCGATGTGATACAAGTGAGATGCTATTGACGCTGATGCTTTAAACGATCAGCTCCCTTTGTACGATTTATATATTTGGTTGCGTACATATTTATTTATTTATTAAGAACCTAATTCTGCTTGTATTTAGCTTTTAAAGGATACACTCAAGTTGTCAACTGGCCTTATTTCGGCCTCATTCTCACTTAAAATGCAAATAAAATACATAAATGAGGATAATTTGGTTCGAAAATTACTGACCCCCTGCCGAGTGTGTGTGTGTGTGTGTGTGTGTGTGTGTGTGTGTGTGTGTGTGTGTTACAAGTGATCGCCTGACCTTGCTGTGTGTGAGAGGAGGGCTGGAGTACAGGGTGGGCAGCAGCGGCCGGGGCAGATGGGGCAGGTTGTGCATGGGCAGGTGGCCGTGGATGTGGGGGTAGAGGTGGAGCGCGGGGTGAGCCGGACTCTTGTCTGTAAAGAACTGATGGGGTGGCGTGTGCAGGTGCCGTGGAGGCAGAGCGGCGGTGCCCAGTCCTGCTGTTCCGCCGTCCGCGCTGCCCTGGTTACACACATGACACTCGCACGGGTGCTGCACCTGCTCCACCTTAATATGGAAACACAAAACCCACACACACACACACATTACGATACCTTCTTGGTACCTAGATTTAGATCTCTATTTATAACTATATGCCACAGCTACTATCAAAGCATCTGGACATTGTATTAAATATTACAAATATCCGGTACGTGTTTTATACCACAGCACCACCGGATTCTGTAACAGCAGCTCGGACAGTAGAATTAAATAGTCATTCCCGAATTTTAAAAAAAATGATAACCGATGACAAATTGCTGTGGTATAAGAGGAATAAAGCCCTTCATATACTGTATACATGCTGTTATAGGAAAATAATCATGGTTAGGGTGGTAACAGTGACTTCACTTCATCTCACAACCATGTCACTGGTTCATTTCCTGTAACAGCACACCCTCAAGTGGGTTATACAGTATATGTAGTGGCATTAAACAGCTACATATTCATGCCTTTGGAAGATAAATACACTCCTTTAAACAGGTTTAAGACATGAAACGGCCCATCAGACACCGCTGTGGACTCTCGTAACAAGGGCATGCTGCTGAGAGCACTGGGTTATCTGCCCTACCTGTGTGTGTGTGTAGGAAGGAGGAGGACTGTCTCTCTTCCCACAGGAGAGCTCCCCCTGCTGTCCTGCAGGCTGAGTGCTGCTCTCACCCTCCACGTCCTCCTCATCTCCCTCAGAGGAACTGCTGCTGCTCCCTCGTGGGGACTACAAAGGGACAAAGAGAAAATGAATCAAATGACCTAGTATTCTAGGACTCTAGAAATGTGCAGGCTCTCTTTTCACAGTCAGATGTTAAAAGGAAGGACAGATCCTGATCATTTCCTTTTGATAAATCGGTAGAAACTTGGTCTCGTGTTACTGTAGGCTTACAGGAAAATAATAATAATTTTGCCGTCAGCGAGTTATTTCACCACTCAGGGTGTTCTTAAACTGCTCTGGCCTTTGTCATAATTACAGAGTCATTTCTTGCAAAAGATTGATTCTCCTCAGCTATACTGCTAACTCCTAAAAAAAAAAAAAAGTTTCTCGTAAAAAAAACCCTAGGGACTTCATGTGACAACTGTAATCGATTTCCTGGTTACACAATTGCACTATTTGTCCATGTAGTACACAGTTATAGAAGGGATTTACGTATAATCGCACTATCCGTCGTCACCCAGATGAGAATTGGTTCCCTTTTGCGCCTGGTTCCTCTCAAGGTTTCTTCCTCATGAAGTCTCAGGGAGTTTTCCCTTGCCATCATCGCCTCTGGCTTCCTCATTAGGCATAAATTCGTACATTTACAATTTCTGTCCTGAATGTATTTATTTCGGTAAAGTATCCATTGTTAAAAGCGCTATACAAAAAGAACTGAATTGAAAATTGAATTGAGCACATCAGTGGACAGGGGTCATGAATTCACAGATCACCTACATTAAGGTGACACAAAGTGAAAGTAAAGCGGGGCTGGAAGCAAATAAATGTCTTTCACATAGCATGTCCTTCCCCCCTACAGAGAATAATTCTTGTGTGATATGACTGATGTTTTAGCTCAGAGTGGAACTCAAAGGCACCAGCGTCAGTGGGGACGCCTCCACCTCCACCACCACCACCACTGAGTCTACTCCTTCTTGTTACTAATTTGCATGCCAGAAATACCCTTAAAATATACTTCAAGTGTGAAGACAAACTATTTCTGACACTTGACCTTGCCGTGACTTTGACCTTGTCTGGACCAATTCCAAAAATCTAATCACTTCATGTGCTGGTTACGATCACGATTCCTATACAGATCCTACAAACATTCAGCCGCTCACTCTTGTGATATCGCACTGACGAGAATCTCGGACGGATTCCAAAATGGTAAATGCTACAGCTGAACAGTAGGAGGTGGCACCTCTGGAGATGGCGAAGAAACTACAAGGGACCGTTAGCTAAATATACAGGTAGCGGTAACAAACCTCTAACTGCTTAGGGTTTCATTACAGCATGTAAAGTAGCACTTTCTGGAAATAAAACAAAGTAAGCAGTAAGGTATATGCTCCTTTTCCTGTTTTTTTTAAATGTACTTTTTTTGTTACAACACTTCGATCAGAAGTACTCCAAGAGATTACATTACTTAGTACATTTATATATATATATATATATAGTAACACAATTTGTATTCAGTCCCAGATTACAGTCCAACAGTGCTCCTTCCTGTAGTGCTCGTCAGTCACTCTAGACAGAAAGCGTGAACAAATCAATAAATATAAACGCAACTATCGACTCACTAACCACAGTCCAGTCAGAGAGAAGTCTTTGTAATCGAAACGAAGCACGCTTTCTTCCTCGTGGTAAAAATATTAACACGTTACGAGTGTTCTTTCATAAATTTTTATCGGTTTTGCTCTATAAGGTGATAAACCTATTTGGACACCCAGTGGAGGAATGATCGATGACCAACAATGGGTTATGTTCATAATATTTAATAAGTGTACATGTGCAGCTGTTCTTGTTTGATGAACAAATGGAGATGGTATTGCGTATATCGTGTGCCAGGAGTAGTGTAGACCGTTCGCTGGTGTGCTGTTTGTTACGTAACACACCGTGATGAGATCGCTCAGCAGGAGACCTACCTCGTGTTTGAGCACCGTGCTCTCTCCTCCTCCGTTGAGCTGAGCGTGCAGGCCGTTCATGCTCGCCACCACTCCGGCGTCCTCGTACCTGCTCAGGGGGTAGATGGATGGCAGCGCAGGCACTTCATCGTCGTCGTCATCGCTGCCGCTAAAGAGAACGAAGGAAGTGAGGACAGGAACTAACTTGCCTCAAGGACGACTCGACACTCCTTCCACAACTTTACACGCGCCTACAAACGGCTAAAACCCATGATGTGCTGTTCATTAATTTTGCTAAATGGTTGTGGTATAAGAGGAATAAAACACTTTGTCCGTGAACTAGCAGGTTAAGGCTAACTACTCCTACGATCTCACAATGTGACTCACAACGTGGGTGCTCCGTCTTGGGGCAGGTGGAGGCGCGGGTGCTGCTGGACGGTGATTGGGGAACTGGAGGCGGAGCCGGATCCGGATCCGGAGCCGGAGCTTCCCGAAGACATGCTTGGAGGATGAACCTCGGACAGGTAGTCTCGAGGAGGCTCCGCCTGCAGTGGCAGCTTCAGGTGAAGCTCCTCCCCCACGGGGGCGTCCATGATACCGCATGTGAGGATGTGAGAGAGGCTGCAGTCGTCACACGTGCACCTGGCGAACAGACAGACACTTAGGTGTGAGGAGATTTGGGGAAATCGTTGAAATGGATGAAAAATTGATAATAAAATTTGACTTAACATCAAAACACAAGGAGTATTGGTAAACAAAGGCAGAAAGAAAGAACGTAAGGAACGAAAGCATTTAGAACTGATGTGACATTTGGTCAAAATTGTGTTTTTCCGTTAATTACCGACACTCACACCTTAATAATCAGCTTGAGAACGTCCTTCTTTACTGTCACTGTATTATCAGTACTAAGAAGACCTTTTTGTCCTATCTTGTCCACTGAGGTACATTTTCTGGTATACGATTACCAACTGGAGCACTGCTTTACATGTTCTGCCATCTTTAATTTCACTCAAATGTCAGCACTTTGGTCAAGATGTCCTTAAAAAAACTAGA
>JAKKZN010000003.1:3290002-3306420 GCA_033441825.1 Pangasius elongatus
AGGAGTGTATATATTTTTAATTATTTTTCCATTTTTAATAGTATAAAATTGTACTTTTAGTACACCTCAAGACCCTCATCTGTGATGAAAATCGCTGTAACACACACCCTCGCATCTCCTTTTTCACGATTGGAGCAGTAACAGTAACACGTCTACGTTCCACCACCATGTCGCTGAGTATTTTCCTTGAACAGCTCTCCCTCAAGTGTTTCATTCCTTACTTACAGAACAAACGAGATAATGCAGAACAGAAGAAGGCGTAAAGAATTTAGAGATAAAAAAAAAACACAGTTGGGAATTAAACGCGGCTCTTGAGTCAGGCCTGAGTTCTCTAGCTTGTTATTTTCTGAGTCATTTCAAGCCCATCTGTGTGTGTGCTCCTCTTTTCACTGCAGGATGCTGCAGTGCAGCTCTTATCGCTTTTACACTTAATAGTCACACCGACACACAGTTCCTGAAACATTTACAAGCCGTAAACATGCGTCAGGATGTTCACATGAACAGGCATGATGCCAATTTTTCAACCCAACCTTCTCGGATGGATATTTGGAAGATATTTAATAGACTATAAGTAATCATTCATGAAACATATGACTGATTTCTCATGCATGACTAGAATCCTATTTACACACATCCCATGTGGAGATAATGTCCATCTGAGCGCCAAGTGAAAGAGGGAGCAGGTGGCCATTAGCAGCTGCTGATGCATAAGGCTGAATGATCTAAATGTAAATAATGCTATAACATGCCTCTTAACTCAACACTCCCTCATGGCTAATGTCATGCATGGCAGGGTTTTACATGCTAGCGCTATGGTGAGGTCCAGAAAAGTCCCTTTTTGTGTGGTCTGGCAAAGGATGTTATTGTGTCTGCCATAGAAATGTATTCAAAAATTGTTCACAGGAGCATTTAAACAGTAATGTAGTATTCGTGAGAATCCAGCTAGCTTGGAAAAACGTTCGTATCCCATGAGCGCTCCTGAGTATGTGTAAATTTACATAGAAGGAGACTGAACCTTAACTGATCAGCTTCAAATCACGTAATTAGCGATGAGTTAATGTGATTCTGCTGTTGAGTTGATTAAATAGCTTTTTTATTTCAATTACATATGAATTTAATGAAATTTTTCTGAAACTCACTCATTTCAAATTCCAAAACAAATCCATAAATTAAGCCAAATAAGTCTAGACATTCATTCAGGACAAAAGTAACGGTACCTTAGAAAAAGGGTGAGGTGTTAGGGTGAGTGTCAGTGGTAGCTGACACTCTGCATTGGCCGAGCTGCATTACTGGAAGATTTAGAGAACACTGCAGTCAAGACCGTTTAGACTTTTTAGTCATCATTCTGACATTTTCAGCTCTGTTTTTTTTTTTTTTTTTTTTTGTGGAGTTTTGTGGGCGTCACACAGCTACACTGATTAGCATTTATCAACATACACATGCGGGTATAAAGAAAATCAGTGTCATTGAAACTTTCGAGTTCAGTTTAGTTTTACTGAATGACTGATAAATGAGGCCCAATATTTCTGTATCCATTTTAACCATCCTTTTAAAATTGTAAAACTGACTTGCGAAAACTGTGATGCTTTGATATGGTGTTGGACATCCTAAAATGATTAAATCATTCACTTAAAAAAATAAGAAAAAAAGTTAGTATCGAGGCTCAGTTTCCCAGAAGCATTGCAGCATTAATATTACGGGTAAAGGATAAAGCTACCACTTCACAATGTTTTTTTACATTTACATTTACATTTATAGCATTTGGCAGACGCCCTTATCCAGAGCGAAATATATTGATCTCATTTCATTATGCCGCTGCTTTCTGGGAACTGGCACATGATTAATACTCAGTAGGATATTTTCAGTCAGGGAAAATGGATTGGGGCATAAATAAAGCATACTAACAATATATCAGTAGTTAGTAGTTCTGATACTATAATTTCCTCCTTTAGAAAAGTAATGTTCAGTACTAAAGGCAGACATTTAATCTGTTTACTGCCATAATAAACGAGGGCATTATGAGAGTTATAGAGGGGCAAGACCTTTTTAACCAAGACTGTCAGTGATACAGTCAATAACTGAGTTTTATCTACATCCAAAGATGATGTTTAATTCTTCATGATGGCATAATAATAATAATAATAATAATAATAATAATAATAATAATAATAATAATAATAGTAACCTTGCCACTACACCATAACAGCCACATGGTAGCTGTTATGCTTTTAAAAGCTTGGACAAATTCAATCCAGATTCCAGATATTCACTATTTCTCAAATCAATCCGTTCAAATGTTTATGAATTTATACGACAGGATTTTTGGAGATCCACTGCTGGCCCTTGAGCATTATGTTTAACTCTCAACTGCACTAAGTCATTTATAATTTATTTTAGATAACCCTTGTTACATGAATTCTTTCTGCAGTATTTTTGCCCACTAATGATTACTGTCGGCTAACTGACGGCTAACTGACGGCTAGTTTACCCCCCTACCTGCTTCCCCTCCAGCGTGTAGAGTCTCTTCACCACTCCCGAGTCCAGCTTGATGGCATCGCTGATGTCCGTGAGCACTTGCTCGAATGAATGTGCCGTCTTCTTGTTCAGGAGGATGCGCACGGCCTTGCGTGGCTTCACGCCGCTCCGGATCACCGTCACCAGCTTGGGCCGGATGAAATCCTTGCTTTCCCGCTCCCTCAGCTCGTTCTTTAGTATGGGTAAAGAGGAGAGAGAGCGCGACGTGCCTGCCCTAATGTTCACCGACCAGTTGGGGTTCACGTTCTTGGTGTAGTCCACTTTGCGGAAGGGTTCGTTGGACGCGCACACGTAGCTTTCGCCTGTCAGAGGAAGAGGAGGGGTAGAGTTAGGTCTGTATGTACTGACTTTTCTTTTCTTCTCTGTAATGCACGTTTGTGAGGGTTTTACACAAATCTTTTAATCTTATATTCTGAATGGTCAGAAGGTGAATCATTTTTTAAAACAGCATGTTTATATTAATGCACTCATTCTAACGTAATGGTTTCTATAGTAACAGCTCATTCACAGGGACTAGTATAGCAGATGAACCACCTAAAAAAAAGGGTCATTTTTTGATATGGTGACGCTCCTTCTATCTTGTTTTGTAGACATTCCACAACATTTAATGTAACTCTAAATGGATAAAAAGAACAATGTATCATTCATCAATGAATAAATTTCGATTGCTGGTGCAATGTTGTGGTGTAAGATTAATAAAACACTTTGGGACATGCTGTTAAAACACACCTCCCTGTCCCTTATTTTCCTATTTATATTTATAATATTAATATTGTTCTTCTTTCAAGAGTTCGTCAAGGGGTTCATTATCTAATTTAGGGTTCTCAGCTTCTTAAGATGAACCTTTAAGGGTTTCCTTAGAGGATCAACCAAAGGACCCTTTCTTCTTTACTTATTATTTACTTCAGAAGAGAGAGAAAAGGAGACATCAGTGAGATAAACTGCTTATAGCTGCTATAACAACGTGTTTTTAACGTGTTTCGCAGATGTTGCACAGCAGTAAATGTAAATATAAACTGCTAAAAACTATTACGTGTCACTCTTTAATTTAAAAAAAAGTAATCGTTGGTAAATTGCTGTGGTGTAAGAGGAATAAAACACTTCAGGTCATGCTGTTAAAGGAAAATAATCAACTTTGGGGAGAGAACAGTAACTTTGCTTCATCACACCACCCCGTTGTTGATTATTTTCCTATAAAAGCACGTTTTATTCCTTATATAATGTAAGTCAAAACTTATCACCATTAAAATATGATTATATTATATTATATAACAGAAAGTTCAGTGTAAGGGGTTAGCAAGGCTCAGTACTGTTTCCCTTGACACTGATCCAGACGTTGTATATTCTTTCACTATTTACTCAGGCTTCTCATTGTTAAGTTGATAACACTGAAGCTGCTCCGTAATCACACTGAATAGTAGGGTGTCATGATATGAACAAAAACACTATATGGCTATTATATTGCTGTATATTATAGCTGCATGCATTAAAACATGATGGTGAACGCGTTATGTGGCATTAAAGACATTAAAAGCCAGCAATTGATCCCAGATCAGTCCTCATGCTTCCTACACACACGCTCTTTTCCACTAATCAAGCATCTCCAGGAAGATTGCACTGCGGATGAAAGAGCCTTTTATAGCCTGCCACACTCTCTGGAATGCACCAAACAGCTACAAGGCTGCAATCGACATTCTAACAGCTCTTTTATCTCTCAAACACACACTTCCTGCTTTTTTCGGAAGTGCTGCCAGAAAAATGAATTTCTTCATGCATTAGTTTGGGAGACTCTCGTAAAAAGCGAGTCTCTCAAACAGTTCACAAGTCCGGCTGGAATGCAGAGCACGCCGAGGCCACTTCTCTCTTCTCTCTTCTCTCTTCTCGTCGCTTACTCTTGCGGTGTTGGCCGACGTCCCGAGTATTTTCACCGACATTCCAGGGTAACAGGGCTAAATCGAGCCCTCCCTTTCCCAAAGGTCTACTCAAATCCACACTCTGATGGTAAATAGAAACCACAGAAGGGGATGACTAAGTCAATGATTGAATGAATAAGCAATTTTCCCCTCGAAAAACAATCTGTTCTGCATAACTCATGCGTTTAATGTTTAAACTGCTGTATGCTGTAAAAAAAAGGGCTAAAAAGCTACAGTCTTAATCCACAAAACTGAAGAAACTGATCATACTCTGTGTATGTGTGTGTGTGAGAGAGAGAGAGAGAGTGTGTATGGGTAGGCACAGCTTGGCACTACGGCACATGCAGCTGCTCTAAAAATGGACCTTTGTCACACAGGGACCCACAAAACAGTGGAGCATCATATGAGGAAAGACAACCACCAAAGACAATTAGAAGCACATTTTAAATATCATTAAATCAATACCATACACTCCTCACGATGCATGATGGACTTTCGGTTGCTTTCGAAAAGCGAAAATACAAAACACTTGCTGTACAAGTGATAATGCCGTGTGAACACTGTTGCTAGGTAACTGGGAAATATCAACGTAGAGCTAGTTAATAATAAGCTAGCGGTCACGTAGTCATTAAGTATTTTGTTCCAGTATGATCTCTTGCTTGCATTGACATTACCATAAAAGAGGATGTATAGATTAGCATTCATACTCCCTTTCTCTCTCTCTCTCTCTCTTACATCTTTATTTGATGAAATCCTATGAAATCCAACCACATAACTCTCTCTGAGTCAAACGTGTACTAATTTGTACAAGTTCTCTATCCAGTCTATGTGAAGATTCTTCCACACAACTTGTGAATTTGAACCTGGTAAAAGTTAAAACCATCTTTTAACCATCAAAACAGATGTCTGTTTATATTAAATCTTCTTCTAAATGCTGAACACGTGATCATCTGAACTTATACGTGCAATTCCACATATCCCGCCTCCATAAACCTATTTACGTCTTGATAAAACTGGCTCAGCAATCTTATCACATGACCATCATGTTAACTTCCTGTTCCACCCTGACCCCACCCCCCAATTCTCAGTCTCACCTGCATCTAAATATACGCTTCTTACAACGGCTGCGTCATCATATCCGGTAATGAATAGTAGTGTTTCAGTTGCCACTTTGAACATTGTGTAGTACTGAAATGTATAAGTGAGACTATTAATTGTGTGTTCTGGATGATGGTAAGCAGTAAATAGCTAGCTACATTTTTTTTAACACTTGCCTAGCCAACTAGTTTGTTTACTGAAGCCCAATAAACTAAATAGCTAGCTAGCAACAATCACAGCATGTACTAGCTACAAAGAAATTAGTCAATTTATAGTACATTTAATTTGTTCGTGAGCAGTCTTTGTGGAACGTATTTGCTGCCATTGTTCACTATCTCGTTGGAAGTTTGGAAAACGTGACAATTTCTTAAAAAACAGAAATGTGAAATAGGGTCCATTGTCTCATCTATGTATATTGGCCATGTTCCCAATAGTTCCTGTTATCAGTGTGTACTAGTTAGTGTACTTTTGCCCTTTTATAATCAAATCAGAAAGCATACTATAAAATAATCAGGACAATCCTGATAGTCCACAATTTAGTTTACGTGATCCAGNATTGCGGACAGTTTCCTTATTCGCTAGTTCTTGTATTCTTGAAAGACACTCTTAAAATAAGAGCTTGAACAAGCACAGGACTATCTTTATGATTACAGCAGTGTCTCTTAGTTACAAATATTCGGCTCTTCAGAGATTGAAGAAAGGGTGAGTCTTGGGCATAAAGTGAATTTTTGGGAAGTGCACATTTTTTTCGGTGTCCACGTGGGACCAGACAGCAGCAGAAGGTAAGTCACTAATACAGAAGCTCCAAGCAAAAGAACAGTATCAGGGCCATAGACCTCTTTTACTTCCTTCTTCTGCAATGCCCTTGAAACCTATCAAGTTTATCAAGACTGGAGGCAGTGAAACTGCTGAGCCTGCAGCAGCAGTTTGGATGAGTTTCAGCAACTGAATGAGATGGTGTCTGGATTGGGTTTATGAAGGCCAACAGAGGAAATGATAGAGAGGTTTGAAAATATAAATGTGCTAAGTAGATGGAAAAGAGGACAGTGAAAATCACACACGTTGTTTCATCACACAAGAGTGTGGAATTTATCAGGCTGGATGGTGCTTAGGCTGTATGGTGTGGATATTAGGAATGCTTGATTGCGGCTTTATGCAAAAATCGTTCAGACAGATTCCATCCATAGCCTCATCAAACAAATAAATAACTCAGAATTAAATGCCTTTTTGGGGTTTTTATACTTTGTTTGATATATATATATATATATTTATTTATTTATTTATTTATTTTTTTCAGATAGGCTTTAAGAATGCCTTTGACAAAAGAAGAACATATTGAAATCATTCTCATGGCTGGATCGGGAAGCTCTCACAAGGTTGCTTTAACAGGAAATATGGCAAGCACATCAAACATGACATTGTTGCCAAGCTTATTAACAAATTCAAAAAGACAGGAAGCGTTATGGACCAACCAAGAAGTGGATGAAGGCACAACAGACATGGTGCTGGCATACATAGTGCGCAAGGTATGGAGACACTTTTAAACAAATCAGTTGTCTAAGGTAGATACTTGTAACATGATTCCACGGAGACTTGACTTAATTTAACTTGAACAGATTTGACACAAACAGACTGCAGGTTACAACATCAATACACAACAAGAGACAAGGGCTACATATGCCAAACAACCAAGGACACATGACTTAACCAACCAATCAGAACAAGACACATGAAACCAAGGAACCAATCAGAACTTGACACAAAGACAAGGGTAACAAGGGTTAGCCCCTAAGGAGCGGCTTCCAGACGCTCCTCAACAGGAATAGACATGAGTCCAGGAGGGGGGTGGAGTGTTGGTGGAACAGGGGGAGGGAGGGAGGGCCAGGCCCGTGAAGGGGAACATGGTCTGGAAAATGACATGCACCATGGGACAATGGGCAAGACCATGGGTCATGACGCAGTTGTAGACTGTGGAGCAATGGAAGACCAGATCCGTGGAGTAGTGGCAGACTGTGGAACAGTGGAGGCCCAGGGGACCACCAGGTCAGATCCAGAGGAGCATGGAGCCATGGCGGAGAAGGCAGAGCAGGAAGCCAAGGGCACCAGGGCAGAGCTGAAGGGCACCAGGGCAGAGCAGGCAGAGATGAAGGGCACTAGGGCGGAGCTGATGACCACCACAGCAGAGCAGATGGGTCCGAGGGTCCCCATGGTGGAGCAGACGACCACCACAGCTGAGCAGATGTCCACCAATGTTGAGCTAACAAGGCAGGTGCCCACCAAGGTGTATCAGGCAGGAGTTCATGAAAGGCCTCCTTGACCGTGACAGGACACACTGAGTTCATGAACGGCCTCCATGGTCGTGACAGGACAGGCAGAGAGTTCATGAACAGCCTCCTTGGCTGTAACAGGACAAGCAGTGAGTTCAGAAATGGACGCCGCCACCTCTGGAGGTTCTGCAGCAGATGCCGCCAACTCTGGGGCAGACTCGTGCACAGGAGAGGCCTCTGGCATGCCAACCGCTCACACTGACATCAGAGGTAGATCCATCACACTGGCAATCAGTCTCATCAGTCCTGGCCCAAGCTCAACATCCGCAGGATCTTGGGTACTATAGCCCCCCAAAAAAAATTTCTTAGGGGAAACTTGCATTGCATCCATGGCATGACGGGGTTCTGGCAAGGTGGCCATCGCATGACAAGTCTCTAGCATGGCAGCCATCTTGATTGTAAGCTCTGACATGGCAGACATGATGGGTCGAGACTCAGGAGTAGCAGTCGTGACATGGCGAGGTTCTGAAGTGATGGCCGTGGTGTGGTGAGGCTCAGGAATGGCGGCCATCTTGGCCGAGGGCTCAGGAGTGGCAAGCTTGTCGTGAGCAGACTCCTAAAATGGTGGCCATTTTGTAAACAGTCCTTGGGTTGGCAGGCATTTTGTGAAGAGGCTCTAGAGTGGCAAGCATAACGTGAGCAGGCCCTGGCTTGGCATGCATGACGTGAGCAGGCCCTGGCTTGGCAGGCATGATGCGAACAACTCCTGACATGATGGTCGGGACATGACAATGCTCTGGCGTGGTGGGTACCAGAAGATAGCCGGGTTCCTCATCCGTAATCCCGACAGTGAACGAGGAACCACTCAACCGGAATGCAAAGTCAACATATTTAGCCAGAGTCCAGTGAGGCGTGTGACGTGGCATTAACGAAGAGATTTCCTTTGTGAGGCCAAAATGGAAAATGTCTTTGAGGGCCACGTCATTAAAATCCACTGAATGACACAAACCACAAAGTCCTCAACATAATCCACTATGGCCCTGTCACCTTGACAAAGACAGAGGAGGCGAGAAGCTGCTGGGTTCATAGTAGCAGTCGTATATTCTGTAACATGAGGCGAGCATAGTGAAGAACCCAATTGCAGCTTTTATTAACAAAGTGAAATCCAAAAATACACATAAAGACTTGACTTAACTTGAACAGACTTGACTTGACCAGACTTGACACAAACAGACTGCAGGTTACAACATCAATACACAACAAGAGACAAGGGCTACATGAGGGCTACATGAGGGCTATATATATACCAAACAACCAAGGACACATGACTTAACCAACCAATCAGAACAAGACACATGTAACCAAGGAACCAATCAGAACAAGACACAAAGACAAGGGTAACACATGACAAGATCACATGCGGGGCAAGGAACACATGGGAAGTACGTGGAGTGCCCTCTAGTGGAGTACATGGGCACTCCAGCAGAGTATCGTAACAATACTGTAGTGTGCATATACTGTATATACAGGGTTTTATGGTAAGCATCTTGAATTTATTTATTTATTTATTTATTTTATTTTTTTTGGGGGGGGGAGGAAAACTTGGGTGTTTTAGTTAAGATATAGAGACGTTTACATGCAAGAAAATAACTGACCAGAACAAGTGCCTGCCGATTACCATACAACCCCATATATATGCACACTTTATACAACAGTTAGATCCAGTCAACTAATTTGATTGGACAAGCACATTCCAAAAGTGCCAATATTCAGTGTAACACCACTGGGACATTTCACTGTTTGTATCACTTCGCTTGACTGTGTTCACGACATTAAATTCCAGTTCTAGCAATAGTTTGTTATACTGAGCTACTACACTTACAGCAGTTACAACAGTTACTACACTTACTACAGGCTGTCAGTCTGTGCACTGGCATGGAAACATGCAACACTCTATCCAGCTGTGGCTCCTTTGGGAATTATTTTCACTGATGGAGCAAAAATAAACAAAATAGTTGGTCATAGTGAAATTGCCTGAAATTTCAGTTACTCAATAACAATTCCTTGTTTATAGAGCTGTACATCTTTCTGCAGGAAAATCGAAACCAGCGACTAATGATGACTAATGTGAGATTGGGCGAAGGAGGCGGGGCTTCAGGAGGTGTCAGTTAATATCGGAGAGTTCACAACAGCTAAGCCACTATCGATCATTACAGATCCTTATTCTTATTCTTATGTCAATTCAAATATTTCAGAATATACAGGATATGATTTTGAGTAATCTTGTTGTGTTGAGGAAGGCTGTGTTTTGCAGAGAAAAAGCACTATATGAAGCTTCTTTTATGCTGATATGAAAATAGCTTTTCATATGACTGGTGCGTTGTACTCATATCATCTTGGGTGTCTATGGCTCAGCAAGGTGGTCATTTTTTACTTACAAATTGGGTTTTAAATTCAAAATCCTAACCCAATGTCCCAGGTTAAAAGAACCAAAGCTGAGTTAGCCCAATTTGGTCTCACCACTGGTTTTCCAAATCGACCCAGTTTGGGTTATTTTTAACCCAGCTATTTTAAGAGTGTAGCTCAGAGTTTGGAAAATAAGGCCCAAAAATGTGACACAAAATGTGCAAAGACAGACCTTATTATTACGCAAGATTTAAAAACTGAAATAAGTATGACATATACACACTTCTGAGTGCATCCTAATTTTTTTCAATTTACTGAAATTTTTTTTTTTACATTTTACAAATCTCCATGTTAACATAATACGGTATATTCTACATTGTCCTGCATCTTCACAAGTTCAACCATTAAACTATAAATATTCTTTAAAAGCTTCACATGTCAACTGATAATAAAAAGTCCCAATTCCATTTGCACATAACAAGAGACCAGCCTCCCAAGACACCAGGGTTTATTAAGCTGACGAATTAACAAGGCTAATTTAGCCGCTCTGCTCCAGATGGGGTCACGATTACTGATGAGAAGAGTGACACAAATGAGCAGTTTAACACATAAGGAAGGGGAAGGGACTGGTTACGGTCACACCGGGGAATGTGGGACACAAAGGCGGCCTTGACACGGGACCCAGGTGTGAAATTCCCACAGCGATTAGTGACCCTGCGCCCTGTTTCACTGAACTAGTGTTCTTCTGGTGTCCAGCTGAGACTTCACATTTACTTCAGCTGGGACTCTGTCCATCATCATGATGTAAGGTCTCTGTGGACAATCAGCTGCTGTCTGTGCTTTAACATGGACTAAAGTCTTTGGTAAATAAGTGATGTCATGCATGATTGCGATAGAATTGAAATATTATAAAATAATCTTCTATTTTTGGAAACATTAGATGAACACTAGGTTTGGATCTACATATATTAAGTATGTAACTATATATTATCCCATTCTTCAGGCTATTTACAGTATACTCTAACAATGAAGGAGTTACTGTGACCACCCTGAAGTTGATTATTTTCCTATAACAGCACATCCTGAAGTGTTTTTATTAACTTAAGATTAACACATCATAGTTTTTATCCGTTTGTATTTACACCGTGGGACATCCATGAGACTACTTACTTCCTGTTAGTGCTTACATTACAGCAGCTATGAACAATTACTCTGTCGTTCGTTCCAGCCTCTCTTTTTTTCCTCCCCGTCTTGAAGTTATTAAGGCGAAAAAATGCTGCCGAGAAACCGCAAAATTGCAAACTCATACTCTTCAGAGGAAAAAGCGTACAGGAACAGCTTTTACAGAAACCTTCACCAGAGCAACTTCTTTCCCTTTGCTACTTAACAATAATTAAGTATTAATTTTAAGCTTAATTCATTTTAAGCCTATGCTAAAATTATGTTAACGTCTGCGATAATGCCTGAACAAGTGCATTGATATAAACCTGCACTGATATAACAGGAACTATTGTCGCAGCTGCTGTTAGAGAAAATTACTCAACACTTTCTGACCAATCAGAATGTAGAATTCTGACAGTGGTATAATTTCAAATCTCATCCTGTCACTATAATATATTTTTATATATGAAATGGACTGGGATGATAAGCAGTGGTTGAAAAATCTATTAAGACGAGTCAAAATGACTGATAATCAACAATATTTATTTTATTTATTTTTTATATTTATATTTGTATTATTTATATATCTGTCTCTGACCTATACTGTGATGCAAAATGATGAAAGTCTGGGGAGAAATGCACCAAATAACTTCTCATTTATAATTTATCATTAGAATCAAAATATCCAGAAAGTCTTTGTCTCGAAAGGGTTCGTTTTTAGGGCGTTACTTTGGGAATGACGGTTAAAGAGGATTGCAGAGATCAGGACAGCACAGAGATCATCGTTAAACGGTAGAGCGAGCATCACAATGAACACTCTCTCTCTCTCCCAGTTCATGCTTTCGGGAAACTCAGCCTTGATCGTGACGTGTCATTTAGATAAATACATGATTGTGACAGAAGCTTCATGCTGACAAACTGAATAAAAGCTGAAGCCAGGATGCCCACACACACACACACACACACACACACACACACACACACACACACACACACACACACACACACTTTTCAGATGCAATACTTTGAGTCTGTGGTTTTAGCTTGGGAGTAATCTCATCCCATTCTGCATGACTCACATCACATGTACACAAATTTGCCCCACTTTCTAACACATGGACTTGCGAGCACTAACATCACAGCACTCATGGAATCACTTTATGGAACTAACCCCCCGGAGGCGGAAATTGATCTCGGCATGCCATATGGATTTGGAAATCATGATTCTGGAACGTTCTACTATAACAGCGTGTGTGTTAAAACCTCGCCAGCACTTACAGCTGCTCCCTGAACACGAATCAATTCTATTGACTCAGCTGCATGTTAATAGAGTCAATATGAGTCAAGGGCCCTGCCTTCGTTTTAGAGGCTTTCTGCCTGCGGTGTGATCTACAAAATCAACAAGTAGACTTTAATCTATTTTTTATCTCAACTGGGGAATATTCTCTCTGTATGTTTGTGTTAAATAGATTCGTAAGAATACTCTCCGTTCCACCTCGCCTTCTTTATTCCCTGGATTCATAGCTGTTTATTGCTGTCATGTCATTTGTATGATTGTACATGCCAGTTAAATAAGGTGCCATTACTTTTATCGGTGAGTTTTCCCGTTGGACCTTTAATATGTCACATTCACCTGGGGAAAATGAGGACATAGTTTTTAAAATTCATTTAAAATACAAAAGTGGTCCTAAGCCAAGACACTGCAGGTCTTTTTTTTAATAGCTATCATAAGCAAACTGAGGAGGACGACATTAATAACAACTTGGCCACAAACAAAATGACGCTGAGAGGCTATCACACATGACTTTAGGCTGCAGGCTAATATCCAGTGAATATTTTGGAGTAACCCTCATAATAAGTCCTCCAGCATACAGTCTAGCAGCTTGTTTTGAGTGGTACTTTTTTTCAGCTGTCTTTGATACAGTTCCCAGTGGATGTAGTGTCCATCACCTGTCTATTACTGATGTAGTGGTCCATCAACTGTCTATTACTTTCATACGGGAAAGCTGCACGTGTGCGACAAGTCCATCTCACAGGACCTGAAGGTCTACGTATGCTAATATGCTACATTTCATATTCCATCGCTGTCACTAGCCCATCTGGCATTGGAAAAGGGAAACATTTCTTCACAGCCTCAGAGTAGGAAACAAGCTCATTGTGGTGCATTTCTGATGCAGCACATCATCCACTCCATAATCTCCCTTTCCCTGCTCCAATCTCTGCAAAATATATCTTTGCTTTTGTTTATAGAAACGTACTCGATTTAATCTGATTATAAACGTGACCCTGGCATCCTGTCATTCACTGTCATCTCCATTGCTCCTCCTGGAGCATCCATGGGGCAGCGTGATTCCCGCCCCAGTGGGCCTCTATTTCGCACTTGTTGCAGTTCCCATTTTTGACCACTAGGTGCAATATTAAATAACTCTAAAGTATTTCGGGCCTTAAATTTTATATACCTCGACAATTTCTCCTGAAATAATTCTAAACAATTTGTAGACCATATATACCAAGACGATGACTCCACCTGCCCCTGCAGACGAGCCACCACTGCTAGCAAACTTTATGCATCTTGCATAAGACCTCCGCATATTGACATCGCAGCATGTTGGTCTGAGTTAGCATTCAAAAATAAACCAACAAAACAGTCTAATTTTTTTTTCTGATTAAAAAGTGCATCACACGAAGAAACTGACAGATGAACTTGGAATGACTGACAGTTGCATAACTACTTTGAACTCTCTGCCATTAACTGACCCCGCAGAAGCACCGCCCACTTTGGGGGGTAGAAAGCCGAAACCAAGACGGCAGATCTGAGTTTCCGCGTAACCGTGTCGTACTAATGAAAGACACTTAAAATGTGGACTATATACTCAGCGTCAGCTAACTATATTTATTAGGGATGCCACTGAATGGATGAGATTGGATGAGAGTAACATTTTTTTTTTGAAAAATGTACCATTTATGGTTTTTCCGTCTGTGTTGTGCAGTGCACCATATGGCATTATAATGAATAGTTATAATATGTTGCTTTAAAACATGATTATATGTTATCAAGGAATTATTCCTAACACATTATTAAAGTTTTTAAAATGCTTACAATGAATCATTACCAGCTTGCAAGAAGCACATAAGCTCTTTATAATGATTTATGAATATTCATGGAAAGTGTTGCTTCTTTAGTTTTGCACTGAAGCATTTGAGGTCATGTTTCTGGGTGACAGACTGCCATTGCTTGTGCAGGAGAGGATGCAACTTTAAGCTCAGAGTGCAAGTGCAGAACTACAGAAGTGAAGATGTCTTCAGCACTCAGATACTGTTTCAGTAAGGGGTAAAACTGTGTGCGTTCACTTTTCTGGCCGAATCATTCCATTAATGTCTACATATTGTGCACACACACACACACACACACACACACACACAAACACTCACCCTCTACAAGCTCATCCAGAGTGGTGATCCTCCTCGCACCGTCTATAGTATAAATGCAGCGCACTCCCTGCGGTAAGCTCGCGCCGTCCGACAGAGAGCGCGTGAGCTCCACGAGCAGCGCGTCCAGCGAGCGGAAGCGGTCGCCGGACACGGCGTACGCCAAGCCCTCGAAGTGGCGGTCTCCGTTGCGGTAGAAGCGCACTTTCCGCGCCTTCTTCTCGGCGGCGAGGGAGCGCAGGGTGCGCGCCCGGTAGAAGCTGCAGTGCGCGCTGTGCGCGGGACTCGCCACCGAGCCGTAGCCGTTCCCGTTGCCCCGGCACGCGCCGCGAGAGCTGGCTGCGCTTCCGCGACCCGAACGTGGTGCCTTCTCCCTCTCCTCAAAGTGCTCCCACTCGATGCTTCTGCTTAAAGACATGATGCAGGGATGTGGACGTGTGAACGTGTGGCTCTACGCGGCGCCGGCGCGTCTCGGCTGGGTGAAGCGGCCCGGTTTCGCGTCGCCGAACCGCCTCATAAAACTCATCAATTCAGAAAGAACGATTTTCAAAAAAATCCCTACTACGAACTTGGCTACAAGTTCATCCGACCACCAAAATGCTCCTAATGCAAGTTATTATAATATAAAAAGAAAATCCAATAACAAAAAAAATCCGTTTAAAAGAATCCAAAATCAATTCCTAGGATTGGCACCAAATTCCCAAAAATTCCCAAATAGTTCACAAAACCTGTTTAATATGTCTGGAAAATAGGAATCCCACTGAAAAGCATCCATCCAGTCGCGAAGCTGGTGATCAGGAATGAAAAACCTGCATGCTTCTGTAGTTTGATGTGGATCAAAAGTCCAAGCAGTTGCTCCGTTATTCCAACCTCATCCCGCTCTCACTCTCACACACACACGCACACACACACACACACACACACGCGAGCGAGCGCGCCCACGCACACACACGACGTACCCAACACGAAACACAATACTGTACACTAAACCCGCCCTCTCTGCGTCCGGCCTCCCACGATTGGTCAGAGCAGCAATGAGTCGTGACGAGTCAAATATAAGAATCGGTTCTTTTGAATCAACCGACTTGCAAGAGTTTGGATTCATTGATTCAGCACTCAGAGAAGCCTGCTGAAGGGTACAGCCTCCACCTCCACACCCACCACCCTGAACAGGTGTTTCACTCATGTTTTAAACACTTCCTTTGCTGACTTCCGGTCCTCATTTCCATGCACTTCAGCCACATTGTTCTGGATGTCAGTGTTAAGCATGCTGCTCACGCCACTGCAAGAGGTCAGTTATGTAAAGCAACGTGGGTGATATTCACTTCCGAGGCATGACAGGAAGCGGACAAAGGCACGGTGAATACAATAATGAAGCAGGGCCATTGTGTAGCAGCCCACATTCCTGGTTTCTTAGTGTGACTTTGTCCACCAGCCAGTGATGGCTAAACAGGATGCTGATATCTGAAATCTATCATTTGCTCAAGAGTGAAATTATGCTGCAATCCATTGTACTCGGAACTCTGAAACCCCCAACCTCTCACATGGAAAAGTGCAAAGGAATGTTCATTCAGCTCAGAATTCCCAGTCCACCTCGCCCAACTTCTCT
>JAKKZN010000003.1:3350798-3365771 GCA_033441825.1 Pangasius elongatus
GCTCCGCTGGTGGAAATAGATCCGAAGAAGCCACTCTCGGTTTATAGCACGCCGGCTAGCTGGCTAGCTCGCTCTGAAACTCGTCTTCATCTGACGAGCTTTCATATTTCAAGTCAAAAAGTTATATTCCTGAAAAGTAATGATGTCACTAACTCTACTGTAGTAACGGTTCTGAGCTAGTGGAATTTTCCGTGGCGAACGCAGGCGAGCGGAGTGATACACACAGCGAAACGTCCCAGTGCTGTTATAGGAAATACGAACAGTCTAAGAACCGCTCGACCAATCAAATAGTTAATATAGGAGTGGATATAAGTTTCTGTGCACTTGGAATGCACTGTGATGGTAAATGTGTTTCTGATTGGTTGATTATGATACGTATATTCATGTAGCCTGTAATATATTCCACATAGCATTTGGATATTTTGGTAAATAGTAAATATATCAGTGGAAATATTCTGTACAATTTGACATATAAATATACACACATGTGTGTGTGTGTGTGTGTGTGTGTGTGTGTGTGTGTATATATATATAACTGTACAGAATGATAGTTCCACTGATATATTTTATATTTACTATTTATCAAAAAAAATACATGCTTACACACACACACACACACACACACACACACACACACACACACACACACACACAAATATGTTTTTTGGTTTTTTTTATTGTTATTTATTTTTTTTCCCAGTGGAAAGATGTCTCACTTTGGTAAATTCGGATTTGGTAAACCAGCATGCCCTACTTCTCTCGGGCGCGCGTGCGCACTCCCTCGCTCCCTCCCTCCCGCCCTCCCTCCGTCAGGCGCGCGCGGACGGTAGGCGGGGCCCCGTCGAGCGGACGCGCGCGCGCACGGCCATGACGTCGGCGCTCAGCAAGTCCGCGCGAGTCCTGTGCAGTTCTGCGCTCGGGTTTTTCTTTCCACAGCTTGACAGTCGTCTTCTTCATCTGCTTCTTCGGCTCCTTTTGTAGCCATGTGCACGGAGCGTGAAAAGTGTTGACCTGACCAAGGAAAAAAAAAAAAAAGTAAACAACATTTTTACTCTCTCTCTCTCTCTCTCTCTCTCTCTCTCTTTTTTTTTTTTTTTTTTTTTGAAATCGGACCGGCGCGCGCTTGTCGTTTGGGGATTTAACGCGCGCGAGCTGTCAGAACTGGAAGTAGAGAGAGAGAGAGCGCGCGCGCGCGCGGCGATCGCAAACAACACCGGACACACACGCACACACACACACACACACACACACACTTTAAAGCATAAAAGCATAGAGAAAGATAGAGCTGTTTCTTCTTTTTTTTTGGTGTATTTTTTTTTTGTTCTCTCTCTCTGATTTTTTTTTTTTTATTATTATTGGATTACCGGTTGCACAGCAACGGACACCCGTGATAAATCTGGATGTCGTAGTTAAGGTAAGGTCAACATCAACATCCTAAATAAAACGTGATTACGGTGAAATCAGCAGCAGTTCTGACAGCAGGCTGCTTGCTGTGTGTCAGTGTGCATCTTCTGATCAGTGCATGTAGCAAAGCCTGTAAGCCTGCAATGCTCTGCTCCGGTAGCCTACGATGCATAGCTTATATAATTTCATCTGAAGTTTGTAACTTGTCCTGTTATGAAAGCAAAGTGTTTTACGTCACTTTAAAGCCATATACCAACAACAACACCACCATTGCCATGGCAGTTATTAACATTAATAATCAGACGACACTAAACTGTGCATTTAAATAGTTTATGAATCATGTTTGCGCAACTCGAAATGGCCAAAAAATTCTATACCTAGCCTCCCAACTACACGGTTGAATTTATATATGTATATATATGGACTTGGTGCATGTTTAGTCATGAAGTAAGAGATGCACAGCACCAGTTGGCGACATGGTGACAGCGCTGATATCTGCACTGCTTTGGACGGTGTTATGCGTAAAATCGCGCGCAGATGCAACGCTTATAGATATGACGAGGCACAATAAGTCGCGCGCGGTGTCATCGTGTCGATGTTAGGGCAGTGTGCTCAAACGTGTTTATAGTATAAAGAACTGCGTCACTGGCGTGGTTGTGGTGGATGGAGGGATGTCTGAGAGCTGTGCTCGGACCAAACTGCGTGATAACCGTCTGAGCAAAAGTTTGACGTGTGGCGCGTTTTTCAGTTTTAACTTTGCAAAAAATCTCCACTTAATTAATCTGTCCATAAATAATAGGATGACAGACTATCACGTGTGTGCGTGTGTGTGTGTGTGAAAGTTCTGGTGTGTGTTTATATGCGTGTGTCTATGTGTGTTGTTCTTCAGTCCAATGGTCGCATGCAATAAAAAAAAAAAAAAAAAAAAAAAAAAGGGGAAAGAAATGTGAAAAAGTCGCATCTCCCTCCCTCACTGAGCCGCGTGCGTGCTGTAGAGCTTTAAAAGCGACGCGTTGGTTGGTGTGCATGCAGAGATTTCAATTTTCTGATTTTTTTTTTTTCCTTTGGCTTTTTGGACAGCACAGTTTTTTTTTTTTTTTTTTTTTTTTCTTGCAGCAGCTGTTTTAAACCCATGTGGATAGACTAAGCCCGTGCACGCCACTGTTGCGCAAAACGAAGAAAGAAAAAAAAAAAAAATTTGGCTCGCGCGTTTTGTTGCGCACATGATGAATGGCGCTCTCGGACAGAAGTCTGATCGCGGTTTAAAAGCTTATTTGTGTCCAGAAGAAGCATGAAGTCTTCAGCCCTTCGTTTGGAGCTGTGGAGAAGTCAAGAAGGCTTAAAAGAAAAAAAGTTTACATTGACTTTTTTTTTTTTTTTTTGGAAACTTTGCATGAAAGGTTTTTAACTTGCTTAAATATTCCTTAAGACATGACTGATCTATGGTGGCTCGCAAAGTGGGGTCTGGGGAGCATAGACAAGGGATCACAGCACCATTATCAAAGTTATTATATTTATTATTGACTTCTTATAGTTATTAGCTGGTTTGGCTTGTCAGTTAAATTACATTGCACTATTTATTTAGCTGACAAGACAGGATAATGGTTAAGGGCCTTGTTCAAAGACCCAGCAGCTTACACAGAACCATGATCTGAACTCACAACCTTCCAATCATAAGCACCAATCATTAACCACTGAGCTACCACTGCCACAAATGGGTGTTTCATCCGAACCTTACAAACTAATACATCTATAAATAAAGTCAGGTTGGACTCTATGTGTCCTGTTGTCAGAAAGTTCAAGAATAAAAGCTCTTTGGCTTCTCTAATCATATCTGAATAGTTAGATTGTGTTCAGAAGGAGGAGCCCATGGGAAGTTTTTAACACTTGAAAGCATTGTAAAAAGTTTGCGAACCCGCTGCTCCATAAAGAGATGCACAATACTTTCCATTTTCAGCATGACATCATGCGGTATTATTGCTTGGAGCACCTTTGCGACAAACTGTGACTCTCTTCAGTCATTCGTTGCCAAGTTTTGTGACACGCCACAGGTGTGACGACAGCCCGATTTAAAACAATTTGCTCTGTCATTTGTAATTTGTTCCTGTGCATGATCTGTGTCATGTCTATCAACATACCAGGGCATAAAGTATGTACAATCCAATAACCTTTGCGACAAATTGTGACTCTCTTCAGTCATTTGTTGCCAAGTTTTGTGACACACCACAGGTGTGATGACAGCCCGATTTAAAACAATTTGTTTTATAATTTGTAATTTGTTCCTATGCATGATCTGTGTCATGTCTATCATCATACCGGGGCATAAAGTATGTACAATCCAATATGTCACTGAGCCAGCTTTTCAGTCCATTATATTTATGCTCAGGATCTGATCTGTACATGCCTGACTGTACATAATATTATTGTTTTGCTGTAGATTATAGGTCAGAAATAGTTCATGCAATAGATTATTACAGACCTGTGTAGAGCTTTGGTCAAACTGTATTACAGAGCAGATAATGAAATACGCACAAGCCGGTATGCCTTAAAAAAAAAAAAAACACTCAGCTGCTGCAATAACCATTTGAAAACTGATGTTTCTTTCAAAGGAGGTTTTACTAGGCCTAAAACTGTATTTTGTTATATATAAAAATGTCAAACAAGCAAAAATGTGTCAAGTACAAGATTACACTGTGTGACAGGCTACAATCTCAGCTACTTTTCACCAAATATGATTTTTTTTTTCTGCATGTGCTCCATATTAAGCACAGTAAGTGCATTTTATTTGTGATGAACTTACAGTATAATATTACTGATTATAAAAAGAATGTCACTTCCACCAAAAGTGATGACTTTTTCTACACCTTTCTGAAACCCACCAGGTTTATCAGATGATCCAGGCATGGAGTCCAAAAGATACCAAAGTGTTTACGAAGGTACCGACAGAGAAACCCGATGGGCTCAGATGCCAGGATCTATGGAGCAGTGCTGCATGACAGAGGAGGGAGCTCTGATGAACAGTGATGTCCTGATGGACATTGTCAATGCGAGTAATGCATCCAGTGTCCCACCTCCAAAGTGCAAGGAAAGTGGAGGAAAGAAGGCTGAGATGCCGATGCCCCGTGACCAGCAGCTCAGCTTCCCTGCATATAACAACTCCATCCACAGCCGCAAACCGGAAGACTCTAAAGAGCTCTCCAAAACTGTTGCTGAATCTATGGGCTTGTATATGAATGCTGCCAGGGAGGCTGAATTCGCCTTTAACCAGCAGGGACCACCTGCCAGATGCCAGGGCAGCCCTGGAAAACTGTACCCTCTGTGTGGCAGAGGGATCGAGGACAATCAGTCAGGGACTACTAGGAGCCCCAACATGAAAGCTCCTCCAACATTATTCCCAACCATGTCCCAGTTACCGAATGGTAGTCTTGGCGAGTGTGGGGTAGGCACTGCGCCAACATCTTCCACCTTGGCCACGGTTCTGTCCAGCCCTGCTCAAGACTCCAGCAGCATTTCCAGCCCAAGTGGAAACAACATTGTGACTTCCACCACCAGTCCCACCTACTTTGGCACTAGCCATCCTTCTCTAGGCAGTCCAGCCAGTCTGGGTCCAGTTGCTTCAGGCCTGGTACAGACTCACCGTGTCAACTCAAGCACCTGCAGCCCAGCAGAGTCCAGCACTATGGGTACTCCACCACTAGCAAGCCCCTTTAATGTGATGAAGTCACCCATCTCAAGCCCCCAGAGCATGGGAAGTGTGAGGACACCGCCGTCCTGCAGCAACAACATGAGGTCATCTGTGTCCAGTCCCACAGGAAGTGGTGGCAACTTGAGGCCTTCTGGGTCTAGTCCACCCACAGGTGGTTCCATGGCGATGTCCAGTCCCAGGAACCCTTCCAGGACCTTTTCTGTGTCAAGCCCTCCCAGCAGTCTCGGCTTGGTTCAGAATGACATCCACAGCCCTGATGGCCAAGAGCATGATTTTAAAGGCTTCAAGTTCCCCAAAGTGGAGAGCTTGGATGGGGAAATATTTAATGTTGGCCTGGACTCCATGGGGATGGTCAAATACATCAAAAACGAGCCTGACGGTGAATACAGGAGTATGTGTCTGGGTAACAGCAGTAGCAATGTGCCCCCTTCGCCATTTCCAACTCATATTAAGACTGAGCCCAACAGGGAAGCAACTTGCACAAATGCACACTATGGAGAACTGCAGCAGCCCATGGGACTCTTCCCAGCTACAGAGACTACATACTTGTCTTTGAGGGATAATATTGATGAATACAATCTCTCCGGGATCCTGGGACCTCCCATTTCTTCTCTTAATGGCAACTATGAGTTTGGTGTGTTTCCAAACAATGACATGCCCAAGGGGATTAAACAGGAGCCCAATGATGGCAGCTATTACCAAGAGAATAATAACATGCCCACGTCAGCTATTGTCGGTGTTAATTCAGGTGGACATTCATTTCATTACCAGATCGGAGCGCAAGGAACAATGTCGTTTTCGCGGCATGACATGCGGGACCAGACAAACTCCTTGTTGAATCTAATTTCTCCAGTTACAGCGCTAATGGAGACATGGAAAACACGCCCAGGCCTGTCACAGGCTCCACTGTCCGCCTGTGGGGAGGGCTACCCAGCCCCAGGCTGCATCTCCGACACCATGACAAGGTAGGAGGAAGACAGTGTGTGGCTGTTTTTTTTTTTCTTTTAAATAACTTCTTGCTGGCACACAAGCTATTTGACATTTCAGTTAAGTTTTTAAGGTAACTTTACTGATTGCAAAATCGTTGATAAGGTCATTTTCTGACACCTTTATTACTGGTTTAAATATTTTCTGAAGATGAATGTTAAGAAGCGCAAGCTATTCTAAACTGGTATGTCTGATTAATTGTGACATTACAGTAATGAAATGGTTTTGGAATTATAATTAAAATAGGTTTTGACTGAATGAATGGTTTGTTGAAATAACTTTTGGAGTGATTTCACTGGAAATGAAAAGTATGTCTCCCATTTATGTTGTGAAAGAGCAACAGAAGAAAACCTGAAAAATGAGTTTCAACAAACTTCATGTGAAAATGAGTCAGAAGAATGTTAGCGTTACAGTAGATTTGAGCTGGGATCAGATTTCTCATTCAGCTCGGTATAACACCTCAGTATGAGGCATTAATTTCTTTTTAAGTCTACATTATAAGGATTGATAAGCACAAGGCAGTTTGACAGTTTCACTGACTTGTTGTTAAACGCTATAATATGATGTCACCTATATACTCATTGGTTGTAAATATAAATGAGGAGGCAAAGTTTGGTTCTTATCTGCTTTCTATTTGTGCACCCAAACGTATTCAGTGTGCTGTTATCAGGATTTTTTCCCAGAAACCCTGTGACATGGAAATGACTTCCTTTAGGGGTTTATGGGGTTCTGCTATTATATATCTACACTGTAAATAATTAACATTGGCTCGCATGGGGTTTTATGCTATACAGGGACAATGGCATAAACAGTCAGGGTGGAGTGACCTAATAAAAACAAACAATAGAGGGGAGGGAGCAAGTTAAATGTGTGTGTCAACAAACTTCAGTAGAAGCTTAAAGCTACACACCTCTTACTTTGGCACAGCTGTTAATCCAACTTCAGAGGTCAGTGGTTATGAAACGTTGGACGAGAATCCGGGAAAATAAAACAAAATAGCGCAGCTGCAGAGAAGCTTGCATTTGGGCCTCCAGGCTTTATTTACACTGAATCCAAAGATAAGGTACTGCGTGTCAGTGTGAGACTCAGGCTGCACTGGCTGCACTGTTTTATGCATTCATTTGACCTGATACAATATCTGCTGATTATTAGAGTCATATACATATGGGCAGAAGATACCTGGTTGGATAATTTATTAACAGCACTAGTGTCTAATTCCTGGGAATCCGGGTAGAGTTTGGAGAGTAGTCCTGTACTTGAAGCAAAACACCACCCAGAAACATGTTTATTTTGAAATATCCGTGACATGTTTAGAGATCTTAGTGCTAATCTGTTGGTTAGTTCTATATTTCCATTCTTCATGTGAGAAGTTAGTGGGTGTGTGATGCACTAATGACACAGAGGGACATTGTTATTGCTAGTGCAGTTACAATGACATTGAATATCATCTCAAGAATCTCAACAATCTCAAGCATAAGAGATTTAAAGCAGTTATGCTTTAAAAAATAAAGAAGCAAGAGCTTCTTTTCTCTGTCTACCATTTATCAGTAACACCATATATGAAAATATAACGAAATCCAACAAAGAAATAGTGGAGATGTTGGTGCAGCACTGTACTCAGTCCCAGAATGCAATGCAGCAATACAATTCAGTTAATTATGGTCGAGTCTCGGCTTGGCTAGTCAGAGATCTATGAGATGACAAGCACAATGGCATTGACATGAACGTCAAAGCTTTTTAAGCTGATCTGTTTGAGCAGAGTGTATAAATGAGGAGGTGAGAGAGCTGAACAGGCTAAAGAACCAAAGTGCCGCTGCATCAGTTTTGTTTAGGTAAATATCCTACTAAATCCTACTGGCACCACTATCTGCTAGTCAAACGGCATTTTGGAAACCAGGAAGTTTAATGTGTAAAAAAGTAAACGTGGAATTGAATCATATATTGAAACATATATTTCGCACAATGGAAGATTGTGTACTGATTATACAGTGATACTTTGTCAACTTTGGATAGTCAAGGTGTCAGCTACATGCCAATATTAGCCATAAAATCGATTTAAAAAGCAGCAAATTGCTTCTATGGCACAAAAACAAACCTGAACATTCAGCTTTTATGCCTGCAAGGCTAACCAAGGACTAAGACTGAACATGTGATGGGTTTAGTAACTTGTGGAATGTGTTCTTCTTTAATGCTATTGTGGAAAAAGGTCCACTGAAGTTGAACTAGCCTGCTAGCTCCAATGCTTCAAAAACAGTTATCAGGGCATTTGTTTAAAATGGCACTAATGCGAGTCAATCAAAGCTGTCTAAAAACAAATAGTAGCATGAAAGTACTTCTAAAGTTCAGCTGGCCATAAAAGTCACTGAGAAGTCACTGGGTCATAAGTACACTCTCAGAAGAAAAAAAAAAAAACTTTCCTTGTTGCTGGGGTGGAACTCTTATTTGTACTTTTCAAATGTAAAGCGCCAAAGTAACATTGTGTCATATTTGTATAAATTAAGTGAAACTAAGCCTTTGGATGGCTACTTTGGTGAAGTAAATTTAGCATTTACATAGCTGTGCCAGGCCTCACAGCTCTAGGGTCCCCAGTTTGATCTGAGCTTGTGTTCATGTTTCCTCTGGGTTCTCCAATTTCCTCCCAAAACCATGATAATAGGTGGATTGGCAACTATACATTACCTCTAGTTGTGAATTAGTTTCTTAATGTGTGTATGCATGAGGCCCTGTGATGAACTGGTGTCCAATCCAGGGTGTATTCCTGTCTCACACTCCGTGTTCCCGGGATCAGCTGCGACCCTGAGCAGGATAAACTGCTTCCTGAAGATGAATGACATAGCTGTCCCAATGCTACTTAGATGGTTTTACCCACTGAAAGGTTTTGCATCCAAATGAAATTAGAATAAAGGAATCATGTAAATGATGTGAACCCGTTCACATTCGGTCTTTGCAATGACCTTGGTTTCCCCTTTTTCCTAAACAGTCCTGGTCTTGCTAAGTCTGAACCAACTCTGAGGGGAAGAAATATTGCTGATGTGTGATAAAACAAAATCCATTGACTACACTCAAAGCACTAACAAAGAGAATAATTAGCCCCAGAGTGTAGAATATAATGAATTTGATGGTTGCATGACCTTACAGAGTTTAAGTCAATAACCACCACAATGTGAGCAAAATGTAACAGTAGAAAATGTATGCCAGAGGTAAAACCAGAGATAAACACTGTGGTTGTGGTCTGAATCTTGATAGATATTGCTATTTTCTCCTATTCTGCTCTGAAGCCAATTCAGTGTTAGTTTTGTGCAGCTCCTCTATGCTCGACCAAGAGCAAAACAGAGGTCTGTGTAGCTGATCCCAGATCATATATCCACATCACAAATGGCTGCATTAGGGACGTGAAGGGCCTTCAAACAACACTACAGCCCTGCCAAAAGACTACAGCTGATAAAGCCTAGCCATGTGTAACTACTTTAACCATGTAAATTGTTGGAATAGGACTGAGGGTTGGACTAGTGCTGGGGAGGGGAGGCTGTGGCATTGATTCAGAAATTCATGAGGTTTAAAGGAATACTTCAATGTTAAACCTCAAAACATCTGACCTATATTAAGAGTTGTTCAAAATGGTGTTAGGGTAGTTATTTTTGCAATCCTCAAGGTGCTTTTAGAGTTAGAGATGGCACAAAAATGACCTTCCATTGATTTCCTGAGGGTATGTTTTGGTTCAAGAAATGGCCAACATTTAAACAGCTTTGCAATACCACAAGGTAAAATATTTTGTGAATGATTAATATGTATTTTAACACCCTTGCTCATCAATGTGCACTATATGGCCAGAAATATGTGGACACCTGACCATCATACTTATATGTGCCCATTCCAAAACCATGGGCATTAACATGGATTTGATCCTCCACTTTCTATTACAATAGCCTCCACTCTTCATAAGATTTTGAAAGATGGCTGTGTTGATTTGTGCTAGGTAGCCATGACAGCATTAGTAAGGTCAGGCACTGATGTTAAGTGAGAAGGCCTGGTTCAGGGCTCGGGCCACACGGGTTCCTCCAGATCAACCTTGGCAAACCATGTCTTTTTTGGAGCTCGCTTTGTGCACAGTGGCACTGTCATGATGAAACAGATTTGGGCCCTTTAGTTCTAGTGACGGGAAATCTAAATGATACAGCTTAGAAAAACATTCTAGACAATTGTGTGTCTCCAACTTTGTGGGGAAAAGCCACATATGAAGGTACGAAGGTCAGACATCCACATACTTTTGACCATATAGTGTAACTATTAATCATAGTCTATGTATTGGCTACTGTAGCTTCAGCTAGTAGCTCCAGTTATCTCCATTCCCACACCATTCAAGTCCTTGTAATCAACTTCCTTAATTTAGAATCAGCTTCTGCTGCATATCTGACCATGATGTAGAAACATTCCTTTCAGGGGTTGTTTCATGTTCATTTGAATGGAAGTATATGGATGAAGAGTCAGCATTGATGAAGGTCAAAAGCCTACAGAGGGTAAGACATTGGGAGTGTGAGAGTCAGCTGGGCAACAGGGTCCTGGTTGTGTAAGGTGTGGAAAGTGCCAGGCAATGCTTTTGGACATTGAATGAATTTGTTGCCAAGGGCATGTCCTCATCCTTAGTAGAAAGACTTCCTCAAGGGTGTGGGTTTTGAATGCTTAAAAGCTTCTCCGAGGTTTTACATGGAATCTTTTTTACACTCAGTTCTAAGGTTCTGCGTGGAATCTTGGTAGCTCCAGTTATCTCTATTCCTATGCCAAAGATTGTTTGAGTCCTTAGGAATAGCACCGACTTCCTTAGTTAAAGAAACAGCTTCTGCTCCATATCTGACCATGATGTCAAAATGTTCCAATCAGCTATTGTTTCATATTGTTAATTTGAATCTGTATACAGATGACGGGTCAGTGTACGTAGAGGCCAAAAGCCCAAAGCCAGATAAAGCGTTTAAGATTACCAGTGTGGGAGACAGTTGAGTCAGTTGAGTGACAGAGTTGTGGTGGTGTAAGGTGTGGAAAGCACCAGACAATGCATGTATTTCTGCTAAGAGCATGTCCGCATCCTTAGAAGTTTCAAAACTTAAAGGTTTCCTCAAGCGTGCTGGTTTTTAGATTGTTAAAAGTTTCTCAGGGAGTTTTACTTGGAAGCATTTTTGCAAGGGAGGCGCACTGTTGTAGGGTTCTGCATAAGATCTTCGAGGGTTTCACTGGAAGGACAACCCTTAAAGTTTCCAGATTTCATAGCTTTAGTATTATAAGGTTCTACAGAGGAAATTATAAGTATATGGCCACAATTTAACCTTTTCTCTAAAAGTGTGCAGCATTTCGATGCATTTGATTTAACAGAAGGAATAAACAAAAGGCATCTGCCAAATATGGTCATTGTAAATATGAATTTTACCTGTGGTCAAGGCTGTAGTAGGCTGCTACAAAAGTTCTCCAGGAGGTTCTGTTACAACAACGGGTTTCCCTATCAGACAGGGTTCCAAGGAGAACCCCTTCTTTAGGAAGCCAAGAGTTCTTAATTGTGTAAAGAACTATCTCTTGAGCAAAGTGGTACTGTAAATATGCCAACGTTTATACCATAAGTAATGGCGTGTACTTAAAGGACATCCCTGCAAAGTTACTGCTTTACCTCTGATTGTTGCACTGGAGACTCATTCCATAAATGCCAACTTAGCCATATCAATTACACGTTTTTAATCCATGTGGCGTGCCCACCATATAGGTCCACGTGAATTACATGTTACTATAGAAACGATAACGTATTACATTGAGCACTTTAATATAAACCTATGAGTTGCTTTCCCAGAACTTCCGACCAATGAGAATTGAGAATTCAGCAGCGCAGTTGGGTAAAATGAAATCAGTACTGAAATTGTTGATGAATGTTATGTTGCTGCATGGAACATACATTAATACTACTGAAATGTTTTTGAATTATGCCTCATAAAACTCTGTGGGAAGTAAAATGTTAAACTATGTCTGCCTCTAAAACCACGCCTCAATACTCTGAACTCTGGTGAACACTGCATCCTCCTGTTAGCGTCCGCTTTGTTTCTGTCTCTTGTCTGAATGGTCGCCTCTCACTTACAACACCCTTTAGCACTTTTCCCCTCCAAAATTAAAAATAAAAAACCGTCACTATAGTTCAACAGATCTCTCCTGATTTGACCCCTTTCTTCCCTCATCTCCTCCCACATCCCCTACTCAGCAGCCATTTGATGTTTCACAGAAGCCTTTTGTTGCTTATACAGATCTCTGATATCCACATGTACACACTGGCCATTACGGAATCAGTCACAAGTTATGTAATAGCTCGGGGGGAAAAAAACAGGGTTAGGCAGGGACAGAGAGAGAGAGAGAGAGAGAGAGAGAGAGAGAGAGTTAGGCAGAGTGAGGTACAGAGAGATGGAGAGAGATAACGGAGTGCGGGAGGAGAGTAGTCATGCATTTAATCGTTTATTTATTGTCCCACAAGTTGATTCCAGCTGAGGCTTTTTTTCTTCTGTAAAACAAGCATAAGTTAGTGCACCTTATAACTAGATATTTTGTATGATTTGCAAGTCGAGAGACTTGTATTTGTGTGTGTGTGTGTGTGGGGGGGGGGGGGGGGTTGAAGGGGTTTACATCATTAAACTGCAAATGCAGTACAAGCTACAGCATGTCTTGATATTGCAGATGTTTATTGTATGTGACTTCCTATAGAGAAGCACAACCACATTTTAGTCTCGGCAATGATGTTGTCAAGAGATCAGGCGAAAAGACCTTTTCTACACCTTATGATCATGTAGTGAGTATGACTCTCAACTCTTTCAGGAGCAACAGTGTTCAATTACTTGTTACTAATTACAAATAATATGCTTTGGTCTTATGTTCCATCATCAGGTTAACAAGAGAATGCTTTTAATTAAAAATGCTCTTCAGAGGAGATATATATATATTAACATATATAATAATAATAAAAGCTTTGAATTCTTTTCCTAATCAACCCTACCTACTTTGCATAGAACAAGTCTGATTATTAGGCCTTATTATATCCTGCTCCATGTTCTGCTATAGGGGGAAAATATGTACTTTATTGTGATCGAGTCTCCTTTCCCTCCGCTGTTCTTAGTCAGATCCTGATAATAAGATTACTCTGCACCATTTAACAACAGCAACCAAAACAACCAGATTTCTGCTTTAATATGTAATATTACTTTATGCATGTAGTCTTTCTTCCCATTTGAAATCTCCTTCCTGTCTGCTTTGGCCAGTTTTCATTGTTCGGTTTTATTGGGCATTCAGGATGTTAAGCGTAACCTACAGTTCATTTTGATGACACCTCTGAAGAGGAAGTCAGCTAATACCGGACATGAAACATCATGAACCCTGTTAACTGCTTAAAGAGACAGTTCCAACTGATGCACCAGTGTGATGTTTGAAGTGTAGGTCTGATGCAGTGCTTATTTACTCGTACTCACAGCGACCGAAGCCTAGTGTCCGTTGTCACGCTTATGAACGGACGACACACAATGACATTGACATTGATCTGGCTGTATTTTACGATTAATCAAAGCGAAGCAGACTGCAAACTGTGCCTTGTAAAAATATCAAAAAGAGGAACTACAGCATCTTCGTACAATACAAGTAGCCTGATAAAATATCTGGAATCTATGGACGCGTCCCAGAATCCAGACGACATCACGTTATATTCTCGTGAACAACTCAGAGGCGGTGCCAAGGAGCAACCAGATGAAAGACACTGAGCTTTCATATGATAGCGAGTTTATATCTGTATACCAAAAGGAGGTCATATCTCATTGACATTGATGCTGAACCTTTGAGAGAAAATGTGAAAAGTCTAAAATATCTAAACAGACATTATCCGGCTAATACACTTCATTTTCAGTTAAAGAGCTAACGTTATAAAGAACGAACCTAGCACGTGCGTGTGTGCTTTTCATGACCCCTTTTTGAACCCGAGAAATGTAAACAGAGCTAAATAGCATGTGCCGTGACATCTCCGATTGATTAATGCTAAGCACGTTAGTCATTTTGGTAGAAATATCGGTATCAGTATCGACAAGGACCAAACAACATTTACTCGTTCTGTGTCTGAAAAAAAAAAAGTATCGATGCATCCCAATAACAAAGCAACAGGTTTGAAGCTACTCAACCCTCGAACAGCTACAGCCTCGTATTTATATAAACAGCCTTTCAGTTGCCATAGCTACAGCAGTTATAGCACTTCATAAATCAATTCCTGGTAGATATGTCTCATTTGCGACCAATACTATCTCACTGAACGAGGCACATGAATACGAAAGAATTTCGATGTTGGCCAACGCCATGAACCGTGTTATTCATTTTGTGCCATCGCAGCTGACAGGCTTAATTTTTATCAGACAAAGATTTTACTTAGGTTTACTTTACATCCTTATCTGTTGGTATCTTATAAATATTTGTTAATTGCTTAAATAATATTTGCAATTGCGTGTATGCTGAAACTGGTTCACGCCCCTTGAGTCAGCAAATCCTTTCCCAAGATGCGTTCATCTGCTGTTCAGCCGTTTGACTCAGTGAATCTTTCAGTAGGATTCGCTCCTCTCTTATTCAGTGAATCAGTGACTTCACTGAGTCCTGGATATTTTCAGCGTTTCAGTGTTTCAGTGTTTCAGTGTATGCGACCGTTTTCTGTGTATAGTGTGAAAATTAATTCTTATTCTAAACTTTTTTTTTTTGGCTTACACAGCTATAGGAAAATGTTAAGTGTCACTGAGGAAGAGGCAGGAGTCGGAGCTAGAGGTAGCAGAGCTGAAGATGTTGAGGTTCTCTTTGGGAGTGACGAGGTTGGACAGGATTAGGAACGAGTA
>JAKKZN010000003.1:3384169-3395410 GCA_033441825.1 Pangasius elongatus
CAAACGTCCAACATGAGCTGTCCGTCTAATGTACTCGTTCCTAATCCTGTCCAACCTCGTCACTCCCAAAGAGAACCAACTTTATAATCAACTTTGAATGTTCACTGTTATCTGCAACGCTACTGATTTACTAGCAGTTTGTTAGCTAACCTGTATATCGTAGAAGTACCCTGATGATATTTTTTGTCATATCGCCCATCCCTAGCCTACACATAGACTAATAGCACCATTATGAATTTCCATGTCGCACCCAGGACCATTCGGGATGTAGAGAGACCTGACTGTATATTTACCAAAACTTATTTTTCATCGCTGACGATGTGAGGAACTTGCGTATTGCAGTGTCACAGCTCACAGATGGCACCCATCTGGTCACTCACAGGCTACGTACAATGCCAAGAGAAAGCGCCTTTTTACTATTAACCTATTACACAAGTCTTTTGACCTTTATAATTATTGCTGCCACGACACTATGGGTCTGATTATCTAATTAAGCCTTAGAAATTAAATAACCAGCAACCTCATTGTACTAAATAACAAGTACAGGCTGTTTCTCGAGTCGCGCCCTTTTCGTCGGGGAAATTAAAAGCTCTGTAAAAAAAGACGTTGGGGAAACAAGGCGAGAGCGAGACACACTGGTTTGGAAGATGCTGGAAGATGACAGGGAGCAAAGTTCCACATCGTGAAACGCGATGCATCATTCCATCAACAATAACAACACAATGAATAGGAAAAATCAATCTCTAGATGCATAAAGCGTATGATCGTATGTATGTGTGAGCGGTCTGTCCTGCCACTCCTATCGTGCGTCTTGTTCATTTTCAGAGAACCCGCTAACGCAATTACAGATCTCAGACTCGGCGAGATTTGCAGCTGTAGCAATACTTCGCACGCATGAAGTAAAACACACGGGGGCATGCAGTTATTGGAAAATAGTCAATGACGGGGTGGCGTCATGCAGCCTGACATGAAGCAAGTTACTGCTTTATTCCTCTTATACCACAGCATGGACATGTTCCACATTAAGAATTTTTATGAATGAACAGCATTGTAGCTATTTTTAAGTATGTATGTAGTTGCGTTTAATGTCGTGGAAGGTCTGTGAAACAAGCTAGCTCTTGTTATCATGTTATAGCGGATATAAGCAATCGTTTCTTCACCAGCCTCAAACTTTTCTCTCCTGACGACTTTCCCAAAAAGTCCTTAAAGTGACAACTTTACCTCTGACTGTTACAAAACACTGACACTGGAGACTCCTTCCAAGAAAAGGGATAGTTCTTCTCTTATCTTATCCACGATCCTTTAGGAGTTTCTGAGGTCCATCCACAGTCCAAGTCTCTGTGCCAGTTCTTACTATAGAAGCAATAATATTAGAACAAGCGCATTAAAGGTGCAACATTTCTCCAAATTAAGTTTAGTAAGTGAAATTGTTGTAATGTAAGAGGAATAAAAACACATAGAGATGTAACAGTAACTCCACTTTATCGCAACACACGATTATCGTTGATTATTTTCTTATAACAGCACGCCCCCAGTTGGTTTGTTCCTTACATAATAAATATGAACCTAGCCTCATCATCATCATCATCATCATCATTAGTGTAATTATTCAAGATTCAAGATTCAAAGAACTTTATTAATCCCAGGGGGAAATTGCTTATATATAGAGTATATTTATATATAGAGAATTATAGAGTATATTTATGTTCTTGTAAACATCCAGCTAGAAAACGGACCACAGCCTCCGACCCTGTACGAGCGAATCACGCTCAGCGCTAATCAAGATGTGTTTCAGACCGAGAGGCCGAGAAGGAGGAAGGACAGGAGGGAGCTAATAAAAACATCGAAATTCAAGGGAGAGAAAAAGCTCCGAGAGAGGACGAGTGTTTACCAGCTCTGCCACGTCAGCTGGCCACGGGGGCAGGAGGGCAAAGCCGGGAGAACAGAGGTGGAAACAATAGACAGGATGCTAAAATGGAACTGGGCCAGTTAAAAAAGTGGACGGCGTGTCAGAAGTCACGCCGTTTAAAACCAAAATCGATGAATAAATTTAAACAAAGATGCTTTTGTGAGAATCAGATCAATATTAAGCAGGTGGGTAAGTAGGTCTTGAAATATATGAACGTTAAGGAGTGAGGATAAGAGGAATATACTGCGTGTCTTTAAAGTGAAAAAGAGCAGGAATGCCCGGTAGACCCCTCGGATTTTCATTTGCAAATGACGAGGTGAGACCTCACGTTTAACAGGTGACTGTCCCGAGTGTGTCAGCGACAGGAAAACACACGTGTGGTGTAAGCTGCCGATTCGCACATCACGTTCCGCCACACGCGGCGCGATATTTTAACTTTCTCTAAAGTGCCAGATTGCAGTTTTGGACAGGAGGGGACGCTTTGGTCTCCGGCTGAGTGGCGCGCAGGTCTTCATGTGGAGCGTTCGAGTGGAAAGATGAGAGTGAAGAATATTTTTATCTCCCCACCGTCTAGCCGGTTGCTTATTTATTTAGAACAATAGGGATGTAGGAGCGCCTGCTTTTATTTTTTACCCTGTGAAATCAGTCCAGGTCTCGCAGTACGGATTTTAGACATGCTAGAGGCAGATCATGAGGAGTTCTACTGTGGGAATATAAATATATATATATATGCAAGGAAATGTTGTAGAGCAAAGATGCCTTCATGCCTTCATGACATTAAATGTCTCTACATTAAAAAATACTATAAAGAGCAGTAGACAGTAATATATAAACTGTTTACATAAATGAAACAAAGTCGAGATTTGGTGTGACGATCCTTCGCTTGAGAAGGAAACGAGCTGTGAGTGTTACTGAGCATCTTGCAGAAGCAGCCGCAGTTCTTCTGGAGACTTTGACTTGTCACACTTGTCTGAAAAGTGTCTCTTATCTTATGTCATCTGCTGCTTTCTTTACTGACACACAAACATTTTTTTGTGCTGGAAAACTAATGTTTGGGATCTAAAAAGTTTTTGTACTAATAAAATAGGGTGCCTAAGATATATAAGACATGTACATGTCCTCTGCTTTGTCACAGTGTGTGTGTGTGTGTGTGTGTGTGGGTGGGTGTGTGTGTGTAAACACAACTTCAAACACAACTTACATAATGTAACGTTTAAATGATTTTTTTTTTTATTGTTGAGTTATCATAAAAAAGTTTGAAATTGTATATAAATAAATATTTTAGCCGCATGATTTTAGTAAATAATCTTTGGTTTGTGCTAATGCTAATGTAGCTAACGGTTTGGGGGCAGTTTGTACAAATGAATAAATAAATACATTTGCAGTTACCTTATCCTAAATATTTTATGATATAAAATTTCTTCGAAATTCAAACTTCAGGCCACACCTCCTCCTACCTTACACATAGTCTGAGGTACAAAACTTAAGAAGTAAATTTCAGTAAATTTCAGACCCCAGGCGTGCGTGATACTGGCCATGGTAACGCATAACAACAAAGAGGAACCAGTGAGACAATGCTATAATCCATCATCAAACACCCCACACACACACCCACACACACCCACTCACCCACACACACACACACACATTTGTAATTCTATCTTTGTTGGTTATTTCCATTGATTTGCAAGTTACTGTAGCTAAATAAACCCCCCACACACACACACACTCACACACAGTAACCCAATGAAAGTGGAGATACTGTAAAAAAAATAAATAAACAAATAAAACAAGAACGTTAGCTGGGGTAATATAATTAAAGAGAAGGCGTCTAATGGAAATATGTTTTTGAATAGATGATGCCAAAGATAGAGAAGTTATGCAAATCCTCTAAAGAGCCTGACAGTCATGAGTTAGACACCAAACCGCAGACTCCGAAACATTACGCCATCTACGGTAACTATCACAGCTGCCAAATTTGCATATAACATGCATTCAAAATTGAGTTATGTAAAATTTATATAAAATTACATTTGAATATTAAGGAGCCTATAACTTTACACTGGAACAGATATATATATATTTAAAAAAAACACAGTAGCATAAACAGCAGGAGCTGAAATTGTATTTTGCAATTACAAATATAATTGTATTATTTTTATAAACTTAAAATGTAATTTTTTTATTTACTCACAGAAATGTCACTGATATTTAGCTAAATTTTACATTTCATTTGCTACTATAAAACAATCTTTAACCTCAAACATCCAAAACATCTTGATATTCACTAAATATGCTCACTACATAAGGTGTAACTTTAAATATAAATATATATAAAAAAAAATGCATATTTATATCACTTTTTGGAACTAACAATTCAGATATATGCACAGAAACAGCTGACTCATTATTCCATGATGGAAATAAACATAAAACTTGCAGAGTTTTTTTTTGTTTGTTTGTTTTTTTCAGAAATCATTTTCTCCAGAAACCATTTTTTCCATAGACATGCTGTAGGTGAGGTCTGAGGTACGAGGTATGAGGTATGCACTTATACCAGCAACGGTTTGCTGCCTTGCATTGCTCGAGAAACTCTATGTCGGTCGCTTGTGTGTTTTTTTTTTTTACTCTCAGCTGCCATTGGTTTCATTGGTCCTGCCACATCTGCACAAGATAGCGACAGAACGTACACGAAACTACCAATTTGACCACAATCAGACGTCTTCCCACTAAAAATAAACATTCTGATGGAAACTGTTTGTTCAATTCAATTCAGTTTTATTAATATAGCACTGTTATCAATAGATGGTGTATAAAATATAGATATAAATATAAAATAAACCTGTAGTATATCACTGTCTATAGAGTCAGAGTGAATGATTTCTGCCACCTAATTGGCCGACCTAAACAGCTCATAGCATCAGAGTGAGTTTCTCTGACTGGCTCAGGAGCTGTGAGATGGAATGGACATGTGGACCAATAAAACAGTAGTTTGGAAAAAAAAAATAGAAACATACCACCTTCCTTTACTCCTATTGGTCACCAAATCACTTCTCTTCTCATTTGTATAAAGTTTAACTTCACCGAACTTTATTAGCGCGCTCGCCCCGCCCACTGGAACAGTCATTTTGTCTACTGTTGCTAGCTCTCACTGAAAATGAATGATGAAAGAGAATTTTGGGTTTTAATATGTTTACTTTTAAGAAAATATGTAACAGTGTTCAACTAGTAAAATGTCTACAGATGCCTCAGATAAATATGGTAACTAATTTTGTTGCACTATTTTTATAGCATAGCTCATGACTGGCTCTCTTTTGAGATTCCTCTGTAGATGGTCTGCATTACAGTATCTGATCTAATTGCAGATTTTTCCCCCTTGTAAACGTCATACAGTGAAATTTGTGAGATATCTGAACAGAAAAATGAACACTGGATGTGTTAATTAAGCTCCTCTGCTTCAGTGTAGTGTGTAGGTTTATTGACATCACGAGGTACCTGTACTGTGGGTTCTGCATTCTTGCATAAGGAGTCACCTCATGGCTGTGATGAAACTAGTCGTTAATATACCTGAGGAATTTACGACATGCATGAAGCAACGTGCAGCCGCCCGACCCACCTCGTAACGTTTCATCGTTTTTAGTCCCACTCCTGCTTTTTGTATGAAAAGGAAATGTATTGCTGTATGAATAAAATTTAAGCACTCTGAATCTCTCTGGAGACCAAACTCAAGCCCACAGAAAAGTAATTAAAGCGGCCGATAAAAAAAAAAAAAAAAAAGGAGCCCACAGTGCTGGACTGCCAAAGTGAATTGCTTTCCAGGAAGCTTTCCATATCCAATCAGAAGTTGGCTAGCACTCTACACCTTTCCCCTTTCTTTTTTAGTCTCTAAAAGCTCGGTAATAGCTCTGGAAGCTGATGAATCCTGCACCCGCACTTAAGCCGTGGCTTTATTTTTCCTCAGCACTGTTAAAGCACACGGCGCTCGAATAAAGCTCAGCCTTCATGCCGAAATATTTACGAGAGGGTATGGATGGCGAGGGCGCACCTTCGTCGGCAGGCTTTAATATCCCCGGAACAATGAAGGACAGTGTTTGTGGGAGACGGTGGACTGGGGAGGGAGAGGGGTGATTTCTCGGGGCCGGAGATCTCAGAGAGGCACAGCTTTATTTATACAGGATGTCTGAATCGACTGTGTTATGATTCATTAAAAGTGTGACGTGACAGGAATGATTATGCTGCCACGGTTTCAGCAGAGAAGACGGACTACAGTTTCTCTCTCTCTTTCTCTTCTCTTTCTCCCGATTTCTGTTATGCAAGCAGGTCTCCTGTGGCTTCCTTCTTTTCTCCAACTTGCTCTTTGTGGTGTCCAGACTCCAGATAAGCTCTGCTGCTTCATTTATCTCTCTTCATATTGGCAGATACTGAGCAGCAGCTATCAGATGGAGTTAATAAAACAGCATAATTACAGTCTGCTTGCACAACAACACGGTGTATACAGTACTCAACTGTTTTCGCTTATCCATCATGACGCTGGTGTCTTTAATCCGTTACTAACATTGTTAAAATAAAGGATTGCATTGTTATGGGATTACACCACAGCATGACTGGCTTCTGATTGGTCAGAAGGTGGTGACTAATTTTCTAAAACAGCACCTCAGATAGTAGTGCCAATACAGACACTCCAAATAAACACAAGCTGATATGGTGACCTTTTACCCTGTCCAGTGCGTCCCCTGCCTTGTGCCCCGAGTCCCCTGAGATAGGCATCAGGCTGTCTGCAATCCTATGTAATATAATGGGTAGAGAAAATGGATGGATGGATGGATGGATGGATGGATGGTGACGTTATCTATGAGGACACATTTATTTAGCGTTTATGGATGGAGTCTCCACTGTCAGAACTGTGCAGTTTCCTTTTCTCAGTAAAACAACAAGATGCATTTTTTGTTTTATTAATTTTAAGAGAGAGAAAAAGAGAGGTTGGTGAGGGAACAAGTGTTTATAGCTACAACATCTAAGTGATAATGGGAAATAATTAGTTTTGTGCTGTTATAGGAAAATACAAATTTGGGGTGATAGCAGTAACTCCATGTTGGGCACCATATTTTATAGTGCAATAGATATTATAGGATGTATGTATTAATATACAATTTTGTTCTATATATATATTTTTTAAATAATAGCTACATCCATCCATTTCCTGTACCACTTATCCTACACAGGGTTGCAGGGAGCCTGTCCCATGGCAGGGGACACCCTGCATGGTGTGCCAACCCATTGCAGGGCACAATCCATTCACTCACTATAGGCAGTGTAGATGGCACTGGCAATAAGCCTAAAACGCCTGTCTTAGGACTGGGGAGGAAACCCCCAAAGCACAGGGAGAACATGCAAACTTCACACACACAGAGTGTGCAGAGGCAGGAATCCAACCCCCAACCCTGGAGCATGTAGGTCACTCTTGGGCCACCAAAATAGCTCTGACCCATCGAGGCATGGACTCCACGAGATCTCTGAAGCTGTGCTGTGATATCTGGCACCAAGACGTTAGCAGCAGTTTAAGTCCTTTGCGAGTGGAGCCTCCATATATCGGATATGTTTGTCCAGCACAGCGTAGATGCTCGATCCGATTGAAATCTGGGGAATTTGGAGGTCAAGTCAACAGCTTGAACTCTTTGTCATGTTCCTCAAACCATTTTTGCAGTGTGGCAGGGCGCATTATCCTGCTGAAAGAGGCCACTGCCATTAGGGAATACTGGTCTGGAACAGTGTTTAGGTAGGTGGTACGTATCAAAGTAACATCCACATGAATGCCAGGACCCAAGGTTTCCCAGCAGAACATTGCCCAGAGCATCACACTGCCTCTGCTGGCTTGCCTTCTTCACATAGTGCATCTTGGTGCCAACTCTTCCCCAGGTAAGCAACACACAAACACACCCAGCTGTCCACGTGATGTAAAAGAAAATGTGATTCATCAGACCCGGCCACCTTCTTCCATTGCTCCATGATTCAGTTCTGATGCTCACCTGCCCATTGGACAGGGGTCAGCATGGGCACTCTGACCGGTCTGCAGCTACTCAGCCCCATACGCAGAAAGCTGTGATGCACTGTGTGTTCTGACACCTTTCTATCATAGCCAGCTTTAACTTTTTCAGCAATTTGTGCTACAGTATCAGACCAGACGGGCTAGCCTTCGCTCAACACATGCATCAATGAGCCTTGGGTGCCCACAACCCTGTCGCTAGTTCACTGGTTGTCCTTCCTTGGACCACTGTTGGTAGGTACTAACCACTGCATAGCCATCACAATTCAGATCCTTATGCTTGCCCATGTTTCCTTCTTCCAATACATCAACTTCAAGAACTGACTGTTCTGTTCACTTGCTGCCTGATATATCTCACCCCTTGACAGGTGCCACTGTAATGAGATAATCAGTGTTATTCACTTCACCTGTCAGTGGTTTTAATGTTATGGCTGAATTTTTGCACCCTGTTATAACATAAACTGTCCAAAGGAGACTCCCTACAACCTTGTAAAGTTTAATTCAGGAAAAATGTTTCTGCTTTAATCCCTGCCTAAGTGGGCAATTAAGGGATTCCCCTGCATCACCCCCCTCACACACACACACACACACACACATACCCGCCTCCATGCGGGCTTGTGCTTACAGTTTTATTTTCTCCAGTAATACTGACATTTGTATGAATTGCCTTCATATATATATATATATATATAAACACCAAGCTAACCAAGAAAGTGACATTTATAGTGCTACACTAATGCATTTCATTATAAAATATACAGCGTTATACGGAGAGCTGTGTGCTGAGTCCAGATTTAGTGAACAGCTCCGTTCATCACCTCGAACAGCATGAACATCAAATGGAAATCTCTTACCCCAAAGTGACAAGGCCAGCTAGCGAAAGGGCAGCGCCGCAAATATTTCTCCTTATTAAAAAACATGCGGGGGTTGTGGTTTGTAAAGAAGGCTCACCTGAGTGAACGCAGCGCTTGCTGGTTTTTATTTAAACCATTTCAACTGTGTAAAAATGCGCATAAAAAATGCGAGAGATGGAGAGCTCGATAGAAAGAGAGAGAGAGCGAGAGGGCGAGTCGAGTGCGAGTGAGAGAATGTTCCTGGAAAGCATCCTGAATCTGGCTTAGGCACATGGCATACACATGTGCCGCGGGGGTGTGAGGCAGGGTGCGGACGCCGTGCCCGTTCTCCGGGTGGAGTCGGTGCCCGCCGAGCTCGCCGCACTGGGTGGCAAATGGCTGCTGCGAGCCTTTGATGGGTGACTGAATTGAGTCATTCAGCTTCGCTTTCCATTTTTATGACATCTAAGACCCTGTGTATGGTGTAATCATACGCCTGCTTTGATATTACATTATTTTTCCAAGCAAATTGAGGAGTGATTTATAACAGGACGGGCTGATGGGGGAATATGAAACAGCCGTCAGTCAGTGTATTAAATATCACCTTTGTGCTTTTATAATTCATCATTCTTTTTTTGCTCCCCTCGTGAAATATTCCTTTCTGATTAAATCTGACGACCTGAAGCTCTGCGGTATATTTGGGTCAGCAGGCTTGCGGTTACACCGTGTTCTATTTTCAGCTTTTCAGTTCGCGTTGTTTGGTGTGTCTATGTGGATGCCTTGGACAGGTGAGGCATTGTTCCCCAATAACCGCCATATGGTCCAGTAATCCTCTAATGTGCACACACCAAATTTGAAAAAGGTCATGAGACAAGGACACTGATAGTCCTAGGAGATGTACGTACGTGCGTTTGTGCGTGTGTGTGTGTGTGTGTGTGTGTGTGTGTGTGTTTGTACTCGTGTTCAGCTAATGTTCTTTTACATTTTGTACTGAATCTCTGAGCTTTATTTTATGTAAACCTGACCTTCTCTAAGGCTGGTGCATCAATGGACATCGAGTCTTCCTAATAACATCAGTATAGACTGTTCTGTATGGGGCAGCTGTAAACATCACTGAGACCTGCTGTAGCACGAAATACACTTCACTGATTTATTTCAACTGCACTTGCAGATAGAGTGTACGTACAATGGCACACATGTTCTCCAGTTCAGCACTTAGTCAGTCGGTTAAATGAAGATTTGTTTCGATATATCATTAATGGATGGGATGGATTACTTAAACACCAAACCCACAGATTAAAAATAATGTGAAAAGCTCAAAATTCCCGTGGGAAAGACGCGGATCTGGCAACGGCGCTTGTCCCGAGCTTGTTGCTCGTGTATTTGATGTATGGAGCATAGGCGTGAGTCATAATATAAGTAAACTATTTCGAGAATATAATTATCCACCGAGAATTTCGGACGTCCAAATAGCGCGCGAGGTTACGAGACATGGCTAAGAGGAGTCTGAGGTAAAAAAAATGAAAGAGTAGTGCAGATTTTTTTTTTTTTTGACATTCAGCCTTACATTGTCTATCATGAAACACAAATTCTTCTTATTAGTTTCATGTCACCAAAACAAAAGTCCTGGCTAAATGGGAAAGTTGGAGCATTCAGGTTCAAACTCTAGCTTACAAGATCTGCAGTAGTGTTAGACATGTATTATAGACAACATGTATTATAGACATGCGAATGGGTTGCCATTCTGGATCCTGATTGGTCAGGACGTGTTGATTAATTTCCTGTAACAGCAGTTCGGACAATAATGGCTGCTAACGGCTCATGATACGATGATCATTCTAATAACTTAGACAGGGAGATGTTTGGTGGACGCTCCACGTAAACTGATTCAAAAAACGTATAATTGTTGACGTGATGAGTTTTCACTGTATTTAGCATTTTACGGAAGGAATCTCCAGTATCAGCACTTTCCTGACTCAGTATCAGTATGACAGAATTTTGTCGCTAATTAGTGACATCAGATTGGGGTGATTCTCCAGTGCCTTCTAAAAACGGTCGTTTGTTCCTCCGAAAGAGCTAGATCTCCATCCTGGAGTGTTGATGTGTTGTAGAGAGAGAGCTCAGCCCTGTTTTAATGTGTCTGGTAACCAAACCTCGTACTTCCTATCTGATGGAGACAGGTGGTTATCTGAGCCGGCGCTTTTAACCTGAGTTTAACCTCTTGACCGGCGAGTGAATTTAATCTCCGTCTCTTTTTCTTCACCTCTGGCGAACACATACGGATACATGTATGCACAACTTGTCACGCAAGTATCTCGCTTTGCTCTTTCGGTGTACGAATTGCAGTCAGCGATACCTCATGAGCTTCATGATATCTTTTCATACATTATGGACTTTTCCCAGGTAGTGCATGTCTTAGTTTTGTCCACACGATTCGTTTATTTTCACATGCAGTC
>JAKKZN010000003.1:3449281-3460861 GCA_033441825.1 Pangasius elongatus
AGGAGTGTATACACACACACACACACACACACACACACACACACACACACACACACACACACACACACACACACACAAAAGATACCATGCTGTGTAATTGGTTCCTCTTTATACAGGGCTTTGCCTAATAGAGCTCTGGCAGTGCTGACAGAAACAAGGGGTGAAAGTGAAATAAATAACCCTTTATAATTTCTTATGATGGCTACAAAGTTTAGCAGCTCATAATAACATCACTTTCCATTCGCCAGAGCCCTAAATACCAGCTGGAGGCTAATGATGCTGAGAGATGTGGGTCAGTGGGAGAGGAGAAAACAGAGCGAGAGGCGAGGAGGGGGTTTAACACATTCCTGTCAATCAGCTGAAGGAACACTCGAACGATCACATCGCTGCAGGAAGCACGAGACACACACAGGCCTGGTGTACATTTAGCACCGATATAGGATTTAAAATACATGTGGCACTTTCAGCAAATTCCTTGGCAATTTGAACACAGCATGGAAAGAGACGTATGTAGCAAACAGTCGGTGTAAAGCAAACTGACATGAGAATCAAACTAAAAAGATTCTTCACATATTAAATCTACGCTATATCCCAAACCACACCTATATACTAGTAAATTACTAGCTAAGGAATTTCCGCATTTTATAATCATGCCTGAGTGTATAGTGCAACAGAACAGCAACTGAAAAGTATTTCAGCAGACCGAATTGAGGACGAATTGAAAAAACAAATACTGCAGCAGAGCTGATAAACATATGGGGGAAAAATACAAAATAAAACTGGTTGTCATTCAGGGACTGGCTTTTGTTTATCCAATCACATGTAAATTATGCAAATTATTTAGCTAAAGGCAGCTTATCAGACCAGAGACTAGCTACAGGGCTAGAGACGTTACATCGGAAAGGGGAGCGTTTTCAGATCTTACTTTCATTTATTTAGCCTCTCGGATCTGATTATTGACATCAAATTGACATCATGGCTTGTTTACAAAAAAAAGTGATGACAAGAAGAAAGATGACAGGACAAGGAAGAGAGTTTTTATTCCACCATGTCAAAAAAAACAAACAAACAAAGAAGCAACAAACAAACACAAGTCATACAGTATTTGCTCAACTCAAACACAAACTAATGCAACTTAGCAAAAACATCAGCTAGCTAACTTAGCTATTGATAATTACTTCTGAGTAACGTCACGTATGTTTAACTTTTAAAGCAATGACATGACGCTTTTACCGCAATGCTTACACATGACGCATGACAACACTTAAATCGGTCGTTGTTATAGGAACCTGCAGCTTATCCTGACATTTCTGTTATATCTACTATTATTTTTTGAGGGATTTGTTTACATCGGGTCCATAGATTAGGCTATAATTCATGAATTCAATTCAATTCAATTTTATTTGTATAGCGCTTTTAACAATGGACATTGTCACAAGGCAGCTTCACAGAAATAAATGGATTCACAAAAAATATATTGTAAATATTTGAATTTATGACTGGGAATTTATTCCTAATGAGCGAGCCAGTGGCGACGGTGGCAAGGAAAAACTCCCTGAGACTTCATGAGGAAGAAACCTTGAGAGGAACCAGACTCAAAAGGGAACCCATCCACATCTGGGTGCAACGGATAGTGCGATTATACATAAATCTCTTCTATTATTGTGTACTATATGGATAAATAGTGCAAATGTGCAACCATTAAATTCATCACAGTTTTTGCAAGAAGCACAGCATAGACGGAGAGGTCCAGTATGGTGGCCAAGTGGCATGCATGTTTGTAATTAGACACTAAAACTACACCATACCAAACTGTACTTTTTCTTGTCGCTGGGGCGGTACCATCAGTGGTGCATCTTTTCTAGCTTTAGTATGTATATTTCACCTGGAATCGTGAGCATAGAGTAGCTATAAGATCATTTATTTGGACCGTAAGGCCACTGAAGTACCTTTAAAGCTTTCATCTGAAAAAAGCTTTTTACCTTCCCAGGTAAACGATAGTAAAGCGAACAAAAAAAAAAGCCAGTTTCCTTTATTTAGATCGAGGTTGGTGTTTACAGCTTTTCATGATGACTATATTACCAAGAAATGACCACATCATTCTTGTTTGTTCTAAATAATATAACAGGTTCTGAAAAACGCTTCCTGATGCAATACACATTTCTGCCGATCGAGAAAATGGGAACAACGAGTAGCATCTTGCATGATAAATACAGAGCTTTCAGTCGTGTATTAACATAAATATTGAACCGTTTCACTTTCATTGCTGAAGAAGCAGAACATCTTTCACATTTGAACAAGGACAGACTTCAATTGTCTCCTTCAGAAATATTCAGGTCACACCAGTGTTCAGTCCAGACTCATAAACTTCAGCATGAGGGGGAAAAACAAAACAAAACTCCAGGCTGCTCTGAAAGAGTGGTGCATCTCATCAGTGGCACTGGCAATGTGTGCCCTTATTCATGAATTGGAGGAGTAGGATGACTGTGGAAATATGTTTCATGGTCTTTTCTGTGCTGTTTAACAGTGCCCAAGGACGGCCTGAAGAACCAGGCTGCGTTCGAGGAGATGAGGGTGAACTACATCAAGGAGCTGCGGCGCTCTGTGGGCAAAGCAACAAACAACTCGGGACAGACGTGGCAGCGCTTCTTCCAGCTCACCAAGCTACTGGACGCCATGCATGACGTAAGCAGAAAGCAAAAACAACAGCAGCAGCAACACAGCTCTCGATGATCGATTGCTAGAACAGGTTCCAGGAAGGCAGTTCATGAAGAAAGACTTCAGGGTTAATCAGATAACCTGTAATGGTTCACTTTAGTCAAACAATACCAACATGAATGAACGTGGTGAGACATTAGTGAAGCCATCGCTTTAAGCCAAAGGCTACCCAAAAGAAAAAACAAAAAGAGCCACCACTGGTACCAAATTACACTAAAGAAAAAAGAAAAAATGTCATTATGGTTTTTCAAGATGGCCGCCCCCTTCCCAGCGTCCAGCTTCACATTCGTTTTTTGTCGTTGTTGTTGTTGTTGTTTTTTTCCCTCATGTCTATAGATTACAGTGTTTACTACAGAAATAATACCACGTGTGTGTTCTAACCACAGCTGTAAGTAGTGTGTTGTTCTAGAAAAACATCCTGAGTGACAGACACGTTAGCGACATTAGCTACTGGTTAACTGACTGCATATATAAATATATATATCCTTTATCCATATCCTGTATCCTTTCATGCATAAATTATATAGATAGATTTTTTTTTTATATAGATATAGACTTTTAGATGGTTTTATAAACCATGGCATGCAACTGAATTTGGAATTAAAAAAAAAAAATTTTAATCACATACAGTATATTTTAAATGCAACTGAAATTAGCAGGAAAAAAAAGAGGAACATAACTACTGGAAAATACTTGAAAAATGCAAATAAGAAGAAGTGAAAATGTCTCGATTATGGTCAAATCTATCTAGTATTTTCTATTATAACACTCATTTCTCATTTATAACTCATTTCGAGTTACCAATTTTTTTAAATTTTATTTATTTTATTGCCAGATCATTTAGCTTCTTTCTAGAAATATGTGTAAAATTAACAAAATTGAAATCTGTCAAAAGAACAAGACTATACTGAGCTTGTAATTAGTTTTAAAAATGTCTAGAAATAAGTTTAATAATCGTATATTAGATTTATGGTATATTTCCTATAATAGGAAATGCCAGATAAATCTTTAACATATTTTATCTTGATATTTTCTGCAGTGCCGATGTAAGTAGTTTACTAAACTCTGAGCTTTACTAAAAACTGATCATCTTAGCTGATGAAGATATGTTGAATCAAAAGAGGTCATATTTGAATATTAATATTTTGCATTATGAGATCGTTGTGTCAAATCAGCAACAAATCGTTACTTAACCCAACAAATGCGGAGGAAACCACGGCTTTCAGTAATTGGTAGAGAAATGTTAGCGTTATTGTGTAAAAGATTACTGAATCGGATCGTTTCTCTGTGTCACTGCAGCTGGTGGGAAACCTGCTGGACTTCTGCTTCTACACCTTCCGCGAGTCTCAGGCTCTGAAGGTGGAGTTTCCCGAGATGCTGGTGGAGATCATCAGTGATCAGATACCAAAGGTGGAGTCGGGCCTCACACACATCCTTTACTTTCACAAGAAGTGACTGGCGATGAAAGAAAAAAAAAAATAAACAAGCAATGAAGAGATGAAGGAATGGATGAGAAGAAAAAGAGAGGACACTAAAACCCTCAGACAGAAAGAAAGAAAGAAAGAAGGAAGGAAGGAAAGAGAGGGAGAACGAGAAGGCCACGTGGGCCAGGCCAGCTTGCTATGCACAACGTCAGGCACGAGCGGAGGCTCAGATGTACGTACGCCAACCTAAACCCCCCGCGCAGGGACAGACGGAGAGAGAGAGAGAGAGAGAGAGAGAGAGAGAGAGTCGAGTTGTCTGTAGCCAGCCAGTGAACTTTAGAGTTCATTTCTCCTTGCCCCCAAAGACAATGCTGACTATCTATGGATATGAAGCCATATGTTTCTTTGGTAAAGCTGTAGTGCACAGGTACAAGTGTATGATTAATACTAAAACACAGTTGTATACGGAGACACGGTAACGTCCTTGCCTCTACACTCTACATACAACCTGCAATCAAATACGGAGGCATTTATATTATTTAACTCATCTCAACACTACACGTACTTACTCTTTGGATTTTACGATTTACAGAAAAAGAGAAAAATATTTTTAAAAAAATGACTGTCTATAGTATATTTCTGTAGCAACTGTATCATCATTAACAGGTTTTATTTATGGGGTCTTTTTTTTTGGGACAAAAACGAGGCAAAGCGAGGACATTTTCCAAGGGCTACACTACCTAAAATCTGAAAAGTGTGTCTAATTGGTGTGTATTAAACCACAAAGCGGTGGCTTTTACCCTTTCTTCAAATGAACCCGAACAATCAAACCTGAACTGATATGCAAGCCCTTCTTATTTTAAAACACGAAAAAATAACAAGAAACTTTTTGTAGTCTTTTGGGTACCGATGAGGGAAGGAGCGGTCACACCCCTTAACGTAGCTCGCTGAAAAAAACATAACCGGCGAACACGATGAACGAGGAGCACAGAAGGGCTTTGTTTTTACGACCTTGAGGTAAAGGAGATGCTCAGTACACTGCTCCAGGAAATGAATTTCCATTTCACTTCGCAGAAAGCGCAAATGCTAAACGATCAGTAAGACCATCGGAGCAGAATTTAGTTTTGTTTAACACAATAAGTTGTTGAGATTTCAAAAAGGAAAAAGAGAAGAAAAAAAAACACTTAAATCTCTTCACTGCTTTGTTCGAGTGATCAGCTGTTCTTTTATTCTCTGCTCCAAATATCAAAGGATGTCTTATGGCGAGCCAGACAGAAAGAGCATCGGGGAAAAAAAAACAAAACAACGTGCAACTCCATGATAATGGATCAAACGGTTTATTATGTGCTCGTTCAGAGTTAAAGGAGAACTTTTAAAATGAATCTGCAGTGTATCTGTGATTACCAAAGACAAGAATGTGTCGATGGTGAATGAACAGATGGATTAATGAAGGTTACTCAAGTCTAAAGGCTGTTGTTGTGGCATTAACCCTTTACTGCACATTGTTGCCATATGGCAACAATTTACAAACTACCCCTCTAAATTGTTTTTTTTAATTTTTTAAATATATTTTTTTTCCTTTGAACTAATTCAAGAAATAAAAATCCATACATGTAAATGTAAATATAATAATTCATGCAGTAGAGGGTTAATTAGTTTCCAAGTTTCCTGTCATGAAATTCCCCCTAATTGGAAATGAAGAACTCACCGAATAATTTGTGCTTTTTATTGGTGAAAATCGACGTTTTTTTTTTCTTTAACAGTCACTCGTTTCCACTACATGGAGATCACAAAACCTTTTCTGGGCAAGCGAATGTAACGCAAATAACATTCGAATGTTTCGCTCGAATATTGGAACGTTGTATAAAACCACACCCAAACCCCAACAAGTGGATATAGAGCATTACGGAAAAACGTTTCTCCGATGAATTTCCGTAAAACATAAAACTATTTCCTGTTATCTTCAACTGTAATGCGTTCCAAGCACACCCAGACCCCCAAAACAACCGTCAATGCATCGCAACAATTATTCAACACTGGTCGAATTTTATTTGAATATATAAATCACATCACATGATACAGTGATTGGTACTCATTTTACATTTACATTTATGGCATTTGGCAGACGCCCTTATCCAGAGCGACTTACATTTCTTATGTATACAACTGAGCAGTTGAGGGTTAAGGGCCTTGTTCAAGGGCCCAGCAGTGGCAGCTTGGTGGTGCTGGGGATCGAACTCATGACCTTCCGATCAGTAGCCTAACATCCTAACCACTGAGCTACCACTGCCCATTTCACAGGACTGCTGAAATTTATCATGAGGAAAGTTCACACTACAGGAGTCTGGATTATCGTGGTTTGGGTGTACACTCCTGGGCAAAAATAAATAAATAAATAAAATTATAAAAAATGGGTCCAGCCCCAAAATGGCAAATATTAAGCTTTTAATAATCTTATCAACAAATCAACAAATCATTGGTCAGAAAATGAGCAATGATGAAAGAAACACACTCCTGAGAGCTCCTGTGCCTCCATTTGCTCGTTTACTTTTGCTGTAGTGAACTGTCTGTTTGGATAAAAGCTAGAGACAGGGAAATTCGCTTATATAGTCTTCTTGTACACAAAATTAAAATTTCGGTGTAAAATTCAAACTAACACGTGTCTGGGTGTACAACATTTTCCAAAAATGTGATTCTTCTGCGATTTTTTTTTCTTAAAAGATTAGTCATTATTTGGTTATCTGCCTCACCTGATGGAGCGCATCAAGGGCCACAAGGCTTAAACATTTAAACAAATCAAAGGGAAAAGCTCCCATGCTAACTTCCTTTATCTATTTGTTTAATTCATGCTAATTTCCCGACCAATGATTTGACCATTAAAAGCCATGGCCCATTTTTCTTGCCCAGGAGTGTACATTTTATTAGGACATGTTAGACACATCCTCATGTCTTGGTCAGTTCCCGCCCACATGTGAGCTCTGCCCTATCAGACGTCAACTGGGGAGAGCGACGGATAACACGTGCGTCGTTCCAAAGCACGTGAACCACATCTTTTGAAACTGCTGCATCACAATACAGCGTAACGCGCTCACAGGAAAGGGCTTTCTGCCCTCTTCCACATACATGAGCTCGCAGACACCCGCGATTTGCTACCGAAGCTGTGATTGACAGGGGAATGAGAGTATGCCACTCCCACCCAGAGATTCAAACTCTCAATCTCCTGACGATATACGCAGTACAGGAAAACATTCTTGTTCGAGGTAATCACATATATGTTGCAGATAATAAGATCAGTTTGAAACGTTCTTGAAGATGAAGATTAGTTTGGGATAAAAAAATTAAAAAAAAAAAATTCTTTTGTGTAATTCTTTGAAATTAAACCAGAAATTAAAGTTATTTTTATAAAACGCATTTATCAGTGATTGGCTCTGTGTAATCTATGCGCATTTCCAGTAAACAGACTTAAGCCCCACCCACCAGTTTCAGGGACCAATCAGAAGTGTGGCCAGAGTGTTTTTTTAAAATATATGTCATAATCTAATCACACTACCGACAGCTAGTAAACCAGCTCCCTTGTGACAATGAAATGAACAGTTGTACGGTTGTTAATAATAATAATAATAATAATAATAATAATAATAATAATGATGAAAAGAAGCATTACAAGAGTGTAATTACATTTAAAATGAAAACAGTCTCTTTGGTTCTAACATGGTGCTTTTATTATTTAAAAAAAAAAAAGAAAAACCCTAGGTGTAAGATTTTCCGTAGCTGCACTCGTACACTTAGATGTCGAAGAAGAAGAAGAACCGCTCTCTTCACACGCGTCCAGCTTTCATACAGCGAACACTAACAGCACTAAACGGCACTACAAGCTCCAGTAGCCTCCAGCTTCGGACGTATACACGCTGCAGAAATAAATAATGTTGCACATGTACTCATAGTTTCCACATTTTTACGTTGCTGTACAGAGGACGTTCCCTTCCGTATCCGGTTATTATTAGTCCACTTGGGGGAAGTCCTGCTGGTTAAGAAAACTGTGGAGGTGAAACAGTGATGCTACTGATGAACGTGAGAGGAAAAAAAAAAAAAAAAAAGCTTGAGTTTGTTCTGTAATGCTGTAACGTAAGACGGTGGCAGAGGAGACGGACGGGACGCTGAGGGGCGTCGCTCGGAAAGCGTTCCCAACCGGAGTCACACACACATCTCTGCAGATATCACTGAAATACACTAATACACACCAATGATGATATTGATGATGATGATGATGATTATAATTATTATTATTATTACGATTATTATTATTATTCGTGTGTTATTAGTGATATCTGTACAGATGTGTGTGTGACTCGTCTCCTGCCGCGGGATTAGCTTCTGATTTGCACAGCAGAGATAATGTGATGTCGGAGAGGATCGGTGTGTGTCGGGTCTGTTTCAGTAACATGACGTGTGGGGAGGGAGGGAACGGGATAAGGCACTTTGCTTCACATCGCCCTGTGTGTGTGTGTGTGTGTGTGTGTGTGTGTGTGTGTGTTACATTATTAGTTTACATGCTTGCTGTTGAAGTGTAAATGATGATAAAGTGGGAATCTAGAGAAGCCAGAACGGTTCTTCAGACCCAATCAGTCCCGTGTCACGTGTTTGTGTACATACACTGCTACTGCGCTGATGAACGTGAGAAGTGTGTAAAGGAAAATAAGTTGTCAAATATTTGATCCTTTTCTCTCTCTCTCTTTTTTTTTTTTTAAAAACTTCTCCCTGTTTTTTTTCTGATTTCTTTTTTATATATAAGTACATATATAAATACATATGAATATATGTAAATGAGAATAAATGTTGAAAGGTTCATAGGATGTATGGCAAAGTATTTTTGAGAGAAATCTATTTTGCTGGTTTAAAAGAAGAAAAGAAAAATTGTACTTTGTCTACAAAGACTATCCAAGATCTTTTTTTTTTTTTTTTTTTTTGTAAAGTGAATTGTTTATGCATGCTTTTTGAAGATGTTTACAGTGTATTTAAGAAGGGAAACTGTGCCTTTTTATCTTGCGTGAGTTACCATTTTACAGTATCTATCTATTGTAAATAAATCAGTGCGTTATTTTGTTGCTTTGTATGAAACATTTCTACTTTACCCATTTGTTGGAAGTTGAAAAAAAAAATGTTAGTGACTCCCCTTTCATTTCGGATTTTGATTTTGTCGCTCCTTGTGTGTGTGTGTGTGTATGAATTCAGCTCAACGCCCCTGTAATTATGAGTGATATGAATGTACATTAAATTGGATGTATGTGAGAGCTAATTTTACAATCTGAATGTGAGACTGACTAAACCTGTTTTTATATGCTGGTTTCTTCCCCTTCGCTTTGCTAAGTGAAAGGATTCGGACCGGGTGCTGGCGCACACAGCATGCTAAATTAAAGAAATAACAATCGCCAAACGTGTTGCCAAACATTGCTATGCTTTTGGTTGCCGCAAATCACTCTGTCATCCAGCGGTTTTTTTTTTCCATTTTAGAACAGCCACATGCTTAGTAAGGCTTCCTCAGATTTGGATTAGGAAGGAAGGAAGGAAGGAAAGAAGGAAGGAGGGAGGGAGGGAAGGAAGAAGGGAAGGAAGGAAGGAAGAATATGCACACTGTGAGATGTGGACTTTAGAAATCCTCGCATCGTCTGTTCACACCACAGGAAGGACTTTAAAGACTTAGAGACAAGTAAGTTAATCTTCAGACTATAAGATTTAAAAAAAAAAAAAAAAAATGAATGACAGAGTTGAATTACGACGACCTCAAGAGATTAAATTCAGTCACGGTGCTGGAGACGACACACACTTGTACTGTTTGGGTCTCAGAACCATCCAGAAAGCGACAATCTTTCTTCTGTTTCAGCTGAAATTTGATTTCATCTTGCACAGAGGTAGCGCTTAACTGTTTTGTACATTTTTCCTTTTTTTTTTTTTTCTATAATACTGATACTATGCATTTGTATAAAAGCATTTGCGCGTCTTTCTGCGACGTAAAGGCAAAGTGTGTTTCCTGTCTCAGACCACCACGTTAAACACACTCAGCTTCTTCTTCTTCTTCTTCTTCTTCTTCTTCTTCTTCTTCTTCTTCTTCATGTCTCTGTGCAGGACTGTTAATGAAGGACAGTCAAAACGTTCCCTTTTTTATTTTATTTTTTTTTGTCCAGTGTGTCAGATGTTTTTGGGGAAAAAACTTAATGCTGGATAACGAGTCCAGCTCCAAGAGACAAAGCCATATCTCCTCCTCCTCCTCCTGTTTGTGATGAAAACCCATTTCTTGTTCATATTGGACTTTCTTTTTTTTTCCAGACAGACTTTTTAATTCTAATGCTTTGTACACTACCGGTTAGCGAAACCCACTCAGCCGTACGGAAATATTCAACATCAGCAAACAACAGATGCAACTAGTTCCTCTAAACTGTATATCTTGATTCAAATATTGCCATAACTGTGTTTGGACAAATATCAAGGGATTCCAATAAATCCACTAACACCTGCAGCATGTGTGAGTCAATATTTTTGTGTGAAATGCTGATGATCATGTGAGCTTTAAAATTAAGTCTTATGGTGATGCCAAAGCCACCAGGACAGACCCAGGACAGACCAAGGGAAGACCCAGGACAGACCCAGGACAGACCAAGGGAAGACCCAGGGCAGACCCAGGGCAGACCCAGGGAAGACCCAGGGCAAACCCAGGGCAGACCCAGGACAGACCCAGGGCAGACCAAGGGAAGACCCAGGACAGACCAAGGGAAGACCCAGGGCAGACCCAGGGCAGACCCAGGGAAGACCCAGAACAGACCCAGAACAGACCCAGGACAGACCCAGGGAGCCAAGCAATTGGCATTGATCTCAGGGTGGAGTGATGGCCTTCAGCTCAATAACAGTGACGACCAAACCAAACATGCATTTATTAGTTCATGTATACAAAATTGGACAAGGCTCAATTTGCTGGAATGGGCTACCATTAAATTGGGTAAAAAGATAAAATAGAAAATAACATAATAATTGGTGAGACCAAGTTAGCAAATAGAATGGATTAAATTGGGAGAAAATTGGGTAAAAAATGACTTAATTAGAAAGCTGTAAAGAACTATCAGTAAATTGGGAGAAAATTAAGTAACTAAACTAAAATAAAATAAAATAAGAATAAAGATAATATAATCATTGCTGAGTTTCAATGGAATGGACTACCACTAAATTGGGAGAAAATTAGGTTAAAAATATACAGACAGACAGACAATTATCATATAATAATTGGTGAGACTCAGTTTGCAAGATGGGATGGGCTTCCACTAATAAGTGGGTGATTGATTGATTGATTGATTGATTGATTAATAGCCACAAGTGGCACTCTACAGAGGCCAAGTACCCTTTGTAAACAGTGCCCCAGTGGCTAGTTCTTGCCAATTTGCATAGAACA
>JAKKZN010000003.1:3531762-3544823 GCA_033441825.1 Pangasius elongatus
AGGGCTCTGTGCAGGACACTCGAGTTCTTCCACTCCAACCTTCTCACACCATGTCTTCATGGAGCTCGCTTTGTGCACTGTGGCGTCGTCATGCTGGGACAGGTTTGGGTTCTTAGTTGCAGTAAAGCGTAACTGTAATGCTACAGCATACAAAGACCTTCTATACAACTGTGTGGCTCCAACTTTGTGGCAACTGTTTGTGGAAGAACCACATATGGGTGTGAAGGTCAGGCGTTCACATACTTTTGAACATATAGTGTATTCCTGCTTTGAGAAATATTCAATTGTACTTACTAACACTTTCTAAAGCTGTATTTGAAAATCAGAATAGGTACGGAGCAGTACAAGAAGAAAGTAGGGCATGCATTTAAGGAAGAGATTTTGAGTCAGAATTTCTTTTCAGAGCAAAAACTAAACAAGCGAACCAAACGTGTCTTGGCTGATGAATGAAACGTTTCACTGAACTGTTCCTTCAAATGCTCCCACTGTAATGGCATGCTGAGCTCTCCTGCTCAGCAGTCTTTCCCTGAAGCCCACTATTAAAGGAAAAAAGCAGGGGACTATTTTTTTCTTTGCACTTTGCTGTGAAAAAAAGACCCATAATTCCAAAGCAGTGACCTTCTAAGAGAAAAGCAGTAAACGAGACTCAACCTGTGTGTATCTGGCAGCCCGGGGCAGATTCTGGGCAGCGTGTTACCTTACGAACACAGCTGATGCATTGTTTACAGAGCTCCGGCCCTCTCTCCCGGGCTCAAAATAGAAGTCGCAGGAAGCCGTTTTTTTTTTCTGTGTCGTGTGAGGTAACGTCTCCGTTTATACGCGCTAAGTTAGATCACAGCTGCACACACTGACACGTGCTGCAACATGCAACAAGGCAAGGCGTTGGTGTGTGGTTGCTTGCTGGGTTTCACAACCTATGGAGGAACTCAAAATTAACATTCATTCTAACAACGACGATTGAAATTAATTACATGGACGTTTGAGCGAAGATGGCTTACAATTCCAGATTGGCAAAGCTTTCACGAGAAAGCTAAAAGATCGGGTTGCTATTACACAAGTATTTACGTGCAATCGCTGAGCTGCGCATAATGCACAGCCATAAACAGCTCGGTCTGTGGCCTGTAACTGATTTACGCTCTCGAGTCAGGAGTCCTGCTTTCTCGCTCAGCCAGAACACTTCACCGAGGGAGGTGTGGCTGAAAAGCCCATATGACTCACCCGGGGAATTAAGATATACAGGATTTGTGGTATTTACTACGGTGAGGTTAAGAATGTAGTGCACCAGAAGAAAAGGGGCAATTAATATCTGACACAGCTGCCTTGATAAGTATCTTAAAGTATCAGGTTGCACAGGGAAATTAAACGTTTGTTTTTGTTTTTTTTATCGTAAGAATAAAGTAAAATATTCACTTTATTACTAGGAACTCTTAACAACTCTTAGTATTTAGAATGATAGAAGTTACTAGAAGTTAATAATTATTAATATCATAATTATTAGTACTAATACCATATCAAAGAAATAGCTACAAATAGCTATGGTGCATCTCTACTGCAGTACAGCAATTAATAGAGTTATTATACTAAGAAAAGACAAGACTAGACAGGACAAAATGATACGTAGCATCACTGGTGCAGCATATCAGAGGATTGTCCATGTCTATAAACTAAACTATACAAAAAATAGATATAACAATAAAATACAAAAATACTACTATACTATACTCTATATACACTATACTATATCCTATAGAAATGAGTAGAAAATTGAAACAGTCAGAAAATAGAAAGTTAAAAATGCAATATTGTCTCACTCAGAAATATTTCCCATATAGTACCACCCTACTGTATTACTGTAGCTAATATTATTACTATATTAAGACAAGACTAGATAAACATAACATTAAAAAAAACAATATAAATATAAATGACAGTATCAGTGTCTTAACATGGTAAATATACAGACTGAAAGGCAGCAGTATGATAAATATATATATAAGATATATATATCAATGTAGAATAAAAAAATGAAAGTGAATGATCAGAAAAGTACTGATGCAGTACTGGTGCCTCAGAATGCAAAATGCAAGCAAGTGACAGGGGCATGACGTATACTGAAAGTCTGCTACACATCAGCAAGAGTGCAAAACACAAGAGCTAATGCAATATACCAAAGTACAAAGGTAAAGTACTGCTTAGAGCTACAGTGCAATACACCAGTGACTGTACAGTATTAATTTTATAGGTATTAATTCACCTATACTATACTATATATACAGTATACTTTAGCACTATATTATTATTATTATTATGCTATTATGCAGTACTACTTTATACTTTATACTAGTTTTTACTATATTAGAAATAACCATACAGATAACATATAGTGCCACAATTCTACAGTTACTCACGTATGACCATTACTATACTAGAAGTAACCCTAAACATATATCTAACATACAGCACTACACTACTACAGCTACTCATGTACTATAGTTACTATCATCAACATTACCTAGAAATAACTATATATCTAACATACAGCACTACACTACTACAGTTACTCATGTACTATAGTTACTGTACTCAACATTACCTAGAAATAAACATATATCTAACATACAGCACTACCCTACTACAGTTACTCATGTACTATAGTTACTGTACTCAACATTACCTAGAAATAACCATATATCTAACATACAGCACTACGCTACTACAGCTACTCATGTACTATAGTTACTGTACTCAACATAACCTAGAAATAACTATATATAAGTAGATACTATAGACAGATACAGTATATAGTATATATATATATGTAATAACATTATAGCACTTCTACAGTTACCATACTATAAGCAACCTAGAAATAACCCCATAGCTACCATATTGTGCTACACTTCTACAGTTACTACACTAGAAATAGCCTAGAAATAACCAGACAGCTAGCATATAGTATTACACTGCTACAGTTAATCATGTAGATCTCTCTATAGTTACTATACAGTACTGAAGTTATTATATAATACAATTACTGGATATTTATACTATATAAATAAATCAGCTACTATGTACTGCTACACTATTATAATGACCAAATAGTTTCACACTCGAGTTTCTACACTAAATAAAAATAAAATAAATATATTTTAAATAATTACAATCATGCATTTACTAGATAGCACTAGTTAGGTACCATACTATATGCAGAAATAACATTATAGCCTAGTTACTACGGGGGGAAAAAAAACTTGTACAAAAAATTAGCCTTATTTGTATTCAACTAGCAATGCTAACTTTTTCCTGTGCTAGCTCATGCCATATGTCCTCACTATTAAAATGTGAAATTCTATATAAAGAAGTCAACTATCCTACACAACACAATCTAACACAACACAATTTAGAGATGCACCAAAATATCAACCAGCAAAAGTTTTCAGGTAAAAATGGCCAAGTCTTTTATGTTTACCCAAAAAAGTTACCACTGCTGAATACCATTTCAACTGATTAATAATTAAACGTAACAATGCGTTATAATGTGACAATTTACAAATCATATCAGTCTGAGTATGAGAATTTCAAATAGTGGTCAAAGTTTAACTTCTGTGCTTTCAACTCGTTTAGCAACTCCATTTTGACTTTGTTTCATTTTGGTGCCAACTTTTATCAAATGCAATATTACATTTCATCTTTATATTTCAGAGAAATAAATGAAGAAATACAAACAGATCTACAAAGACTGAAGCTGTAAGCAAGAACGTATTTCCAGAAACATCTGCATAACGTATGCTAAATAAAGGGTTGAAGCAGTATTGTCAAAACAGAAGCCCTGGCACAAGATGGCAGGTTTTTTATTTTGGTTTAAACATGGAGGCCTGTGTCCAAAACGCTGGACAGGTTTATCCACGCAAAGCCAGTCACCTGGAGATCCATGGCTGAATGTTTCACAAGTCAAATTTACAAACCATCCAAAATGTTGAAGACGCTTAATGATGGGCCATCTTTAGCACAACAGGAGTATTGATTATCTCGTTATAGTGGTATCTATAAAGGGGTGGGATATATTAGGCAGCACGTGAACAGTCGGTTCTCGAAGTTGATGTGTTGGAAGCAGGAAAAATGGGCAAGCGTAAGGATCTGAGCGACTTTGACAAGGGCCAGATTGTCATGGCTAGACGACTGGGTCAGAGCATCTCCAAAACAGCAGGACTTGTGGGTTGTTCCCGGTATGCAGTGGTAAGTACCTACCAAAAGTGGTCCAAGGAAGGACAACCGGTGAACCAGCGACAGGATCATGGCTGCCCAAGGCTCACTGATGCGTGGGGTGTGAAGGCTAGTCCATCTGGTCTGATCCCACAGAAGAGCAATTGTAATACAACAAACAGTCTGTTTTATGTCAGCCAGCAGAGTGAGCTCTTGGGTGCTCTAAATAACCTAAGGCTAATAATTTTTTTTTTTTAAATTGTGTTATGTAACAAAGAAAATGTAGAGTCAGTGATATGGTGTAGCTTTCCGTTAGGAGATGTTTATGGAAGGAGGCTCCAGTGTGAGCGCTTTGTAACAGTCACATTTCCACCACAGTAAAAGTCTTCAGGACAGAGGAGGCTGTCCTATACGTTTTTTTGTCTTAATAAATAAAATAAAATGTTCCTGGTGACAAATTGCTGTGGTATAAGAGGAATAAAACACTTTGGGCTGCACGTGTCACAACCCTGCTGTGGATTATTCTCCTATATAACAGCATTGTGTGTTAGTCCTCACGTATCACGCTGAAAAATACAAGACGGCTAGTAGCCGCTTCCCTGAGTCTCAACATGCCTTGATTGTGGATGTACTATTTCCTGGTTATGTCGGATCATGTTACTGATTCGAAATGTGCAGACGCCGAAATATGTCCCTCTGTGCAACAGCGATCACTTCATGTCCTACTAATTACTGTACAATGTACCTTAAGTGTAACTTTACACCCTGACTTATGATTGAGCTTATATTCAGCTGGTGCAGCTGGCTCCTGGACGGTTTTAGACATGAGATTTCTATTTAAAAATAACATCATTGTGTAAATCTGATATGACTAATTTGAAACTTCACTGAAACAATTTACTTCATGTTCATATCTCTGTTATCCAAGAACTTGTTGCTCTGTATACACTTGTACCTCGCTTAAAACCCAGAACTATGGGGAAAAAATCCCTAGAAAACTGGAGGTGTTGTCCATGTTGGTATCTGGTTTCAGGGAGATGGGATAAACACAAACACAAGAGAAACTCTGTTCAAAGTGAATTGTGCTTGGCAGGACACAAAGCCTCCGTGTCGATGTCTTACAGAGACACACCTCAATCTGCTCTGTAATTTCTGCACTACTTAGGACTACTTTACTTGCCTCAAAACCATCCATTTGGACTTGGATATTATTATTAGGCTTAGAGGATAATTTCAAGACAGCATGATCATTGTGCTTAATTGCCGACTCTTAAATACAAGTGAGCAGCATCGTGGTGTTTTTTTCAAAGCGTAAAAATGAAACAATATTACATACACACATTATTTTAGCGTAAAGCAGGAAAGCCAACTTGTCTCCTAAACAGCTACAGCACTTCCCAATTACATCACGCCAAATTACACCTAGCTCTGATGAGCAGAGTTACGTCCGTTCAGGAAAACACTCAGCCTGTATTGCATTCTGGCCCTCCATTCCTACCAGGACTAATCACATCCTTTGCCTCTATCCGTCCTCTGAATACAGCTCTGTGAATATGAAACACACCATGGCACTGAGGCAACCGAAGTGGAAAACCAAGCCACCCCTCCCAGAGAACAAACATTCTTCCATCATTGCTTCCCCTCTCCAAAACAATGACCCCAGTTCCACGGAAGAGCTCTTTGAGAATGGAAGCACTGAAGCCCAGCTTGTTATAAAGACATGATCTGACTTTCACTTTCACACCAACACGTTTCAGGCAGGTTCAAAGGATGCCTGTAAAACAACACACTCTTTAACTAGAGACAACCAGTACTTGAGTGGAGCAGCTGGAGGAAGGGCAAGCTGGTGGGAGGAATCGACATACTGCACTCGGGTGGTACCCTGTAGGGCTATACACACGTGTAAGTGTGTGTGTGTGTGTGTGTGTGTGTGTGCGCGCGTGTGTATACATACATACATACATACATACATACATACACATATATACACACACACATACATTATGAACTAATTCTTTAAAATTGTAAAATATTTTTGTAATTTTTTTTCTGCTGTGTTCCTACAATCCCTATCTACACTTTCTAACCACATTTCATACAATCCCTACAATTCCTACAACCCCTACCTACAGTTCCAATCCTTACCATTCCTGCCTACATTTCATACAACCCCTACCTACAATTTCTACATTTACCACCTACAATTCCTACCTACAATCCCTACAATCCCTATCATTCCTACCTACATTTCATACAATCCCTACCTACATTTTCTACCTTTCCTACCTACAATTCCTACCTACAATTTGTATAATCCCTACCAATAATTTCTTCCTACAATTCCTACCTACAATTTGTACAATCCCTACCTACAATCCCTACCATTCCTACCTACAATTTGTACAATCCCTACCTACAATCCCTACCATTCCTACCTACAATTTCTACATTTACCACCTACAATTCCTACCTACAATCCCTATCATTCCTACCTACATTTCATACAATCCCTACCTACATTTTCTACCTTTCCTACCTACAATTCCTACCTACAATTTGTATAATCCCTACCAATAATTTCTTCCTACAATTCCTACCTACAATTTGTACAATCCCTACCTACAATTCCTACCATTCCTACCTATATTTCGTACAATCTCTACCTACAGTTTCTACCTTTTCCTACCCACAATTCGTATAATCCCTACCAATAATGTCTTCCTACAATCCCTACCATTCCCAACTACAATTCATACAATCCCTACCTACAATTCCTACCATTCCTACCTACATTTCATACAGTCCCTACCAATAATTTCTTCCTACAATACTTGCAATCCCTACCTGGAAATCCTAGAATACCTCCTTACAATTCCCACCATTCCTACCTACATTTCATACAATCCCTATCCCACGCATCCCTACCATTCCTTCCTCCAATTCCTATCTACAATATCACCTTACAATTTGTACCATCCCTACTTACAGTTTTTACCAGTCATACCTACCCTTCCTACCTACAATCTGTACAATCCCTACCTACAATTCCCTCATTCCTGGCGGAAAATCTCCACAGCTTTAACCTCATAAAAATATAAGGATCCCTGAATATGCAAATTAGAAATGCCCCCATATCTTCCTGTTACCCCAACCCCACCCTTTCTGTGACCTTCTTTCTGTGAACCTCAGGCTGAATCTGTGGACGTATCAGAAGAGTTCGGTTACCGACTTGTGTTCATTGCCATTACTCATTGATACTGTACAGCTATACTGTATTTTACTGCAGGTAACTTTAGCACAAAGCTAGCTGGCAGCAGACTAGATCACATTTTTCACCAGCAATTTCATATTCTCAGTGATTGATTTAACAGCAGCCAAGCCAAGCCAAGCCTGTCAAAGTATAAAGTTACTATAGCAACTTTTGTTTATTATTAATATTAGCCATACTAGCTAAGTAGAAGGTTAGCATGTAGCATGTTCTGTAGATGAAACTTATGGCTACCATGCTACACTCTGGTAATGTTATTACTGTTATTAGTTATTAATTATTACTGTATTAAATGTTATACTGCTGATATTAGCTGTTTTGTGATATCACACTTTGAGTGTATACATGTAGCTCTCTGATGTAAATGGAAAATGGAACTTTGGAGCCATGGTAATTAATCTAGCCCAAACACCAGTTCATAAATTTGTTAAAATAATAATAATAATAATAATAATAATAATAATAATAATAATAATAATGTTCCAGCAAACAGGACTAAAAGCAGGCATCTAATTTCATCACACCGTTATACTAGTCTTTCCCAAAACACACCAAAATGCCTTTTTATGATTCATTGGCAACTGGCTTTCTGCACAAAGTCCTTCTTGGGTCATGTTCAGAGTACGATACAGCGAGCGTGTGGATTAAAGCCAGTGAGGTCATTTACGATGACGTCCTCTGATTGCAGCCATATGGAGGGTTCAGCTAAGAGGCCAGAGCTGTATCTGATGGGCCTCAGCAGTGCTGGATCACAGATTAAAAATCCTGGTGCTGAAGGAGGGCTGAAATGCATAAGAAGAAGGGATGGCACCGTATACGAATGTTATTCAGAATGAACAGATACTGGGCTTCATTTGTCAAGCTGGACACGAATGAATTTATTCGGAAATCATTCGTGGGAGCATTTGCACATGTGGGCAGGAATGTTTGGGAAAACGTTCATATCCTACACGAGCTCCTGAGTGGGTATAAGAAGTCTACGAAGACTGCCACATTTACAATGTAGCCAGACAAATGGATATCTAGGAGCCACTACAAGGAGTTTGTTTTTTCGGAAGAAGTAAGCCGGCGTTTCAGTCGAACTAGCGTGCAAGATAGCAACAATTTACCGAGACGCTTATAGCAATGAAACAATGGTTTCTTGTGTGAAGGGCTTGGGTTTTTTTTTCCACCTCCATTGTCATGTCAAACCATTTGCTTTTCACCTCACTTAATTCTCACACAGTTCAGTATTTCTCTCTGTGAATTAGCTCCAGGTGGTGTTATGCTGATAAATCTAATTTTATATTGGCATAAACATAGAGAATAACTTCCACTTCTTCCTCTGAGAAATTCTTTTTCTTTCAGAGTTTTGTCCTCAATTTGTGCTTTCAACTCTGTCAGCTTTTCCTTGTATAGAGATTGGCACACTGAAACAAAATTTGTCAGGTGGTTACACGTTTTACGTTCAGACGTACATTTGTAGTAACGTCTACTTTTAGTAGTTTTAGCTATATTACCTAAATTATATCGAGTAGAGTTTACTTCGAGTGAGCGATTCCAACTACATCTAATCATGTTTCATCTACTTGCATAAATCCTGTAACTGCAATCAAATAAACTGTCATGAGTAAAGTCAAGGGTATTTTTAAAGTAATTAGTAAAATTTACATTTGGCGACTAAATTCACATCATTTCAAGTAAAATCTACTTGGTTGAAACGGTTCTACAAAGAAAACAAGTCAGTCAGACCTCCCTTTTACGGAAATTTTAATTATTTCATGCAAGAAAGCTTAAACAAAAGGTGCAAATCTAAACACTGTAGAACACACACTATCAAAACTTTCTTGTTTTCAATTGGAAATATCTGATTTTAAATCATTTAGCATAACTACTGCTAAATGCTAAGACCACCTTAAGGCACTGAAACTGGGAGTAGTATTTCAATAAGAACACGCGCTCAGTGACTGAGAAACACGAAGAGGGTGAGCTAAATAACATCTGTACTGAAAAACACTGGCGTTGCAAAAACGTTTCAAAAGCCCTAAGCCTTACGACCAACACGAAACAAGAAACGCTGAAAAACAAAGCTTACACAACACTCAAAATCAAATCAGTTTACGGTTCCGCAGACCCGTATGCAAATCAGGATTATAAGCCACACCCCCACCACTGGAGCAATATCAAAACAGATTTTATCAAAATTTTATCATGTAGAATTTACTAAAGGTCAAACTCTAATTTTTCCAGTGTAGGTGTGACAAATCAGCAGTGCAATTTACACAATTTACGAGTAATTGGCATTCAACAACATACAGTACACAAATGCAAGAATAAAAAAATAAATAAATAAATAAATAAATAAATAAAATCAACGTTACCAAAACGTTTGGAAATATGGCGGAAATTTATGATTTGGTTTGGCTAACACAAACATTTACACACAACATTACTAAAAGATTTTAAATGACGCCCAACGTGTTCCTAATAGACACAAATACAGATCCAAATAGGAGGCACAATATTCCTTTTTTTATTTTTTTATTTTTTTTTTTTTTGGTTGAGACTGGAGGTGGGCATCAGGACTGGGATCCCACAGAACAAAAGTCATGCAAGCAGGAGGTTTTTACTTCTTGGTGCACTTCCCTTCCATTTATTTTTTTTCCAAAACGTTTCATGAGTATCTGTGCTGGAGCAAACCAATTTCCACACCAATTTAAAAAAAAAAAAATTTCAAATATGCAGACTCAATCACAGCATTCTCTCTCTCTCTCTCTCTCTCTCTCTCTCTCTCTCCCTGAAACATATGCAACAAAGTCGATTCTGTCTTTATGAAAAATGAACTACATTCACATTTTTTCAGTCAAGCTTTAGCCACTGTGTGCCACACTTTATCCGACAGACTGACTAATCAGATTACGTATAAAATGCGAAATAAAAATCGAAATCTTTTGCTTAGATGGCGAGTCACGTTAAACGAACCAATCCACGGCACCTGAGAACCAAAACCGATAAAGTCACGCATTTGATTTGAAAGATTAATGCTGCTGCGTCTGATTAAATATCCGTGCGAGCTCGAGACTCGCCGAAGACATTTTCCAGCACTAAGCCTCCAGTCCTTTTAAAGGCATCCAAGAAGAAACAAGGGAAAGTGTTGAGATTTCCCTGCAGGATGCCAAAAGCCCTTCCCACTGTGAGTCAGAACGCTACAGCATCCCATTTATCAGTAGAATTTAGTGCTCTCTGGCTGAGCGCCACATGGAAACCACCAGAGATTTAGGAGGCTGTGTTGAGCGATTTAAAGTAAACATGAAAATGATACTGTGACCAGCTATGATTGCTAGCATGAAGCGAAAACGAGTTTGCGTAACACTGATAAGGGTGACTTAATTACAGCGAGAAATCTCAGAGATGCACAATATAAGCACCACAAACAAAACAAAAACAAAAAACGGGTCACATCTAGGCAATCGCACCCTGCCACAACGTCCAGTGATCTTTGCAATGATATTATCAGACATTTACACATTTCCCGTAGTAGCTCCGCAATTTAACATCAGAACATGCTAGTATGATTTAAAAACTGCGGCAAAAAAAATTTCTTTCTCCCCTGGTAAACACGGCAGATCGTCATGTGAAGTCTGGAAGCCCCGCCCCCTGCCCCATCTCACGTGCCCTCAGCTGGACTTGAGGCACGTCGTCGCTTTGTCAACTGAGAAAGTTTTGCGTTCATTAACGTTAAATAAACTATCAATGTATGTTTGATTTAGCTAACATTAGACAAGCATATAGTTCACATCAGTTTACTATATTTATTAAAGGCGCTAACAAACAAATTGGAGTGAAAATGGTTAAAAATGGCACTTTCAGATTTTGGGTTATTTGTCTGAAAGAGAAAAAAGGCCAAAAAGTTTGACTTAAAAAAGATTAAACAGGTCTACAACAAACTGCCAAATTTAACACTTTACAATTAATGTTAATGACTGTGAAAATTAAAAAAAGTGATTATTAGAAATATGCTGGGATTCTTTTGTTTGTCTGATTGTTTTTTGGTTTTTTTTTTTTGGTTGGCTTTCTGTGCCAGCCAGTGTGCAGACACGTATAAACAGCATCAAGACATTAGACAACTGATTTATATTGAAAATATATTGTTCGGTTTTTTTTTTAACTGTTTACTGAAAATTACTGCAAAATCCCCTCAAAAATATCCACCATCCAGCTGAGCATTCGTTATTGCCACTGCCAGCAAGCAGTTCCCGACTTCAAGGCTGATATTATTATTCTCCTGTAGGGAGCACAGAGCTAAATCTGTGTGTGAGGCAGAGTCAATACACACTGCTTTATTTATTTTTCCAAAGAACATTCATTAAGCTTAATTCTTCACAATGCTCCACAGTGTGTGATATAATAATAATAATAATAATAATAATAATAATAATAATAATATTAGATTTGTATTATTATTCCATCAAACAGGGTCACACATACAGTTTGAATGATGCTGCGCTGTTGTGCACTTGTTTTGTGGCCATACATATATACATATATATTTTTTTAATCAAACAATAGACTATTACAGGCCTTATCATTACCACTAATATAATAACGACAGCTCAGAGGTCTCAGAATGTGAATAAATGCAGAAAGAGTGAAGCTAATGCTGGTTTTACAGGCCGGAGTGACCTGCAACAGCTGCAAAGCAGAAGTAAATAAGCACTCAACTATTGGCAGACCAATAAACACACTTTCCCTGCATTTGAGGTTACCCGAGTATTAACCATCTGTCCTGTTTACAAATGTGACCGCTGATTCTGAGCTAGCAATAAAGAAGAAATGCTGCTCTCAGAGAGAAATTTTGATATTGAATATTATTTTTTAAGTATATTTTTTTTTTCCAAACTTCACCATGCCCCAGGTTGGTTATAGAACACAGAACAGCTTATACTATATATGTTAAAGTACAAAACATTAAAGTATGCACATTCATTAATGAGTAATAAATGCAGTTACTGTGATTAAAAAAAAATGACTGAATGAACGAGGGGTTGTTAATTACACTAAAGAAAACTGGTACCAGAACCAACAGAAGGACATGACATGACTGGACATGGTGGGAAATGGCAAGAAATGGCGGGAAATGGCTGGACATTACGATGAATGGTGGGACATGGCGGGACATTGCGATGAATGGCGATGAATGGCGGGGCATGACGATGAATGGCGGGGCATGACGATGAATGGCGGGGCATGGCGATGAATGGCGGGGCATGGTGATGAATGGCGGGGCATGGCGATGAATGACAGAACATGGAGGGACATGGCGATGAATGGTGGGGCATGGCGATGAATGACAGGGCATGGTGAGGCATGGCGGGGCATGGTGGGGCATGGCGATGAATGGCAGGGCATGGTGAGGCATGGCGGGGCATGGAGGGACATGGCGGGGCATGGTGGGACATGGCGATGAATGGCGAGGCTTGGCGATGAATGGCGGGGCATGGCGATAAATGGCGATGAATGACAGAACATGGAGAGACATGGCGATGAATGGCGAGGCATGGCGATGAATGGCGGGGCATGGCGATGAATGGCGAGGCATGGCGATGAATGG
>JAKKZN010000003.1:3684126-3696810 GCA_033441825.1 Pangasius elongatus
GAGGAGGTCTGGGGTTCAGTCGGAGTTCCAGTTCATCCCAAAGGTGTTCAGTGGGGTTGAGGTCAGGGCTCTGTGCATTACGCTCGAGTTCTTCCACTCCAACCTTCACACACCATGTCTTCATGGAGCTCGCTTTCTGCACTGAACAGGTTTGAGCCTCTTAGTTCCAGTGAAGAGAAATTATAATGCTACAGCACACAAAGACTTTCTATACAATTGTGTGCTTCCAATGTTGTGGCACCAGCTTACAGAAGAGCGACATATGGGTCTGAGGGTTTGAGGGTTTGAGGGTCAGGTGTCCACATGCATGTTGTGTAGTGGATTAGCTTTCTACAAAGACTCTACATTATCTGTTTAATGTAGCCTATGTCTTATACTAGTGTGAACAGATTAGGTTTTTGGTTGATTGCAACTATATAGATCACTGCTTGTGTCAAATTTTAATATTTAAACCTTTGAATGATAATGTGATAGCCAGAAATGTTTAGCCACTAAAACTGTGTACTAAGCTAGCTCACTAACTTAGCTAATGTTAGCAATGAGTGTTTCTTACTTACTCTCTTTCTTACTTACTCTCTTTCTTACTTACTCTCTTTCTTTACTTACTTATTTCTTTTTGAACTTGTAGAGTTTGAGAATGGTCCAAAATCCTGATGAAAAATCCAGTTTGGTCTGAGCAGCTGCCAAAGCACAGGCCAAGCTTGTACAGCAGAAGGTCCACACAAACAGAAAAAAAAAACATTGTGTTGCATTTTTCTAACTATGGTGAACTTTCCTGTAAGGAGATAAAGATCAGAGGTAGAGCCGTAACTAAGTATTTCAGCTTGACAAAGTCTTCAAGGCTTTCTTCGTTTTTTTTCTGTAACAAGCCAACCTGCATTTTTTTTCTTTTTTACTTCAAGAGAGAAAAGAAGAGAGATGCTGGAGAGGGAAGGATACATTCAAATAAATCAGTTCGTCTGAAACTGCTTTGCTCCACTCATTCAGTTGTTTGTAATTTTTTCATACAAAATGTTTAAATTGCTGTATATGTAGCGGTGTTGGAACCGGCAGCACAGCCTCCGAGCTACTTTTCCTAATGTAACTGTGCTTTCATAATAACAGAAGCAGTGACACGGGTGAAGAAACGGCTGTAAAAGTCGGAAGAATATCAAGGCTACACCGTGAGCACAAACCGAAGAACTTCTGCGATTGAAATGTTGCAAGAGCCCTTTCGTGGCTGATAAACCCACCTCATTAATTTTTCCAATTATTATTCCTTTTTCGGTTCTCTTTCTAGCAGGGCAAAGCCGCAGAACGGATGAAGGGAAAATAATTAGCTACTCCCGATATTACCGACGTGGCGCACGGGCCCGGGTCAAGGCGAGCATCCTGCCGATTCTGACATTTTAAATTACCTGAACAATACCTGAAGCAATCTCTGGACCTAATTAACTTCCCATCGAGAGCAAATGTACACATCATTTAAAAAGATAGATACGAGATGACAAAATGCACGTGCCCGGTGCAGACTCCCTCCTCCCTTCTGAGAAGTTCTAGCTCATATGCAAGAGCCGATCCTCCGTCTCGGGATGTATTATATTATAGAGTAGGGGGACTTTCTTTCCATCGAGTAATCAATGCGCCATTGGAACGAGTTCATTTTAATGCACTCAATCTTGCCTTTAATGTTTATGGCTTACGGGCGTAGCAAGCGTCGGCGATGCAGGAATGTTATATGGCTTCGGTTTCGGCCCATTTCATCAAATATTCATGCGCTCAAAAAAAAAAAACGGGCATCCAAATAGCAGGGAAGGAGAATTGCATTCGCTCTGTCTGGATTTCTCTCTCTCTCTCTCTCTCTCTCTCTCTCTCTCTCTCTCTCTCTCTCTCTCTTTCTGTCTGTCTTGCTCTTGTGCCAGCTTTCTGTGTTTACACTTGAACTCGGCGTGAACATGAGCGGCCTCCGCTTTTGTCTCTGTTCCTGAGATTGAGATGGCTCTAGCGAAATCATTCGTGGCAGAAACACAAACATCTATCGTCGCTCCAAGCGGCACGGTCTAAACGGCACGCCGAGAGGAAATGATGTAAAAAAAAAAACTGAAATTTCAAAAAAAATAAATAAATAAAAAAATACAAAAGAGTAAATTCTCGGTCTGTTCTTTCATGTCAGCCTGGTAACTCTGTCTGTCGCGTTCTCTCGGCTAAAACAGAGCAGCACATTAAGTCTGTCACACGCGTCCCCATATTTCACTGGAGCTGTTTGATTGCAGCACCCGCAGTTATATTAATTTTGCAGCTGGCCTCTTTAAGCCCTTTTTGTGAAGACAGTGGGTTTAAGTGTGTCTAAATTCTTAACACTCCTTTCATTTGTCCTCTTAAAGAAACATTTCTGAACGCACTGAGCCCTCAGATATACATACCATGGCCCAAATATGGTGTTAAGATATGCTATTATGCTATTCCACATGACTTTAAGGCATCTCAATGAAGCCAAGGCATGAATATTAATAATCTTAGCTCAATTATAAAGTGATTCAGTGTTTAGTCAAGCATACTGTCTTATATAATTCATGCGTTATCTTTATTTTAAAAAAAAAAGCTATCACAAAGCTAGAACTGATATAAGATGTACATGTAAGTTCATGTAAGGCTTCCAAAACTTATGTCAGCATTTACACAGGGAAAGTTCCTCATATTCAGAGCTGGGTTACGCACCTGCTTAAGTCGATTTTCTGCGCTCCGCATTCAAATGCAAGTCACGTGTGCCTAGGCCACATCTCCGAGGCTGCCAGATTTTTCTTGACTAGTAGTGTCATAGATGGGGGTTTTCAATAGTTTCTAGACCACGGCCTTTAAACACAAGCACATCCCTTTAAACCTGAGTAAAATCCTAGAAAATGTGGACTGAAGAGGCAGAATTTTTTTCCTTTGCTGTCTACAAGACGAATATGATGATATATGATTGAGGAGGCAGCAGTGAATGTTGTAATGATCACATTAATCACTACGATTTGGTTTAATTTAGCAATATGACTTCAACCCTCATTATTTGTCAGCTTATAAAAAAAGCACTTGATCCAGCACATTCTATTAATTTGCATTTTCTCATATATTATACACCGACAAGCAATTGTGTGCATAACTTAATAAAGACACTACATTGTAATGTGTATGTGCGATGTAGGCGATTTTATCACACTTTTAAGTTGACTTAACTTGAGTTGTTGAATTAACAAAATAATTCGTTTTGGTTAAAGAAACGTTTTTGTTCATTCGGTGCTGACGATTTGAAGTATAAGAAGATCTGCTACACTTACAGCTCACTTTGAAGTTAATGCATAACTTTATACATAGAAATTAGCTCCTCGTTTTAACATAAGCAATATCTTATTTGCTTCTAAAGCTGGTGCATTGCAGTACATATTGCATCTCCTGCTCTACTTCACCTGCAGCCCACAGAGAGTTTGACTCTTTCCAGTGGTGTGAGGTGAGAAATGTGATGTGCTGTACTGAGAAGCGGCTTTCTGACACCCAAGCTGGAGATGCGTGTGCGTGTGTGTGTGTGTGTGTGTGTGTGTGTGTGTGTGTGTGTGTGTGTGTGTGTCTGAATGTCGTACCAAACAGTAGACCACAACATGCTCCTGATACTCCAGGCTCCTGTGACATTTAATTGCTGCACAAGCCTCTTAGCAGCCCTGGAAACACCTTTTAGTAGACACATCACACTAAATTAGCCGTTCTCCAGAGTTCTCAGTCCGACATGCGCCGCATTTAGGAACATGACATCGTTAAGACATGGTGACGCCTTTTGCGTGAACGTTTGCAGACTTGAAAAGTTGACATTCGGATACTTCCGTATTAAATACAGAAGCAGGAATCGGAACTGAATGAACATCATTTGCTTACAAGCTTACAAGGTTTTGAGATTGTAAGGATACACTAATTGATTTTATTAAAAAAAAAAAAACTTGAACATCAAGATGCAATCAACAGTTAAAAGCCAGTATTTCTGTGTTATTCCTTCATGTACCAGGGAGGAAAAAAAAAAACAACCCAAAAATACCGGACAGGAGAAATTAGCATATGAGCTAAACTTTTTTTAAAACTCCATTTACGATTATATTTATCATTTAAATTTACATTTAACATTTACATTTAATATTTACATTTATATTTAAAATTTACACTAAAACTTAAAAATGTTATTTGACATGAATCACTATCTAAATGTGTCAAAATGGCATCAAATATAATAATAATAATAATAATAATAATAATAATAATAATAATAATAATAATAATAATAATAATATATCAGATAGAAAAGAGAATTATTATTATTATTATTATTATTATTATTATTATTATTATTATTATTATTATTATTATTATTATTATTATATCAGATAGAAAAGAGGATTAAACTTTTTAAATCTGGCATCCCATAGATTTATCCATGTATTTCTACATTGTACATCTGATTGACAACAACAAAAAAGGGGACTCCAGTAAAGCCTCCAGCAGATCATCCAGCTAGATGGTGGAAAATGATAATTAATAAACTAAAAATCATAATCAAATATTCTTCACTTCTCAAATACTCCTTGGTCCATGAATAAGATAATGAGACAAAACACATTTACTAGGAATAACACACACATACTTGCTTTTAACTGTTGATTGCATCTTGATGTTCAAGATGCAGAAAGTTATTATTATTTTTTTTTAAAGCAGATCATTGGAATTGAATAAAATCAATTTCTGCAAATACATGCTATGGCAAACAAATGGGAAAAATAAATGCAGTCAGTGAAGGCCTATATATACAATGTACATAACCATTTCTCTTTTAAGATAGTGTATATTACAAAGATTGATTCATGGATGATTGCTTGGGAAGACAATGTCTTTACTCCAGTGGGTAAAGGGAAATTACAGATGTACAGAAACATGCTGTTTCTGTCGGTGCTCATTTTCTATCCTGAATTTTTCTGAATTTAAAGCTGGCGTTCTGGACACTATTGAAAAACTCTTGGAGGTTATTATACAAAAAACAAAACAAAACACAAAANGCAGGTGATTTGCATCATCTGAATGGACTGCACAGAAAACTGACTTAAGAAGGTGCATAACCTGATTCTGAATACAAAGAACTTTCCTCGCACATGTAACTTGATGTAACTTTTGGACTTAAGCTGCAAACTCTGTCTACAGTGAGTAAATACTGAAAGTCCTAATTGGTAGAAAAACGTATGTCCAGATACTTCAAAACCCCCCGAAGTCACTGTACGGTGTTACTTTCTATCTCTGCAGTAGACTACATTCAAGCAGAGCAAAAGTGTGATTTCTCTCATCTTCCCCAGTCTCTAATGCTAACCAAGAACAGATATTTCTTCTTCGCAGGCAAATTAAAGAGTCACGTTGCTCTCCTGCTTTTATGGAAATGGGGGAAAATGAGTTTCCTAGTTTCATCAAAGCTCATAACCGATTTTCGGGGTATTATTGCAATTTATTTGGAGAAAGTCAAAAAGCCAGTGAGCCATATTATAGATCTTTTACTTTGCTTTGGGCACAAACGGTATGAGATCATTCTGCCAATGTAATGCTTTGTATTTCATCATCTCAGCCTCGGCAATAGTGCTCAATGGGCTAACAACTCCCCAATCTCAAATTCCAGCTTATACAATATTGCCTGGATTCATTGAACCACCAGGTTTCCTTCATGGGGATCATCTGCCAGTGGGCACAAAATGTTGATGATAGATCTTCCTACCAATATATATATATATTTTTGATAACAGTATTCACTGAATGATCTGTTCCTGATACCATGTCACACTAGTAAACAGGTAAATAATGAAAAACAGGGATGATTTTATTAAGTCCATATCCCTGGGAAAGGACGGAATTAAATTAGTTGTCCATGAGAAATTTATCAATGTTAGCATGTCGCTAGCTGGCTAAGGTAGTTCGGAAGCAAGAAATGCTTTCTATAGGGGCTTGTTTGAGGGTCAATTTAAAAATCGTGAAGTTTTACAAGAGACTTTCTGCTGACTGACCAAGCATAGGAGCACCACAATTATCAAGATACAATGAAATCCCACTACTTTACCAATTTAACATTTTCCCAGCCTCTACCACGATATAACTTCCTCATGAGCCTCTAAAATCTCAGCCATTACTTGTGTCTAGAACCCTCATTTCTGCATGGCATGAGTTATACGAGGCATCAGCGTCTCTCATTTTGGGTGCTGCATACATCTACACCAGGGCTGATTTAAGGGGTTTTGGGGAAAGCCTGAGGCCAGTTATCCTAAGAGCCTCCCTCTCTCCCCACCTCACCTCACCCCTGACAGCAGTGGGACCGCCTGGCAGAATAAAAGCCAGGCAATAAAAGCAAGGAGGAGGCATTGAATGGGGGGGGGGGGCACCCTCAGGCAATGGCCCATGTGGCCTCTGGATAAATCCTCCACTGAAAGCTTAATAATCCAGACACAGGCAGACCGAAAGCGAGAGGACAGCCTCTAATCCAAAACAACAGCACCCTCTTTAATTGTTCCTTTTGTCTTCTAATCGCAGGATATCTGAGAGAGAACCCTCAGTTTGAGATGTATCAATAGAGCTCGCTACTTCAAATAGGTTTGGGATCACAAGCAGACTAACATGTGGTATAGGACATCTAAGGAAGGCCAGAATTTTCTGGATTTGGAGTGTTGTAATGTTTGTTAATGCCTTCAGGAGCATAGCATTTGCTTAAAATTTGTCCGTTCCTAACACAGTATTAAAACTGTGGATAGATTTCAGTCAATTTTAGGTTCAAACAATGTCCTAACCAAAGATTGCCAAACCTTAACCCTAACCTTTGTAACTTTTTGTATAAAATTAGACTTGGAAATTGCTATTGTTTTTTGAAGAAGTGCTAGGACTGTATCTTGAATTAGCTGAAGATGTCATAAACAAACAATTATCACGAAGACCAAAAACAAAAAATAAGCAAACACAACATAATGCCCGGTGAAGTGCAGTACACTTTATTATTATTATTATTTATTTATTTTTCATTTTTCATTTTTAACCTCCCATTCTCTTTGCGGAACAGACAGTCCTCACTATTTGGGCCTCTCCAACCAATCCTTTCTCGACATTTTCTTTTATTTCTCTTTTTTCTTGTTTCCACACAAAATTGGGACAAAGTCAAAAAGTCACATGATTTTTGGGACAGAGTGCAAAAAAGCAAGTAAAAACATCTTGAATATAGGACAATTCAACCACTAGTTCTCTTCATTACATATTTATTGTTGCTTTTAAACTAATAGAAGATATTAAGCCTATATTTCGATGCTCATTTCTTGCTTGAAATGGTCTTATTCTATAGGCAGGTCATTTTTCTTCTTTTAAGAATTTATTTCTAGGCAATGAAAGATAACAAATTAAGACTACTTTAAGCTGGAAATTAATAAATGTCTAGAAATTGGCTTCATGGTCTCATAACAATTCCTTTATTCAAGATATCTTCACTTCCTGAGGTATCATTCTTTGCCATATTTGTTTTTTTTATGCTGTTGTTATCGAAAATGAATCAACACCTTCTGACCAATCGGGATGTAGAATTCAACAGTGCTGTGGTATAAAATATTGATAAGAACTGCCAAATTGTGTAAGTGCCTTCATGCGTATCTGAGTGAAATGAATTGTGGTATAGGATTATGTTCAAAACATAAGATTGTGTTTTTTTTTTTAACATTCTTTCTTTTTAATACCATAACATCTGTTAAAATGGGCAAGCTAAGAATTTATTGTACAAGAATCCTTTACTGTGAATATGAAAATAAAGTTCTTCAATTTTGAATGTGGGAAGTGCCAAGACTGAGGAGGCCAGAAAGTGGGATGTTTGTCCAATCTGTACTGAAAAAAGACATAGCTGCGCACATTTCTGTGGGGAAATATGGTAAATAAAATTACTGAGTGGTCTGTGGTTAACTGGTTTCTCACTTTAGCCAATAAAACATGTAATGGAAGTAAGGAAAGTGTTCGTTTGACGTTGACCTTTTATGAAAGAATCAGTTTTAGTGTATATGTGTTATTTTACAACCCAGGAATATTTGAAACTGTCGTTCAAGTCCGAACTCTCACCTCTTTTAGCGCCACCCAAACAAAAACACCAAAAAATAAAAATGAGTTCATGCAAAACAAGCGAACTATTCCTAACAGCTCCATGGACTCATTAAGTGGAGAGGAATTTCAGTGACGTGTGCCGCTTCCCCACAACGCCACCCTGCCTCGCGCTGACCCTGCTTTGCATGATAATAGATTGTTTGAAGAGGGAGGTTGTGTCTCACTTTCTGCCAAATACATGCTAATTATGACAGCGAGGGGTCAAACTAATTAGCTCCGACTATGAACTCGAATGTATCTGTTTCATGTGAGACCTAGACAGCCGAGGCAGCTACGCCTTTACCAAACACTAAAGAGCAGCGCTGATCGTTGTACTTTTTCCCGATTTCCTGATTTCTGTTGCGGTTGACAGAACGCTAAGAATCACCCGGTGATTATCCATTTTGTGCCTGCGATGCAGCAGACGGGCCCATTAACAAGTTGAATGTCCTGCTCTATCAAATCACGGGTCAACACACACCATTAGATCTGCAGCGAATCATAACTGTCTTTGTTTAGCCTCGCTAAGTAAAGCATATCATTACAAGGCGCTGATGGTGCTTAAGTGGTAGTTTAAAGGTCCATAAATTCAATTAGACACAATTTAATCCTGCCTTCCAACGTTTTTTTTTACTCACTGATCCACGCCATGGCTGGAGTTTTGAAGAATTATCGCCTGAGATTTCCATTTATATTGTCATTTTAATGGCACCTCTCTGGAGTGTGAGGGCCTCAGATGCTTACAGAGCCACAATCACAGCTCAGATCTCCCACAGGACATCGGCCAGTCATTAGAGCAGCCTGCAAAAGGAGACACCCCACAGACACACACACACACACACACACACACACACACACACACACACACACACACACACAGAGTCTCCACTCGACACTGTTTTCCGTTTGCCTCCCAGGATGAATGCTCCAGTTTAGCAGCAGTCACCAAGAAGTCCCGACACACATCCATATGTCTGTTTCCCTGCTCTCCATCCTGATAAAACCCCACGTTACATTTCCAGCCCTCCCAAACTTGTCCTTATCCCTTTGTGGCCCAGACAAGCCTCTTCGGGGCTCGACTCCTCAGAGAGGACAGGACAGAGGGAGCGAGGGAGAGCGGGAGGGAGGGACGGGTCTGTTCTAAAAAAGAGCAGCTGCTGTGAAAGAGTGCCATTTCCCCCTGCTGCCACCACTCTGGCAACCAGTAATACCCACACACACACACACACACACACACACACACACACACACACACACACACGCACACACGTGCGCGCGCCACCCCTAGCCTTGCCTCCCTATTAATATGCAGATGAACTTGTTTCTCTTAGTTGTGAACTCCAGTGACAAAGTGGGAAAGCATATGCTTAAAATATTTATGATCTTATCCAGTAATTAAGAGTGAGCGAGGCTCTCAGTGAGAGAGTAACAGCAAAGCAGGCTGGGTTGAAGCGAGCGATCATGTGCACGAACAAAAAAAACAACAACACACACACACACACACACACACACACACACACAATGGACTCACATTGCTGAGGAATTTCACAACATGGTCAACAGATAAGTCTTTCACATGGAAGCATGAGAAAGTTATTTAATTAATTAAGTAAAATCACTGTTTAAAAACAAATCTGGATATTGTGAACATTTCCCATTCCCAAGAACTTCCATTCATTTCGCATTATGGCTCCTTTAGCTATAGAAGCTAAGAGCATTTATACCACAATGCTGTTGAATGCATGATTCTGATTGGACAGAGGCTGCTGATTATTACAGCTGCTCTGACACGTTTATGCTAATACCATATGATCATTCTATAACGTTATCATTTCTATAGTTATAGCTATCACAGGGACTTGTACGCACTAAAACAATACTTCTTAGATGAATGTATTTAAATTAAAAGCAGAAGATTATGTTAAATTTCTATTATTAAATAGAAAAAAGCACATCTATGAGCTTAATTTATTGTTGTAACATGGACATATATCAATATATAACATATACTTTTATAACATTTAGCCATAATCACTTTTTTTTTTAGATATTCCACATAATCTAAACCTAATAAGGAATACATTAAAAACTAGCTATTTGTTATGGAAAATATGTTGATATGCCAAAGTTTTCTTTGAAGAGATGTTTATTTAACATTTATGGAAGGAGTCTCCAGTGTCAGCGCTTTGTAACAATCAGAGGTGAAAGTTTTCCGACATGGGAACGTCTTCAGAGCAGATGAGTTTGTGCTTAGAGGTTTCTCAGTAAAAATGACAAGCTGTGTTTTTTTTTTTTTGTCTTAAAAAGAGGCTGGTGAGGAAATGCCTGTTTATAGCTGCTATAATGTAAGTGATAACAGGAACCAACTTTGCAGTGTTATACAGGTAGGTCCGTAAGTATTTGGACAGTGACACAATTTTGGTAATCTTGCCTCTGTACACCACCACAATGGATTTGAAATGAAGCAATCAAGATGTGACTGAAGTCTGGAAAGTACGATGTGTCATTCTTTAATACATAAAGTTGGGTAATTGCTGTGGTATAAGAGGAATAAAGCACTTGAGGACATGCTGAAGTGGTAACATCAACTCAGCTTTATCTCACTGATTATTTTCCTATGACAGCACAACGCTGAGTGTTACATAATCAGTCCTCTAACGGCATTAATTACTTTACTGACATCACTGACGGTTCATTAACGCTGGAGCTCACTACTTGAAAAGCTGTGATAAGGGTTAGAGGCGCGGCTAGTGATCACACCTTTTCTTACGACTTCATTCAAATCAAAATGAACAAAACACAAACAGGCCATTCACACGCAGATCAGATTTAATTCAAATAAGTTAATCATTTTATCTTCTCCCTCAGAAGTCACGTCCGAAGCAGTCACTCACATGAGGCATGATATTTAAAATGGAAACTTTGCAGTAATTAATGTGTATTCACCATGAAAGCAAAGGATCTACACGATTCTTCATCCTCAGTCCATGTGAGGGAATTGAAACAGATGATTAGATTTGTTTCCTGGATATTTTCTGCTTCTCGTTCTTACAACGCACGCTAGATGTTATTAGCCGTGTAGGACATGAATGAAGCATGCAGCAGATCATTCTGGTTTGCACACTGGATTAAAATGACGAGCATGCACCACACACACACACACACACACACGCACACACACACGCGCGCACACACACGTTTTCTCTCTCGCTCGCTCTCTCTCTTTTCACTGTCTATGTCTCTCTGTCTTTCTCTCCTGCAGCTGCTGGATGTGATCCGGCTCTGGATGGAGCGTCCCCTATGTTCAGCGCTCAGGTTGATTGCATTCGACGTGCAGCGTGGAGATGAAAGCAGGGCAGACAGCTGGCCCAGTGCTCTCCCTACACCTCACTCACCTCCTCCTCCTCCTCCCTCCATCCTCAGGGACCGACACCTCTCCTGCACATCCGCGGGCCCTTGTGTCTCTCACTCTCTCTCTCTCTCTCTCTCTCTCTCTCTCTCTCTCTCTCTCTCTCTCTCTCTTCCTGCTCTCGGTGCTTCATCCAAGGCTCCGCGTTCCTGTCTCTCTGCTTCAGGCAGCTCGGCATTCCGAGCTCTCTGTCTCACCGCTGCTCTGTGCCACACTGGCTCAGTTTTGTCAATAATCATTTATTTGTTGCCGGCAACGTTACATCTGACCTCCCTGTTTCATCAATTATGGATAGATTATTGGATGGGAACATCTGCACGAGCCTGTACTCACCTCGTGGCTGAGATTAGATCAAGTATTAAACTGTTGTTTATTGTCAGGCCAAAACTCAGTTGTGAAGAGCTGTAGGGGAATTGCTGTGAGCCTCGGCACTAAAGAAAACACAGCTCCCATCAGCGGGCACCTCGATTGTTCAGCCGTGGCGCCGAGAAAGCCCCCGCCCTCACTCCACCCTCCCCACCTCCTGTAAGATGACGGCCATGCATTATTTACAGGTATTACTGGTTGTTATAAGGCGTGCGATAAGGGCTCCTGGCAGACGAGGTGGTTAGCGCTTGTTTTGTTGCGTTGGAAAATGCATGAGGCTGAACAAGCCGCTCTAGAGCACCAGGCTCAGGCGAGCATATGGAGCTGCAGCGCTTTGCCAAAAGCGACCGGCTTAGCTGGAACTGAAAACCCCAGCAGCGTCCCTGAAAAAGAACCAACCTCTGGTGACCGAGCTTTAAATAAACCCCATAAATCCCAACACGTTCTGGAGAGCGCTTCAAAATGTGATATTTTTTGCTGATTTCATGCCTGAAACAAGAGCGGATTCCAACACGTGTAAATAAATTCTAGAGGGAGAGTTAAAATATTAGTTCATTTCGTTCTTTTTTTTTTCTTGGCCATGTTCTAAATGATATAATTACAAATAGGAGCTGAGCGAATACATTCCTATTTTATGAATCATCTTTTTGGAATGACTCTAAATAATGATCTGTGAGACCAAAGTGTGAAAACATGATATTAAATGAACAGATGCACCAGCTTTTCATAATTGAATACATCCACTTGTCCTGTGTCAAGACATAAGTCTTCTT
>JAKKZN010000003.1:3710454-3721415 GCA_033441825.1 Pangasius elongatus
CGTCACTCCCAAAGAGAACCTCAACATCTTCAGCTCTGCTACCTCTAGCTCTGACTCCTGCCTCTTCCTCAGTGACAGTTTTTTTTTTTCTAGCATAAAAGTCACTTTTTGACTCTGAGTGCTCTACCGTAGGAACATAAAACACACAATAGTTCAACTCTAAATACTCAGTGACCTTTACGTAGCACTGGTGTGAATAATACAGACATATTTTTATAGCTTTATATCTGCGTTGATATGTAAATTGCGCTTCGGAGCTTTTGTCGGCTGCTTCATATTGATCACGATCATCCGGTCACGCTCGGCTCGTTTTAATGTCCCGGCTGTTATCGTGGTTTTCTTTTCACAGTCGTACGGTGTCGTATACATCGCATCCCATCACTCTGACATTTTCCTTAATGTCTGTCAAGTTCACATCACAGGGATAACATTTTACACACATTCAGCATGAAGGCGAGCTGAATTCCCAGAGTGTAAACATCGCCAAGGTTGTCTTTAAAGCATGGAGGCACCTTGCTAGCAAGCTCTCTCTTTACCAAACGCGTTGCTTGAGGCGCCGTCTCGTAATTGTGTGATATTGTTATTTTTTCTCCCCCTGCTGTTAAGAATTTCTGTTTGAATTGCAATGAAACGGGATCAGGGAAGAGTGAATGCCTGTGCAGTTGGAGTTTAACCCCAGGTTTCGTCAGCTAATCCGCTCATTTGAGACCTGCCAGGTGACTTGACAGAGTACATTATATTTCCATTTGCCTTTTGGGATTCTGTGTGCAATGGGATTTTTAAAAAAAAATGCTTTTTCCCCAAGGATATGCAACCAAGTGGGTGAAAACATCAAGAGGCCAACTTTGATCATGCTCACTCTGGGCTCTTGTAGATTTGACAGCGACTTGTCAGATGGCTCGGCTTGTGTGGAGAAATTCTCCTGCGTACAGATGCGTTTGTATTTTCAGGTACAGATTTTTTTCTTAAGAACATGCAGACGTTATCGGTATTTTTATAAATGCTGCATTAGCCAAATATTTGGCCTCTCTACAACATTTATTAATATCTAGCATTGGATATTTAATATTTATATCAATATTAATATCAAGCATTGGGACTTTATTTAGTTTTTAGATTCACTTTTCTGTGTCTAAACCAGATATTTCTGTCAATAACAAACAACTCTCAGACCAGGCCTGACCCCGGTGCACCTCTGTGAATTTGTCAATACATAAAATTATTTTTGCACATTTTTTTGCTTGCCAAGATAACAAAAGCAAAGAGAAAGACAAATCAGGAGAGAGCATTCTCTCGTTTTAACTCTCTGTTAGTTTTATGCAAGTTTTTCAGTTCTAACATGTCCTGAACAAATTCCTAACACTTCACAAGACTCATTGTGTAAAAAGTTTTGAAGGTTTGAAGGTCAAGGTTAAAGTAAGCATTCATATATATATATATATATATATATATATATATATATATATATATATATATATGACTTCATGAAAATGAATCGAATTGCTCTGTTTTTTTTCTAACCATAAAATTTCTAATGACATTAGCCCCTGTTTATACGCATATGGACCTTTAAAATCAACCTAAGCAGCTGCTTAAACCAACTCTGAAGACGCATAACTTTCCCCATGTAAATATACCATCTGTTGAACTCCCTGACTTGTGAATAAGTGTGTCCAGGTTCTCGTGTCCAAATTAGCCAAATACAAGTAGGTTAACAGATTGAAATGAGGTGCGAAGATTGTAAAGGGTTTTCCCATATACGTAAACACACACACACACACACATATATATTAACATATATATATATAGTTCAACAAGATGTCACTAATCATGCTACGTTGTTTCCTGGCAAATTGATATAACTGCATCATATCCTTTGGAACTTTAAAAACCACTTACTCATTATTTTTTATTGTAATGCACGTAAATAGACCATTAGTATGGGAGGTACTAATGAGAGAAAGAGAAAAAAAAAAGAGAAAAAAGCACAAGGTCATCTCTATTAGAGTTGAAATTTTCATTGCTGTGGGGCATAAGAGACAGAACTTTTTGTTTTAGCAGACTTGCCATCAAATAAACATAATTACCATCAGAATGCACATAGCGTTCATGAACTCCTAAAGGCGATCGGCTATGCTCGAATAAATCACCATTAATTAGCTAATAAAAGCCAGCAGGTGGATGGGAGCCCACAGCTATTCCCTGGTTGTGTGAATTATGTACATTACTCAGTTGCCACTAAAGTAAATGAGAGCGAGGGAAAAACAGACAGGAATCTGCGAAGGCCTTGTGTTTCTGGAGGGGGTGTGTGTAATATACACCCTAAATCTCCTACAACTCCCAGAATCCCACCCACAGGACTACAAGTCACATTGACCCCTTATCCAATAATGAGGTTTAATGGACTTGTGAGAGCTCAGGTTATTTAGCTGGAACAAAAGCTTGTATGGATTGTAATGAGGTCTTTTCACACACTTGTAACCCTTTGTGTTACAATTCTTACAGACCTGCCAACGTTGGCACATTTTGCGCAGGAGCCTCGGAGTACACTAGTACAAGGTATCGCTCAAAATATGCCAAATATTTTGATTCCCCTCAATAAAAATGCCAGATGAGCCAATCCACACAGGAATCTGAAATGATTGACAAATTTACGTAGGTGTTTTGAATGCTCCATTATTAACTGACATCACCCTGGAAGCCCCACCCCCTTCTCCTATCTCACATTAGTATGACTTTGGCCAGTGCTCTAGCCTTGACTCAGTTTTCCTGCTTGAAAAATATGCTGATTTGGCGAAGTTTTGCCCGAAAAGGTTTGAAGTTCATTAATCTTTCTATATATGTTTGACTTGGCTAGCAGTAAACATATATATAGTTAACAGCATAACTAGATTTATTATGGATGCATGGAAATTTCAGCCATAGAAAAATTGGATGGTTTCTTAGTCAAACTTTTATTTCTTTCACATGAAAATCAGAACGATTTAAAAGTTTTTGGACGAAAGGCCAAAAATTATGACAAAACAAAGAAGACGTTGAAAAATGTGGACCCATTTCACAGTTTCTATGAACAACATAGAGAAACTGCGCGTTAGGTTTTGACACTTTGCTGCAGATTTACTCCCTCCAATTGGCAACACTATGCATTATGGCTCTTCAAGGTTGGCCAGCTTTGCCTCAGCTTTCATAGATGTTGAGGAAGAACTTTGGAAATGATGAGTTACAGCAATCAGGACAGACAAAGGGATGAATTTTGTTATAGTCAGATTAAGTATTTTTGTGTGTAATCAGCATTTTGCCACGGCTGGCTACATTCGACACCGAACAACCAACAACAACACTCATCATTCTCACTACCAGTGTTACGTCAGTTCTCAATTAATTCGAAATACAGCTAGCTGATGTTAGCAAAAGTTCCCCTCTTAGCACACTAACAGAATAATTGCCGCTACTTTCATCTAATGTGTTTTGTTTACAATGCCATATGTTGTTGTGTCTGTTTCTTTTGACTCCACCCCTGTTTTACCATTGTTTGTTATCCTGTTGTGTTCACCTGTTCTGTGTTCAGTCCTTGATTAGTTTGTTTATCTATAACCTGCTCTTTCATTGTCTCATTGTGAAGTATCATTAACCCCAAGCCTTGTTTTCTAGTTCCTATCTTGTGTGTAGTATTCCCTGGTTTGACCTTTGCCTGTTTTTGGCTGGGATTATAAATCATTCTAGTTTGTTGCTTTTTTTCTCATGTTTTGGCCCCCTCCATGGTCTCTGACTATGATCTTGACAATGATTTTTCTTGGATTTGACCAAACCAGACACATTGAGTTTTCACACTTAGCACTCCCTCCATCATACCAACAGCAGCGACATCCACGATTGTATCGTTTTGTAAAGCGATTAATTGAAATGAAGAGATGTGTGGTTGATAGGAAACAATGCAGGTACAATTATCTCTACATATCTAGCTAATCAACATTAATGCTAATGTCTGTATACATTACTTTACCCTGATAGCTGGGAAAGAATTCTTCCTTGAAGAATTTATATCCATTATTCAGCTTCGTTGCTGTAGAGATCTCCAACAGTTCCAATCAAGTCTTGACAGCACTGAAGAAGGTGAGGTGAAAAGTCTTTCCATTGTGAAAGAACATGATAATAATGGCAGTGATTCTGTAGTAAGCAATTTATAATAAGGCTTATCATAAGTGTACATACTTCATTTTTTGTGTGAAAAGGGCCTGTTTCTGACAAATTGACAAATCTGCACACACTCATTAGATGAGGATGTATTTTAAAAATAAGTGGATGAGGACATATTTTGCGTTGTTAGTAGTAGCGACCTGGCACGTGCTAATGCCGCTTGCTAAAACCATTGCTACTTCATAAATATTGAAGAACACGGCCATTAATTTGGTGCAAATAATGTCGCTAATGTGGCTAAAAGAACGATGAACCTGACAGAACGTGTGGCTTGATGCCTCAGGGAAATGTGCCGCTCCACGCAGGTGGAACCGGGAGACTTCTCCTGCTGTTAGCGTATTAGAGAAAGAGAGAGGAGCTTACCTCCAAGTGCTTCACAGTGGGTTCTAACTGCATCACACTCTCATTATTAATGACTGCAGGTTTCTTTCCGAGGCCGTGCCCTGAAATAAATCACTATTTATTTCACATTATGCGATCTCTTTTGGGCTGAAGCCCCTAAAAACCCTTTTGTGGTTGTTTTGAATATTTGTTTATGGAAATCTTGTTGAGTGATGCACTTAACGAAATAAAATTTCATCACGCTTTGATGCTGCAAACGATCGACAGCGCAGTTCCTATTATCCAACCAACGAAACTGCACTGCACCACACTTTTACACCAGCAAAGGGAAATTTCTGAATAACTCCTGTCACCAAGATAAAGTAATGCATTGCTACTCTGGCATTTCCTCACAAACAGTCTCTTTTTTTTTCCCTCCTTCTCAGAAAATAGGTCCTTTTCTCGGGGATGCATGTCCTCAGGCACCTACTTGGCATGAAGTAAAAAGAAGTAGCGACATACGTTCATGCAAGTGGGCCACGGCAGCAGATGGAATGTTGATTGCTCTGTTGTTTGCAGCTGTTTGTGTCCCTTTATGCGACTCACAAGAGCACAAAAACAAGGCAGTGTCAAGGCCCAGTGCGAAAATTATTTGCGACCCTCATAATTATGTAGGGCAAGGTGTCTGAATAATAAAGGAACCTGGGCTGCCATGATCTGTTGGGAAAAAAAAAATAAATAAAAAAGGGGGGAAAAAAATCTAAGCATATGAGGACATTGGTATTTTTATTGTAAGTGATAGTTGGTGATTATACCACTGTTGAATTCTCAACTCTGATTGGTCAGCAGGTGTTGATTCAACTTCCTTTCTCCATTTTTGTCTTATTATCTATAAAGAGAAAAAAACAGCCTGGTGAAGGAACAATTGTTTATAGCTGTTATAATGTAAGCAATAATGGGAATTAATTTTTCTCATGGACACTCCGCGACTTTAAATGTACCTATAAATGGATAAAAAGTATGACCTGTTATTTATTAATAAATTGAAAATTACATTGTTTTTTGGTAAATACCTGTGTTATAAGAACAATAAAACACTCTGGCACATGCTGTTATAGGAAAATAGTCCACTTGGGGTGAATTGTGCTTTATTCCTGACTTTTTAATTGCTGGAATTTTAATTAGTTGTGACAACTTTAATTAGTTGTTTATGTGTGTAATGAGTCGTTTTGCAATAAAATGTGCAGACATAAATTATTGCCTGAATTCATACACAACCTGAATATGACATATTTATTGTATTGCTTTGAGGTATCTCATTATGCTGACATATTATCTCATCATTTTGACTTACTGTATATATCTCCTTTACTCCTTTACATAACTCATTATTTTGAGTAATCTCATTATTTTTGGCATATTGTTTCGTTATTTGGAATTAGTATCTCGTTATTTGGAATTAGTATCTCGTTATTTGAAATTAGTATCTCGTTATTTGGAATTAGTACCTTGTTATTTGGAATTAGTATCTCATTATTTGGAATTAGTATCTCATTATTTGGAATTAGTATCTCATCATTTGGAATTAATATCTCGTTATTTGGAGTTAGTATCTCGTTATTTGGAATTAGTACCTCGTTATTTGGAATTAGTATCTTGTTATTTGAAATTAGTATCTTGTTATTTGAAATTAGTATCTCGTTATTTGGAATTAGTATCTCGTTATTTGGAATTAGTACCTTGTTATTTGGAATTAGTATCTCATCATTTGGAATTAATATCTCATCATTTGGAATTAATATCTCGTTATTTGGAGTTAGTATTTCGTTATTTGGAATTAGTATCTCATTATTTGGAATTAATATCTCGTTATTTGGAGTTAGTATCTCGTTATTTGGAATTAGTATCTCGTTATTTGGAATTAGTACCTTGTTATTTGGAATTGGTATCTCATTATTTGGAATTAGTATCTCATCATTTGGAATTAATATCTCATCATTTGGAATTAATATCTCGTTATTTGGAGTTAGNTCATTAATGAGACTTAATATCTCATTACTTAGACTTCTTAACTCATTCTTTTGAATTATCTCAGTATTTGGACATGTTATCTCATTTTGACAATATTTCATTATTTGGATTTACTTCTCATCCTATTTAGAGTCCATAGCTCCTTATATTGAGTTATAAACGTTTTTTGACACATTATCTCCCTTTGACATATTATCTCATTATTTCAACATTATCTTCTTATTTCAACATATTATTTCATTAGTTGGAATGAATATCTCATTATTTAGACTTCATAACTCATTATTTTGACATATCTCATTATTTGGGCTGATTCTTCTCACTTTATACCTCCCTTGTTCATAAATAAAAATCAATGTTAAATAACATGTTCAAGCCATATATATATATATATATATATGCGCTAATGTAGGTTGGGAAACAGTTGACAAGCTTGAGTCACTAGATGATTACTTACAGTGCTCATGTTTGCTCTCTTCACCTCTTTTGCTTTGTTTCAGTCAGAGAAGCATAAAGAACGGAAGCTCAGTGTGCAATGGACTTGTTGCTTAATGCCGTCTCTTGAGTGCTCCCTCATCATGACTGACAAATTCATTGCTGCCCACTGAACAGCTCCCCCGACATCCCAGGCGTAATTACATCTGTGCAGCACCGCTGCAGCTGCACTCCAATAAACAGGAGAAAGTCTTTTTTTCTCCTCATCTCGCCTCTGCCGTGGCGTGTAATAATGTGCATATTGAAAATGGAGCCAAAATGTGGCATTCCTCTGTGGAAAATATGTCACAATGCGCACTGATGAGGAGTAATATTAAAAACATGGCACACACAATACACAACAAAATATGAGCTCTCACTTCTCACCTCATAGAAGATTATTATTATTAGTAGTAGTAGTATTGTTAGTCTTCTTCTTCTTATTATTATTATTATTATTAGTGGTAGTAGTAGTAATAGTAGATAGGTGATAGGACTAATAGAAGGAGGACAAGGAGGAGGAGCAGAAGTAGTACTAGTAAGAGGAGAAGGAGTAACAGTAATGGTAGTATTTTTGTTATTATTGTTATTATTATTATTATTATTATTAGTAGTAGTAGTAGTAGTAGTAGTAGTAGTAGGAGTAGTAGTAGTAGTAGTATAGTGTTAATCTTATTATAAGTAGTAGTATTAAGACTAATAGAAGGAGGAGGAGGTATTGCATTGCCTTATTATTATTATTATTATTATTATTATTATTATTATTATTATTATTAATAGCAGTAGTAGTAGTAGTAGTAGTAGTAGTAGAAGGAGCAGGAGGAGGAGGAGGAGGAGGAGGAGGAGGAGTAGAAGTAGTAGTAGAACTGGTAAGAGCAGAAGGAGGAGTAATAGTAAAGGTAGTATTGTTAATATTATTATTACTAGTAGTAGTAGTAGTAGTAGTAGGACTAATAGAACAAGGAGGAGGGGGTATAGTATTGTTATTATTATTATTATTATTATTATTATTATTATTATTATTATTATTATTAGCAGTAGGTGGAAGAGGAGGAGGAGCAGTAGGAGCAGCAGTAGTAGTAGTAAGATGAGAAGGATGAGTAATAGTAGTAGTAGTATTGTTAGTTAGTAGTAGTACTAGTAGGAGGACAAGGAGGAGGAGGAGGAGGAGGAGCAATAGTAGTAGTAGTAGTAAGAGGAGACAGAGGAGTAATAGTAGTAGTATTGTTAGTTAGTAGTAGTACTAGTAGGAGGACGAGGAGGAGGAGGAGCAATAGTAATAAAATTGTAGTAGTAGTAGTAGTAGTAGTAGTAAGAGGAGACGGAGGAGTAATAGTAGTAGTAGTATTGTTAGTTAGTAGTAGTACTAGTAGGAGGACAAGGAGGAGGAGGAGGAGGAGGAGGAGGAGCAATAGTAATATTAGTAGCAGGAATAGCAATAGTAGTAGTAGTAGTAGTAGTAGTAGTACTGTTAGTTAGTAGTAGTACTAGTAGGAGGAGGAGGAGCAATAGTAATATTAGTAGTAGGAATAGCAGTAGTTGTAAGAGGAGAAGGAGGAGTAATAGTAGTAGTAGTACTGTTAGTTAGTAGTAGTACTAGTAGGAGGATGAGGAGCAATAGTAATATTAGTAGTAGGAATAGCAGTAGTAGTGGTAGTAGTAGTAGTAGTAGTAGTAGTAGTAGTAGTACTAGTAGGAGGAGGAGGAGCAATAGTAATATTAGTAGTAGTAATAGTAGTAGTAGTAAGAGGAGAAGGAGTAGTAATAGTAGTAGTAGTGCTGTTAGTTAGTAGTAGTACTAGTAGGAGGATGAGGAGCAATAGTAATATTAGTAGTAGCAATAGCAGTAGTAGTGGTAGTAATAGTATAGTAGTAATAGTAATAATGGTGTTGAGCCTTTTGCACACCTGGTGAGTGGTGTCCCATTTTGCCTTGAATTCTCAGGTCAGTGTTTTGTTATCGTGTGGTTAGAGCTGTCGCGAGCAGCAAATGTGAAACAGAGAAAGATCACTGTCCTAATGGGAACGTCAGGTGAAGTTCCCAAGAGCTCCTCATTAGTGGCGTGAGGGATTGAAATCTCTTTTAACAGCACTCTTTTTTAGATGCGCATGAATAAAACACCAGAGTGTATAAAATAGGTGAAGCGGGCCAGTGGCGTGAATCGCTGTGATATACAGAGGATCAAGTCTGCTTTAAATAAAGGTGAAAGTTCAGCGTGTATAGTGACGCACACAAAACAAAGCTCTAGGCATTCTGTATAATGTACGAATTAAGGAATAAAACATGATGGAGCGTGCTGTTATAGGAACATAATCAACGCTTTACACCCTGAAGTTGATTTTCTTCCAATAACAGCATGTCTTAAAGTGTTTTAATCCTCTTATACCATAGCAATTTGGTAATGATAGCTATGTTTAATTTGGTAATGATAGCTATGTTTAAAGTTTTATGTTTTGAAGTTAATAAGCTTGTCATGTTACAGAGAAACCGGAAAGCACAAAGTCCTCTAGCCTGAAGACTTTGCTGTGTCGTCATCTTTAACTCGGACTCTTACAAAGCACTGACACTAGAGACTCCTGCATCATCTGTGCTGAAATATGCCATTAAATTGTCCGATTAAGACAACGTGAATTCATCAGTTGTTACAATTCTTACAAGATGGTTTTAGATTAGATTTGCGAGATCCCAGAATAATTGTCATACCGCTGGATCAGACATAAACCACGACTCTGAAAGCTCAATCTCAGACTAAAAGTGTGAAGCAGGTGCATTCCTCACATTCCTCATTAAAAACCTTTTAACCCGTGTACGGATTCTTCCCACAAAAGCAGTTAGACCATCATTAAACTAATACGAGCCCACTCTCGGAGTGCCGGAGCTTGTTTGCAATGTGATGCATGTCTCCCGGTTGATTGACAAGCAAACATTTCTCCGCATTTTAATTTCCCTCCATTAATGTGACGCTACATCAATTAAGACTGACTGCTCACAATATTTCACCCAGCACCTTAATGATGGCTCATTTCGTGCATGCATTAATCTAAAGGCTGATGCTTAAAAACGCATTTGGTGTGTTTATGCACCGGGTGAAGCCTCTCTATCAAGCTCATTGGAGCCACTGGAGCATCGCGGTGTAGCGCGGTAGCCCCGGGCCTCTGGCACCGGGCCGGCTGTCCTGTCATTCACTACCAACTGGGGTTTTTTAGATGAGAGCCTGACCCTGGCTGCCTCATCCCTCACCGCTGTCTCATTGCCTTTATTTACATCTGTCTTTAGCATTCTAATTACCCGCGTTATTGCTTTCGCCCCGAGGAAGCTGCAGCCCTGGTTTTTTAAGCAATAATAAAGAAGCGTGGATTCCAACCCACAGGCACCGAGCACGTGATTTTAGAAACATAGGAACCATACATTAAGCTGTGAGACTTTCCTCGGATATGCACGAGCACTTTTATATCTACATGCGAGCTGATAAAGAAGCAGAAGCAAATCACATCTAGATCCCCTTTCTTGTCACACTTCCTGCTTAAACAATAAAATAATAATTTGATAACATGAGCCTATTCTTTCAGAAATAAAGGTACTGAACTGTACCTTTAGTTATCGTTGGATTAGGGTTAGAGTACTATCAAGTACCTTTATATTAATACGTGTCTACGTATATACCTTTAAAATGATTTAAGGTACATAATTGGACCAAAAACATTTCCTAGGTCATAGACACATAGTAATGGGACAAAACTGAGACCAATCCAGCCACAAGGAAAAGTACAGTTTGGTACTTGTATCTCTGAGTGTGTATAAGACACAATAGGTGTGTAAGACACCATTTTGTCCTCTCTTAGCATTTCTTTTCCTTCCCAATGTCCTGACCTTATTGCTGTGTTCTGTACGTATAATAAAGCTAATACACAGGACAATATTAGCACAATAGCACAATA
>JAKKZN010000003.1:3737274-3758666 GCA_033441825.1 Pangasius elongatus
GCTCCGCTACCTCTAGCTCTGACTCCTGCCTCTTCCTCAGTGCCACTGTCTCTAAACCATACAGCATGGCCGCTCTCCCACACTCTCCATTACTCTGGACTGTTGACCCCAAGTACTTACACGCAGCATGTTTGTGAAGTCAATTTCCCAGCAACAGTGACATCTTGGCAAGGGGCAGCGTCTTGAATATAGTCCAATTTATTCATCCCAACTTTCAAATAGTCCTGTTCTATACTGGCAGATCATCATGTGAAACGTTTATTTCTTGAAATAAGAAAAATGATCTGCAGATAGAAGAAGAAAATGTAAAGATAGACTGATACTGATGTTTGATAACGTTACATTTGGTCCATTGTAATCTTATAATAGGAAATACTAGATCTTTTTTTTGGATCTGTATTCAAGATATTATTGTTTTGCAGTGTTGACTCACTTCCTGGTTTGGTGGGAGAAGCAGCGCTGAAAGAACATTCCTAAAAAATTCCAAACAAATTCCCCATTCATCATTCCCATTCAGAAGACAGCAATTACAGCTACTTCAGTATGACTTGAACGCAGCAGTTCAGTACTCTGCAGTAAATGTGACCTCTTCAGTCACCTTCAGTCTCAGCAGCCATCATATTTGTCTTAAATGTAAATAACTGAATCATGAAAAATACGAATAAGCAAATCAATCCGGTTGCTTCTCAGTTGTTTACTGTTTACTGTCTATGAGTCTCCTATCTATAACTGTAACGGGTTTAAACTCTCCAAGACCTCCTGCCTTTAATAAAGAGCTCCTGAGAGTGAGATCTTCCACACAGATTCAGCTTTGGTTATTGTTGTGGTAATAATAGTGATCAAACTGAGATAAAAAAAATAATGAATCTCCAGGTCTTAAAACGTTTTTAGCAGTGTATGTCGTCTTCTGTGGAAATGTGTGCAAATTTTAGCTTTCGAAAATTAAAAGCCAACGTGTGCAGAAGAATCGTGGAAAGTTCTAAAGATGCTTGAAAAAACGAAATAATGAAATAAACACTAGCAGCTGATTTCCTTAAAAAACCGCACCAACTGTGTACTTGGAAGAACTGATAGCATTTTAAAGGCCAGCTAAATATCGATCTTAGTTTGTTTTTCACTGTTTACTGCTCTTTAAAATATATTTTTTTAGAATCTTTTTCGTTATTTTCACGGCATCCTTGCTTTTCTAGACTTTTATCCACTCTAGCCTGCTCTATATTTAATGCATGCTTCATCATACGCAACAGATCTATTCTGATCACATAAAACAAGAGCCGCGTATTCGCCAATCTTTGCTCTTACAGTAGAACAGAAATAGCTGGCATTAGCAAACGGAGCAACAAGGGGGGTCTGAATTACTGCACTATCAGAGTCTTCAAAGCCGTTCCACAGCTGGCCTGAGCCTCATGGGTTGGCATTCAAAGTGATGAGGGAACGAGAGATTAGTGTAATGATCTGCTGATGACTAGCACTATAGAGCAAACTGACACAATGATTTGCATATGAATTTCATATATTTGAATGATGTACATATATACATATCTATCATATATATTTTTCTTTTGTGTATGAAATAAATGTATGTTTTTGCCAATTTTTTTTTGTCTGTTTTTTGAACTTGCTAAAGGTAAGATTTGCTTTATTACATTATTCTATAATTTGAAATTATAGCTTACATTTTTGAGATTTTACCAAAACACACATCTCAAAAATTCAGATCTCAAAAATAAAGATTTTATTTTATATGTTAACTACACCAAACATGAAGCATCTGGGATTCTTAGGGAAAAGCAAAGGCTTTGAGAGTGGTCGAATTCTGCATGTTAGCCAATCACAGCCCTCAGTCACGTTTACGTGTATGAAACATATGAACCGTAAGTGCACGTGAAGTTTTCACACTCTAATGAAAGAGCTAGATTCCTGTTAAACAGTTAACTTTGGCTGTTAGTTGCTAACAAATGCCAGCAAGCTAATGCTAGCCTTGCCTAGCTTGCTAGAATGTTACGTAAATAGTTATGATGTACATCTGGTGTTTAGCATCACTGTAGAAAACTTGCTATTTGAGTAGAGCACAAAACTTTTCTTGACCACTCGATTTTTGAAATTGTTTTTTTTTTTTGCCTAATTTATATAAACTCTGTATTCAACTTCAATTTATGTTTTTAAATTGCAAATCTTATCATACCTCTAGCAAGTTCAACACAAGAAAACTAATTGGGGAAAATGGAAAGTTATTAAATACACAATGGAAAAAAAATAGATTTTTTAACACGGTGAGTATATAATTCGGATATATACGAGGGCATAGTCTAAGGAGTAGAGAGCGGTCAGAGAGTCTAATGCTAACACACACACACACACACACACACACACACACACACACACACACACACACACACACACACACACACACACACTCATGTAAACCCACACACAATGAACTAATCTCAAATGGCTTACACATAGTTCACAATAGACAGAAAGAAAAAGCATACCTTCAGGTCAGACATCAGTATATCTGAAAGAAATGCAGATTTCACCTGTAGGGGATGTGTCTTTGTGTGTATTTCTGTCTGTGTGTGTATTTCTGTGTCTGTCTGTGTATTTCTGTGTCTGTGTGTATTTCTGTGTCTGTGTGTATTTCTGTCTGTGTGTGTATTTCTGTGTCTGTGTGTGTATTTCTGTCTGTGTGTGTATTTCTGTGTCTGTGTGTATTTCTGTCTGTCTGTGTATTTCTGTGTCTGTGTGTATTTCTGTCTGTGTGTGTATTTCTGTCTGTGTGTGTATTTCTGTGTCTGTGTGTATTTCTGTGTCTGTGTGTATTTCTGTGTCTGTCTGTGTATTTCTGTGTCTGTGTATTTCTGTCTGTCTGTATATTTCTGTGTCTGTGTGTGTATTTCTGTCTGTGTGTGTATTTCTGTCTGTGTGTGTATTTCTGTGTCTGTGTGTATTTCTGTCTGTGTGTGTATTTCTGTGTCTGTCTGTGTATTTCTGTCTGTGTGTATTTCTGTGTCTGTGTGTGCATTTCTGTGTCTGTGTGTATTTCTGTGTCTGTCTGTGTATTTCTGTCTGTCTGTGTATTTCTGTGTCTGTCTGTGTATTTCTGTCTGTCTGTGTATTTCTGTCTGTGTATTTCTGTCTGTGTATTTCTGTCTGTGTGTGTATTTCTGTCTGTCTGTGTATTTCTGTGTCTGTCTGTGTATTTCTGTGTCTGTGTGTATTTCTGTCTGTCTGTGTATTTCTGTGTCTGTCTGTGTATTTCTGTGTCTGTCTGTGTATTTCTGTGTCAGTGTGTGTGCTAAGGGGATTTGGAGGCTAAACAGATAATTACTAGCGGGGTCTGATTTCGGTTTGTGTCCATGTCAGTGTCTCTGGTGTGTCCATCTACACAGTTACACAGTTGGGAAGGTGAATTATAGGTGAATTTACTAGAAAAATAGATATAAGCTCCATCTGCGAATTAATCTAATTATTTTTTTCACCTCCTGATATAGATACATCAAGACGAATCCCCAAAAGAACGGGCAAATGATGAACCAATGCGAAAGGTTCAGTAAACTCCCAAATCTGCTTGTATTTTTTCAAAAGCTGCCAACAGACATGAAGAGATGAGATAATTAACTCCCTCTCTCCTCGAGCTGTTTCGGAAAAAAGGGAGCTCGTTTCACTACAAGATGCTGCTGTTTGGCATGAAATGCGCACTGTCTTCTCACTAACAGGCTTGTTTAAGTCTATCACGAGCTCCCTCACCAGACCCCCGACGGAGGCCAGCTCCCGAGACCCCCGTCGTGCTTTGAGAAGCTCTTTAGAGCCCTAATCCACTCCAAATGCGACGATAATTCTCCCTCGCCAGGCCACTCTCCTTCCTCGCCGTGTGTCATGAGAGTGGCCTCGCGGGAGCCGATCAGCCAATGATAACAAAGTAGCCAGATGTCTGGTGCTGGCAGACTCCCAGAAGCTCGGCAGCGGTACGCAGCAGCATCCGCCATGGGCCCCAGATCAAAGCTACCTGAGATTACTTATGGGCACAAAATATGTGTTGCTTATTCTACAGTTCCCATTAATAACAATCTGGGAGAATTTGTATTTCTAATTAACTCTTTCTTTTGGGCGCAGAAGTGCTGTAGGTTTTCACATGCTCCCTTTTCTCCACTGTGCAATTGGAGAGCAAACAGGAAATCGGAAGTCTGGAGAAGCAACGTCAGCTATTTCGTGCTCTTTGTTTATTCCCAGACTTTAAAAATTGTTGAGAGAAAAAAAAAGGAGAAAACAAGCTTTTTCAGCTTATAATGATGATGGTGGAGCCATATTTTCAACGTGATGCATGTGATGTGATGTAAAGTGATTTGAGAGGACAAGTTTGAATCTATTCTATGGAAAAAACACATCTTTGCACCGCAGTGGTGCTGAAATCTCAAATCACAATCTTTTCTATATGCTTTCTATAGTAACAACTTACACAGAGGCTAGTATGGCAGATGCTCTAAGAGTAATAATAAACAGAGTGAATGTGTTATTATTTAATTGAAATAATTGGGAGAGGTATTTTTTAATATTTATGGAAGGAGTCTCCAGTGTCAGTAGCTCTTTTTTTTTGTCACAGGAAAGTCTTCAGGACAGAAGAGTTTTGCTTTACAGTCTCTGCAACATGACAATCTTTTTTGTCTTATTAACTCCAAGAGAAAAAAGTGAGGCTGTTGAGGGAAAGACTGTTTACAGCTGCTATAAAGTAACTGATAACAGGAACTAACTTGTCTTGTGGATGCTCCATAACGCTAAAGGCAGCAGAGTGATGATTTGCTGTGGCAAGCCCTGAAGGGAAAAGCTGAAAGAGGAAGAAGAAGAAGAAGAAGAAGAAGAAGAAGAAGAAGAAGAAGAAGAAGAAGAAGATAAGCAGTTAAAAAGTGTGATGTCCCACTCATTAATAAATTAGTTTGCAACTCACAGTGGTATAAGAAGAATAAAACATTTGGGGACAAAAAAAAATTGTTTTATTGCTGTTTTTGTTTAAAGGCCCAATCAGGATTTATGGAACTAAAATATGACTATTATGACTATTATGAAATCTATTTTCCCGCCATGAATCATGGTTTTACACTCATTTTGCTTTGTTAAGCCTTATTTTAGGATTCAATCCTAGATCTACCTCCGAACTACAGTATTTAGATGAAGTTTCGCATAGGGAAGTTTTTGTTTATGGTGTTATGCAAGTTACGTTATTTTTTTTTCTTCTATAAGCTTTGAACTACTTTCACGATGTTCTCCATATCTCCCATCATGACTGCAGTATTCTTTTGGCAAATATTTAGAGTAGACCAGTGCCTTTGGGGTACACAAAACAAGGCTCACTCGGCAGACGCTATGGGACGGCTATTGTTGCTTCCTTTCTCCTCACAGAAAGAATTAGGCTATTTCATCTCCCACAGACTCATGCATATTTCCATGCTGTGTATTGCAGATCTGCTTTGGAGTCTTATTTATGACTGGAATTATGTAGCTGGAATGTGGTAAAAGTGAAGCACAGGCATTTATTAATAATCAAGTTGAGAAGGATTGGGTCATGGCTGTGGTTGATGTATATATAAGGATTTCTAATCCCACTATCCAGAGTCACCCAGAACACTTTTTTTGAGTCTGGTTCCTCTCAATGTTTCTTTCTCATGTCTTCTCAGGAAATGACCAAGTTGAGGAAAGATCCAAAAACCTGAATATAAGGGCTCAGGAATTTCCAGAATCATCTGGGACTAAAATCATTGCTTCATCTGTGAGAAGACGTCCTATTAGGAATGGCCTTGTAGGACATTTTGCACCAAAGCATTGTGTGGCAATTATAGACTCCCATGAGGAGATCAAATTTAAAATTTCATTAGAAATTTGAGGTGAGAGTGGAGAACCAGCCATGGTACAGCACCCCTTGGAGCTCAAGGTCCCAACAGTGTTAGGTTGTGTGTGCTGGGGCTTGAAACCCCAAACTTATGATTAGTAACCCAGAGCCTTAATTTCCCTTTATTTCTAAGAGTATATTCAGTTGTACCACAAAAATACCTTGTGACAAAGAATTTTTGAGGTTGTTTTTATTGGGTGTCTATTTCTAACAATATATTGTATCACTTTAAGAAAATGAAACCTTAGCTATCGAGATACGTTGCGTTCAGTATAACAAGCAGAAGTTCATCACTCCTAGAAGGGCTTCCTCTTCTGCCTACCGTCGCACTTGGCCTGTTATTAATGTGTGCTGAATAATTCATCAGTATAAAATTACCATGGTTCTTTTGATTCTTTTTTTTCCCGCAAAGACTTTTGCCAACACAATTAAAAAGCATTACACATACTTCAATGGAAGCTGAATTATTTTCACCCCTCTACTTTTTATTCATTCTTCTCTTTTTGTTTTTTTTTTTCCCGTCTCTCATATAGTTGGGCCTTATGCAGTGCAGCTCTTCCTCGTTGACTCTCTGTGGCTGCTGGGAAGGGCCGTGGTCGAGCGCTGACCCTAACCACCACTAGCGGTTTATGGATAATGGATGAAGCGATACACGTTCACCTCCCTGCAAGATGTGCATAATGGGCCATTTCTTCTTTAAACACAGTCTGAACTTGAGGGCTTGAAAATAACAGGGTTTAGCAGTTAGGATCATCTCTCTTTAGATAGACCTCACTGCATGAAACTGTGCATTGTCTAAGACCTGGAGTTTACAGTATATACAGTATGATATGCTATATAATACTACTAAGACTAATACTAATGCTAATACTACTACTACTAATAATAATAATAATAATAATAATGTGAATAAGAGTCCTGAGATGAGCACAAGACAGTCTTTATTACATTTACAGCATTTAGTAGATTCCCTTATCCAGAGGTACTTACAGATGTGCTTCGTAGCATAATGCATTATTATTATTATTATTATTATTATTATTATTATTATTATTATTATTACATCTAATGTCATAGACACATGTGCACTTTTTCTGCATTCAGTGGAAAGAGCATGAATGCATGCTGTCTAGCTGTAGTCATCAAGCAGACTTATCTATTTTTTTCTTTTTGGTGAATTATTTCCATTCCCCTCTCTTCTAAAAGCAAAGCCCGAATACTCTTAGTGCCCTAGTCATATTCCATGCAGAGGTCTGTCCACATCTCAGTGACGAGGCCCACAATTGGCAGTAATTGGCATGCTTCCTCGGACGTCCTCCGAGAGATCTGAGTGTGAGAGCGGACACGCTGCCCTTTCCACCAATTAGATAGGGGGAGTCGCAGGCAGGGGGGCGGGGCTGCTGGGGAACTACCGCACACCTTCGTCTGCTTCCTTCATCCCTCCATCCTTCCATCTCCTTCCATCCCCCAGCGTCTCCCTCTTGCTCCCGAGCACTCAGTGAGGAGAAACCTCTGTGCTTAACACACTGTCAGTCATGGTTCTCCATCACCACTGCTTTTTAACCATCTCATCAAACTGTACAGCCGTGTGCACTTTACACTCCACACTCCACACTCACACTCGACAGTCCATAGCTACACTTTACACTCCCCACTCAGGCAGTATGTCCGCTGGTCTGAGTGTGAAATATTACCAATGAGGACGGTGGGTTTCTGTGATGATGTAATTAGTCTGTCCATTTGTTTATACAGAAATAAAGTTATCACATGGCCATTAGACTTTTATCAGAGTTCATTTTATTACATTAGACTTCTAGTGAAGATTACTGAAGCTTGGTATGCACATGGTACACTGTATATTTCACAATCGGGAAAAAAAATGTGAAAAATTGTTAGCTAGCTAGGTAGTCTACCCTTATAATATTCACCCATTCATCTCCAGTAACTGCTTGATCCTGGGTCGGGATGGATCCGGAGCTTATCCCAGGAACACTGGGCATGAGGTGCAAATACACTGTAAATAAAACAGCACTTCATTGCACACATAGAGTATATGAACATGTAGAGGAATTTAGTATAGCTAATCCAGTTACTGGCGTGTTTTTGCACCACGCTAGCTCCGATCATCTAGCACTGCTCGACTGGTACTACCATCTCTCAGGGTACAAGGAAGGCATGCATCAAGACTCTTCTCCGTTGTGGCACCTAGGTGGTGGAATAAACTTCCTCTAGAAGTCCGAACAGCTGAGTTGCTGGCTGTCTTGGGGGCAGTCGTGGCCTAATGGTCTGAGAGTTGGACTTGTAACCTGAAGGTGAACCTGAAGGTCGTGGGTTCGAGNCTCTCTGCCACCCTCAATACCACAACTGAGGTGAGACCCTTGAGCAAGGCACCGATCCCCCAACTGCTCCCCGGGCGGCGCACCCGGGTGTGTGTTCACGGGTGTGTGTGTGTGTTCACTACTGTGTGTGCGCTTGGATGGGTTAAATGCAGAGCACAAACTGCAAGTACGGGTCACCACACTTGACCACAAAGTCACTTCGCTTCACTTCACGGCTTCAAACAACGACTAAAGACCAACCTCTTCCTTAAATTAGCACTTTACTTAAAATGTGTTGTTTGTGCGCATTTCTTACTATATTACCCCCCCAACAGAGTTTTTAAGACTGATTGTATTCTTTGTCTCTGACCTAGTGAACTAGTATTTATTGACATAGACTCCAAAGCACTTCTGTATGTCGCTCTGGATAAGGGTGTCTGCCAAATACAAATTATAAATATAAATGCAAATGTAAATGGGAGGTGGGAAGAAACTGGAGAACCCGGAGGAAACCAGCGTTGTCATTGGTATCATGTATCAACGTTAATCCATAAGGGATGTAAAAGGTGATAGAAGTTTAACAATAAGATATATCCCTTCCCAGTTAGAGCCCTAAATACCACACACATACCAACATTCCCATCTGCACACCACCCAAGCTAATCACTCCTCACTACAGTCAACACTTCCTACTAAACAGAAAAATGCCTCATTATATTTCACATTCCATAATTTCATTCATGTAGAGTCTGGTCAGGGTGATGGTGGATCTGAAGAGCTATTGTTTCTATCCCGGGAACATTGGAGGTGAGGTGGGAATACACCTTGAATGAGACACCAGAGAAGCCAGCACTATACATACACAGTAGCCACTCCCACCTACTGGCGTAGTTTTGCAAAGTGGGAGGAAACCTAATGATCCAGAGGAAACCCACATGGACACGAGGAGAACGTGTGAAACTCCCGAGCTCAGGAATCAAACCAGGGACCTTGGAGCTGTGAGGCAGGAATGCTTACCAGCTGCACCACCACTAAACCTACATGCAAATTGGTGTTTAGTGTTTCAAAAAAAAAACTGTTTTGTGAGATAGTAAGTGATAAGTCCAATACAAATAGCACACATAAAAATGAATTCAATTGTGTGCAATAATAGATTGAGTTGCAATGTTTTAACTTACATTTTGATATCCTCATGTATCCAAACTCAATACATCTGAGTTTATCTCAGGCCTTGGATGCAGAACTCGGCGTTAAAAGCACTGTACTGCATTTTTGAAGCAGACGCCTCCTCATTTGACACAGCGCTAGCCTAGTCGGGGCTAGCGGAGAATAAAGAGAGCTAGCCATGGGGCATGATGAGGCTCCCGGTGGAGAGGATCACAGGTCCCGTTCTTGCTAAAGCCAGGCCTCGACGAAGGCCTTCGGGACAGAGCGGAGACGCAGCTGCTCATCTTTCCTCTGTTTCGCAATCTCAAAGCCTCTGTCTCACTCCATCTCGCTGTAAATAAGATGGAGGAGGATGCGGTTTAGTGGGGAGGAAATATGCGCTGCCTTGTGTGTTACACTGAATTTGTGTGATCCCTTTGCAATGCCAGAACTTCATTCATTAATTAGTGTGTGAATGGCACTGCTGTGGATTATTCCATCTTCTACACCATGGAGATGTTGATTAATCGATTCTGATTGGTCAGGAGGTGGTGATGAATTTTCGATCACAGGTTTATATCACAGGTTTAAAATCCCAGGTTTATATTAATGCACTCGTTCTAATGCGTAACGGTTTCTATAGTAACGCCCAATTTACCGGGACTTGTACAGTGAACGCAACACGCAATCTAAGGCTAATAATAAACAGCTTAAAACATGTTAAAACAAAAATATGATATAAACGTTGATATTGTGAAGCTTTTTGCAAGGAGGCGTTTATGTAATATTAATGGAAGGAGTCTCCAGTGTCAGCACACATTTTCTGTTTTCTTTGCAATATGACAAGCTGCATTTTTTTTCTTATTAAAAGCAAGATAGGAAAAAAAGAGAGGCTCGTGACAGAATGACTGTTTACAGCAATAACAGGAAAATTACATGCGGACGGCTCCAACATCAAACGTAAACACAAATGGATAAAAATCACAATGTGTTGTTTATTAATACATCAAAATTGTAACCGACGGACATGTGGTATAAGATGAATAAAACACTTCAGGATGTACATTTATAGGAATTTATAGGAAAATGATGAACTATGGGGTCGTAACCATATAAAACCTCACCGTCGTTGATTATTTTCCTCTAACAGCATGCCACATTATTTATGTTTATTTCTTTATATGAAACGTGGACCCTTAACTGATTATATATTAATTCGCTAAATTGTTTTAATGATTAATTTCCATCTCAAAGAAGCTGTTACCACTTACGGGGTGTATTTAATTTTAAAACAACAAATATCCTCTTCTGAAAAGTTCTTTATTAGAGCACATCAAACCGATTTCTCCTCAGCTCCCAGAACCTTCTCCTAAAGGGAAAAAAAAAAAAAAACAGGGTTCCACAGGTTGACAGGCGAGTAATAAGGCCACTTTTTCTCCTTTTGCAAGGACCCTCACAAAGGAGACCCAGCTAATATGCTGTCTGGCCCCAGGGCCTGCAGGAGCGCGGCTGGATTATTATGTTAATGCGGAGGTCCTGCTGGCCTCGACCCCCTCTCCCAGCTGCCTCTGCTGTCGAGAGGAACTGCTTTGCTCTGACAGAGGAGTAATATGCTCCCTGATTGAAAGGGCGAAAAGATCGAGCAGTAAAAAGCGAGACGTAGAGGTCGGGCTGATAAGCATATGATAAAAGTACCATTATGGCCCCGGTTCCTCTGAGAGCTGGACCAGGCTCTGATTCCTGTGGATCCGCAGGAGTGAATATGTATTAGGGGTGTGAGGCTGGAGGCTCGCAAGAGTTAATTATCCATTCTGTTGAAACGGAGCTGAACCTATGGTATGGCATGTGTCTGTGTCTTCACTGAGCCTCAGCGTAGAGCCCGGATGCACTTTATATACGCTTTATCCTCTTATTTACCTCGTATTCACCCATAATACTCTCATCAGCTCTTAACTAATGTACCTTAACCTCAGTGACTGCACAAGTATACTGTGACCTTTCTTTCTTTCTTTCTTTCTTTCTTTCTTTTCCTCAAATATATTTACATTGACCTAAGTTCTTGATCCATCTTTCTTTCTTTCTTTCTTTCTTTCTTTCTTTCTTTCTTTCTTTCTTTCTTTTCCTCAAATATATTTACATTGACCTAAGTTCTTGATCCATCTTTTACATTTTTCTTTCTTTCTTTCTTTCTTTCTTTCTTTCTTTCTTTCTTTCTTTTCCTCAAATATATTTACATTGACCTAAGTTCTTGCTCCATTTTTTACATTTTATGTAGCTCCTTATTTTTGTTATTTTCCTGTTTTACTTTAATATTTTGTATTAAAATATATTCTGTACACTTCATGTCTTTGTGCATTGTATATCTATCATCTTAATGCACTTCGTTTTCATCCTGTTAGAGATCTGGTCAGCCTGATCAGGTTAGAGATCTGGTCAGCCTTGATCCTGTTAGAGATCTGGTCAGCCTGATCAGGTTAGAGATCTGGTCAGCCTGATCCTGTTAGAGATCTGGTCAGCCTTGATCCTGTTAGAGATCTGGTCAGCCTTGATCCTGTTAGAGATCTGGTCAGCCTGATCAGGTTAGTAAATACGTCTAGTTAAAAATGGCTTAAAAATCTACCACAGAGATTCGTTCTTTCTTTCTGAAATACATTTTCTACGTGTAGTTTTTGTTACGTCTGTTCATTCATTTTATCGTTTTATCATATTATTTGTTTATTTTTTTATTTGAGTATTAGGATACGAATATAACTTCTACTTCCCTTTACATTACACAGACCTATGAAAATAAATTAAAAAAATGAAAAGAATTAAATGTATGCTATCTTTTATCTTACTTTATTTTATCCTTTAATGAGCTGATGATCTAATCTAATGATCTCGTATCAGTTTAGTAAAGTAGATATTGAAAATGCATTATATATAATGTTGTGCATTAGGTTTTTAATTTCTTAAGATACCCTGTGCTCATGCCATTAATGGGCTGGTTAGCATTCCAGGACCTTTAAAGTGCAAAGTATATTTCAGTAAATATTATAGTTAAATCTAAATTGTGTTAAATTGTTGCTTGTGGCCTTGCTTTCTTTCTTTCCTCAAAATTTGTTTGTACCTTTTTTAAACTTTCCTATTTCTACATTTTCGCCCCCCTTCCCCAAAATTATCAGGATATATGGAATGGGATTATTTCAATTTAGAATATACAGATCTATGCAGAATGTTCTATAATAAACAAACAAACAAACAAACAAACAAACCAATACATATAAATGACAAAACAAACAAACAAAGAAACAAACAAACAAACAAATAAATAAATACATAAATAAATTAACAAATGTTATTACAATAAATAAAATGTTATTGCAGTCTTTCATCATTAAACGTTTAATATATACAATATTTAATATATATATTAAATATATTTAGCATAATTAATACAATATTTAATTAATACAGTATGTTACAGTAATATACTATAACAAATGTAAAAACATTAAATTTTGGACAAAAGTCCTTCATCAGCTGTGTCAGCAAAGTGCTTCTAAATCTGTAGGAGGTGAAACATGAAAAAATATGAGTGTGTGTGTGCGTGTGTGTGTGTGTGTGTGTGTGTGTGTGCGTGTGTGTGTGTGTGTGTGTGTGTGTGTGTGTGTGTGTGTGTGTGTGCGTGGCGCTTGACTGGAGTCATCACATACATTTAATTAACTGAACTGAGTTTATTACTGCTTGCATTCTCTGCGATTATTTTTTCTTCTTTGTTGTCTCTTGAAATCTAAGAGTCAAAGGTGCACAGTTCTCTTTTCATCTTGCAACAAGCATCTTCAGTGAAAGACCTTGTTTATGGGATTATTACTTTCTTTTTTCAGACAGCCACAGTGCGATGCCGAAGATGAAGGGAGTCAGCGGGTAATTGCCAGAGTAAACACTTAGAAGAAGAAAAACAAAAGGTTGCAGCTCAAGCAGGTCATGAACCAAGAGCAGTGAAAGTACAGCTACACTTTGTAATTGCAGCTTGTGAGCTGTGTGTTCTGCTATGAACCGCTCGGCCTTGCAATCTACCATCTGACCCAAGCTTTCCTGAGACAGTAGTCTTAAGGCATTAAAGGGTTTTCACTCAAATTGAGTCAGCCATTATATGTACAAATTACAGAATTGTGTCTAAGGAGATGTTTGGTTAGTGATATCAACTCAATAAAAATTGCATCCCGTGTTATTTATTGATGTTGGTAGAAAAGGATATTTCCCTTGAAACAGAGTATCACAATATTAAGAATAATCGTTGTTGTCTGTGTGTGTATTGTATTGGGTTGAACATGCTCTCCATATTCACATTTACTGATAAAGTCACATCAATGTGTGAAATGTATGAGAGTTGGCAATTCCTTGGGATTATGCAAGACCAGGCAGTGGGGACCATACGGTGGCCTGTAAGTGCAAACTACATTAACGAACCAAAAACACGACAGCAAAGTCAAAAAATGGAACAACAAAACACCACAATAAACCAGAAAACACCCCAATATAACCAAAACAATAGCAAAAACAAAAACATATCAGCAAAACCAAAAAAACACCGCAGTAAACAAACAAACAAACACCCCAATATAACCAAAAGTGCAACAACAAATACAAAAATGCAATAGCAAAAACAAAAACATAACAGCAAAACCAAAAAGTCTAGAAGGAAAACAAATAGCAAAGTAAAAAATCACCACAACAAAACCAAAAACAACAAAACTAAAAACAGTACAGCAAAAACAAAGATGCAACAGCAAAACCAAAAACCATTAGGGCAAAAACAAAATATACAACACTAACTCAAAATGGAAAGAGGCGGTCCTTATTGTACATAACATGCCTTTTCCTGATTGGCTACCACATGAGTCAGTATGAGACTGTGGAACATAATGTTTTTTGGATTGATGGTTTATATTTAAGTCTGTTGAAAAGGATATTCGATAGATGGCACGTCAGAGCCAAAACATCTCTGCTCATCAGGTTATCAAGTCAAACTCTAAAATGCTTAGCAAAGTTCTATAAAACTTTTCATTGTCATTTTGATTGTTGTCAAGAGCTGCATCTCAGATTGTCTCAAAGACATTTTGGTAAGTTGAAAGGCTAAATGATAGGGTTTTTAGTGTTAGTGCTCATTAACAGTCTAGAATAATACATAAGCAAAAGTCTAGATTGTTTAGTCACATAGTGTTATACTTCTTCTTCTTCTTCTTCTTCTTCTTCTTCTGAATCATCACTCTCCACCTATCCCTATCTTCTGCATCCTCAACACTTGCACCCACTAGCTTCATCTCCTCATTTATNCTGACTCCTGTCTCTTCCTCAGTGCCACTGTCTCTAAACCATACAGCATGGCCGCTCTCACCACTGTCTCGTACATGGTGTTACACTGCCTTCATTATTTAAGTTGTTATTGCACCACATCGACACAAAGCCTTAATTTTTGACGGTGTTGCTCCAAACAACCACAGGATATATGCAGCAGCCATTTTGTGTATTTTGTGTGAAATATGAGCTAAAACGAATCCAATGATGTTTTAATTTGTGCAATATCAAATTGCACAAATTTGCTCAATATCAAAGGTATATGTATGATATTATTTTAGATATCAACTTTGACATTAAAGAGTAACACTAAAAGCACACCAAAAGAATTAAATCATTTTCACCAGGCTAACTAGATCTTCTTCTTCGCATGATTTAATTTGGCACCATTTTACGCCGGATGCCCTTCCTGACGCAACCCTCTCTATTTATCCGGGCTTGGGACCAGCACAGAAGTCACTGCACTGTGACCCCCATGGCTAGATAAAAGATGGAAATTGCAATTCTTTCTTCCTTGTCCTATCAGTTACCTGTCAGTTATGTGAGGTGTTTCTCAATTTGTGGTTGTGATTTTGGATTTGCTTTTGCCTTTTTCTAGATGCGTTGATACGTGTTTGGTCTATTAATGTGCTTTTCAACTTACAGGCCACCGTTGGACTTTCGAAACAAAACCTGAATCTCAAACAGATAGCACAGAAATGTCACACCAAGTCCCTTAAGGTAGAACACAAAATTTGGCATTTCTTCCATTTTCCTGCCAGCCGTCCCAAGTTCAGATGCTCCATCTGATTGACATTTAAGATGAAGCTATGACTTGAAAAGAACAACAAGCACCAAAAAAAAAAAAAAAAGCTGAAAAAAAAGAACTCAAATATTACTGGATAAATTCATAATGATGTGCCATTACAGTTGGTTCTTTAGTAATCTAGTAACTATTCAAAAGCAAATAATAAAATATAGTATTTAGTTTAATTCAATAATGCATTATGCATTGTTACTAATAAATGAACATGAGAAGGAAACAGGACATGCAGATAGGATAAAAATACACATTAACAGGGAGATGAATGCATAGAGTAACAACCAGAAAAGAGCATGAACTTTGAAATAATAATTTGAGATGCATAATGCGTTATTTGTAATTACTAATGAATGAAAATGAAATTATTTTGTTCCCAAAATAGTTAACATTGGATATGTTTCATTTACTGAATCAACCAATAGACGCACAGATCATGAATGATAAGTACTTGTGGCATATATGTGAATGAATAAATAATATAATCTCATGGAGTACTACTGCCAAATAGGTTCAATGGAAAAATGGACTAATATTATAACAACCAGGAATCCAGTTCTGTTGAAGTTTTACAGCCTTGTCTTCAATCTATGTAGAACTTTTATGCTCCTTGCTGGAGCATGTCTCCCGGAGTTTTCCAATTGGTTCGGGTGCGAACAGCAACGTCCTGCCTGATGACTTGCCTGATGAAACTCTAAGTCAGCCCAGTTTTCTCAGGCCATTAAAGATGGAGCACTTTGGTGTGGTCAGCCATCCATAGTTCACTCTCAGCATCCACAACCCAGGCTTGATACTCTGCTAGTAATGAGCAGGGTCCAGACTACAGGGTCAATAATTCATACCGAGTGCAATTCAGTAGGGAATGCCAGCAATGAGTAAGACAGGGTCCTCCGCTGCTCACCCACTGATCTTTTTTCCATAGCCGCAGTGTCAAGACCACCACTAAATCTGACTCGGTGCAAGTCCATCTGTCTGCCCTACTGCTTTATTAAACAGAGTTCGCCCATGCTGCCAATCCGTGGGCTGCTTGTCCATTCGACACGGCCTCTCTGATCATCTCTTGGTGTACCTGTCATTGATTCCAGTCATGGTTATTGATAGTACGGCTTAGTTGGCAGTGATACGAGTCATAGCAAAGCAACTGGTCTGTTCTGACATGGAAGTTGTCAATGTTGAACTCAGTGTGTGGTTGGAATGAGAATAGTGTGGTGCGCCGCTGCGGAGCGTTCCTGTGTGGAGGGTGGAGAAACAATCCAACGAAACATGAAGGATGTCAACAGCTTCCACATCTCAGAAAAGCTAGAACACGATAAAGAATTCTCTAAATGACAGTTCAAGCATGTTAACTAGTGGTTACGTGACACGCTGATGTCACAGGCGGACGCTGCTATTGCTAGCACAATTAAAACGGAGTTTAAATCTCAAACATCTTTAGCATAATCGTGTTATGTGTATTTGATGTTAGCTCCGAAAAACAAAAGATCAACCCTTATTTTCTCGCTTACCATTTTTCAGCAATCAAAATAATGAAAAGTCCGGTGTAGGAGTAGTGAAAACTTCAGTGCGTACACTGGACTAAAAAGTCCCAGAATGCAATGCAGCTAGACATTGCAGTTAGAGCAGAGATTTGGCTCGGATAGTTAGCGATCTATGGGATGACGTGATGACTGTGATGACGGTATTAACATGAAAGTTGAAGCTGATCTGTTTGAACAGAGTGTACGTGAGAGAGCTGTACACGCTAAAGGATTAAAGCACCGCTGCATCGCTCTCTTTAAGTAGAGATGAAGCAAGGGCTAAATCTCACTACACCACTATCAGCAGGTAGAATGGTATTGTGGGTAATGAAGGAAACTGTTAGCCAAAGTGAAAATAGACAAGCATGTCCTTGAAAGAAGTTTAAACTAAATTTAAAAACAAAATCAACTCAGAACAAAATAAATGTTTGATGCCACGTCAATGTGATCAACAGTTAACTTCTAAGGCTTACTTTACAACTCTTGTCCATTGTCTAATTGTCCTTAAACTGTTTTGATCAACTTTTTTTAAATGCGTCACGTCATTAGTTCTCCAAAGTAGATCATTAGATCATTAGTCTCTGGAAACACTCCTTTGTGACTTGATATCTCTGGCCCTGTAGCTAGTCTCTGCTCTGATGAGCTGCCTTTAGCTAAATAATTTACATAAAGGCAAGTGATTGGTTAAACTGAAACAGAGGATCTACTACTGAGGTTGTGAAGGCTCAAGTTTAGAAAAGTAGTGTTGCTTTATATCTTTAGCTTAAAAGTTAAAGATATGTTTTCAAATGCTCTTTAANTCTAGCATCATAATCTAGCATCATAATCTAGCACCATAATCTAGCATCATAATCTAGCACCATAATCTAGCATCATAGTCTAGCACCATAATCTAGCATCATAATCTAGCACCATAATCTAGCATCATAATCTAGCACCATAATCTAGCATCATAATCTAGCACCATAATCTAGCACCATAATCTAGCATCATAATCTAGCACCATAATCTAGCACCATAATCTAGCACCATAATCTAGCATCATAATCTAGCACTATAATCTAGCATCATAATCTAGCATCGTAATCTAGCATCGTAATCTAGCACCATAATCTAGCATCATAATCTAGCACCATAATCTAGCGCATTCGCTTTGTCACAATCTTTAGGAAGCCTAAATGTTTTTATGCACTTCAGGAGTGTTAGGTTAGGGCTGAAACTTTTGGAGAATAAGAATAAATCCTCCAAAAAATTTATTATATTATATTATATTATATTATATTATATTATATTATATTATATTATTCTGTGGCCTCCATGGTCTAATAGAGATCACTCTAAATATAATGAATTTATCTAAAATTTTTAAATTAGCATGTACTCTGTTTGACTTTTCCAATCAGGTATGAACAATGCTACGGCATTAGTGTCTAAATGTGAATATGAATGAAGGAATAATAACAGACAATTTTCAAATGAAATCAGAATATCATGCAGCTCGTCACGTTTTGGTTTAATAATGGATATGCTAAATGGGGTTATGAGGGAAAAAACGCCATTTATGGACACATTTCTATCCGTCTGAGCTCTGTTCCATTTGACTGGTGTGTTATGAAGGAGGCTTGTCATATCTATCTAAAATGTGAGCGGGCCAGTTGGTTTTCCCACTGTCTTGCATTATTAAATCATTTCCACATGCCCCTCTTATCATGAGCTACGGTTCGAAACGTGTAAGCACCTGCAGAGCCAATGGCGCCTAATGGCCATCATTATCAAGAGGCATATGTAAAAATACCGCTTTTGAAAGACAATCTCTGTTATTAGCTGTCATCGTGGAGGTGAATCTATGTTCAAATAAGAGGTAATAACCATGTGGGAAAGTGATATGTCTCTCTCGGGAGAAGGTGTGCATGGTAGAGGGGTGCACTTGGCAGGGAGGTGGGAGGTTGAAAAATAGTCACGGCGACCGAATGCAGATATTACGGCGTCCGAGTGTCACCCTGCTATTCGTCAATGTCTCATGGCTGGTCTCTCATTAAGTGGCCACTGGCAGGCTGTGACTTAATTTCCTTAAGAAGACCAGACGCCTGATTCAATTGCTCCAGCCCTGCAGAAAGGAGGGGTGTAGAGAAGTCCGAGATGAATGATCACGTGCCCGTGCCGTGACGCAGGTAGCAATTCGCTCTATTAAATGTTGTGGGTATAATTTCCCGATGGGTGATTCATGGCTGGCGACCTCGGCTCCCCCCCCCCAGGGCTGTGGTGGAGTTAGCGCTGTTAACTCGGCTCACCTGCTGTTCGCCTCATCTCCAGGCTCATTCTGTTGCATTCGGCTTGTCTCCGCCGGGATGGATGAGAGATGCCCACCCGAGAGCTGAGGTGATCCATTTCTCTCAGAGAGTCCGTGGAGAGTTCCCGGATTCTGGCTAGTATCAGTGTCCAGACATGCTCAGTGTTACACACAGACAGCACACTCCAGTACAATGTGTTTAGATGAACCTGGTGCACGATCACGCCATTTATGAAGACCTAAATAATAAAAACTCCAGGGACACTATTCCATAACACACTCAAATACAAATGGATTGCTGCTTATTAAGGGACAAACTACTTGCAGACGTGCTGTTATAGGAAAATAATCAGTCAACGACATGGTAGAGGTATTGTTATTTTCCTATAACAGCACATCCTCAAGTGTTTTATTCCTCTTACACCACAGCAATTTGCCAACAATTAATTTTTTAATTTATTAAAGAACAACAAAATACTTTTTATCTGTTACTTTATGATAGTTACATTTACATGTCATCACTTTTATTACAGCAGCTCATAAAGAAGCATCCCCTCTTTTTCTTCTCTCTTAAAGTAACTAAGTATATATATGTATATGTGTGTGTGTGTGTGTGTGTGTGTGTGTGTGTGTGTGTGTGTGTGTGTGTGTACCTTGTTGTTACCAAGAAACCACAAAGCACAAACTCGTCTGTCCTGAAGAATTCCCCATGATGGAAATCATACATTTACTCTTACAAAGCACTGACACTGGAGACTCCTTCCTTAAATGTCACAGAAATTTGTTATCCATTTTCTTAAAATCAGATTTAGAGCATCAGAGTATAGAGCATCTATATATATAGTCGCAAAAGAATTCAGCAGTGCTGTAGTTTTCAGAGGTATTTGATGGTGTTCCTGTACTTTTGGAGCATTTCATTTTTCATGATCTCATGTTAAAAGTGAACCTGATTTTCTGAATCATTAAACCTTTCTAAACCTTGCCTAATGATGTGGACTACTCATCTCTCAAAAACAAAACGGTTTCTTTTTCCCGAATCCTTTAACCCTTTCATGCATAAATTATTTATATACATATCCAGATTCTTTACATTTTCTCTCTCTTTTTTTTTTAATTGCATAATATATGAATGAATTTTGATTGTGTCTAAATATCAACTATTAAAAATTAAATTAATTGTCCATTGGTTAAAAAAAAAGCTAAGACAGTATGCCTGAAATAATAATATATATTAGAAAAAACTTTTTAGAAATAATAATATAATTTATAATAATATAAAATATAATTTAGGAAAATCCACCCCAAAAATAAATAAATAAATAAATAATAACTCTACTTAAAATAATAGTTTTTTTTTAATCTAAGACTTTCTGAGGAGTCGGCACATTTTTTTAACTTTATCTTTTGGTTATTTTTAATTTTTTTATTTTTTATTTTATGTAGAAAGTTAGACGTTTGCACAATGTTGTTACTTTACAGTATTGCATTCCAGTGATTTGGAGGTGATTTACATTTTATATGTTCCTAAAACAGAAAAACGAGCCTTAAATGGACTGTTCATGAGTTCAGGATTTCATGAGCGTGGCCACTATGCATGAAAGAGTTAAAAACATCGTCAGACTTTGAGCTCACGTTAGCATGCACACATGGGCTGGAAAACAATATTAACTTATAATATCATGTCATGTTTCACCTGACACTCCCACTACCCTACCTACAGCTACTAATACTGGTTTGTTTACACAGCTAGAGGAAAGTAAGTACACTTATTAGCGACATATATCTGAAAAACAGCCTCATTTTAGAATTCGATTTCATGCTGTTGTTGCGGTTGTACTAATGTAGTATCTGTACTAGTATCTTTCAGATCACATATAATAATAATAATAATAATAATAATAATAATAATAATAACGTGAATAAGAGTCCTGAGATGAGCACAGGACAGTCTATATGATTACAGCAGGTATAAATCTATAGTATCCAGGTGAGATTCTCCAGTTAGCCCTTTGGTCTTTGGTAATACTTTGCAAGATTTATTACATTTACAGCATGTAGCAGATTCCCTTATCCAGAGGGACTTACAGAAGTGCTTTGT
>JAKKZN010000003.1:3820201-3832510 GCA_033441825.1 Pangasius elongatus
GCACTACTAACAGTGGAATCTTCAAGAAACAGCTCGTTTTATTCTGAAGTAATCAACACCACTACTATTGATATCAGCTGGGGCAATTAACCTGCTGTTTAATCTGGAAGTTGATTGCTTGCACCTGAGCAAGTTTATAATGGTATACTGTAAGGGGGCTGATCACTTTATCAAACCAGGCATTTTACAGATTAATTATTAACAATCCTCCAGAATTTTTTTAAATGATATATATATATAATGAAAAAATAATGAAGGTGGATTATTAGTCTATCATCCTGATTTTCTACATTAAAAGTAGATAGTGTAAGAATATATATTGAAGTACAAATTACACAGATAGATGACAAGCGTAATTGTAGTGTAATGTGTCGCTCAGTCTTAATAAATTCATTGTCGAGCCATTGATAGATATTACATTTTACCTCTAATATCATGACCAGCCATCACTGCAGGAATGCTACTCCTATGTAGATGCACAATAAGTTCATTGCTGCAGCCTGGACCAAAGCAGTCGTGAGATCTCTGCCACAAAAATAAAGCAACAAAGAAAAACAGAGTTTAAGCAAGATTCATAGGAGACACAGTCAATGCAAATCAGTTCAATAAATGTAACCCTGCATGCCTTATCCTCGCATTTCCATGCTCCTTTTTCTTGTCTCACAACAACAATGTCTTTCTTCAGACCCATCAGACAGCATCGATGTTCACTTTACATGCCTTGTCAGCTTCGTTTCTCTATTTGCCACGTAAGCAGAGTGGACCTGAGTGAATTGCTCACTTCGGAGAGCCATCGTACCACACAACGATGAGGATCCCCGATGCATGGGTGACCACTAAATTATTCAACACATATTGCATTAGAAGAATGCTTGTGAGGCATAAGATTTAAAGAAGGAGATAATGTTTCACCATGGAACCACTCCATCCACCTCCTGACCCAAAATATATAAATATGGAAGAGAGGCTTTGGAAAGAGAGGGAGGGCAGCTTTTGTTCAGGGCACTCGTTCTGAAAATATCCATTCTTGTCAGCCGAAAGAAGTCAAACCCCATCACAGGGGTAGGAACGAGTCTTTCTTCCAGTTCTCCATTGCTTTTAAGTGGTTGGTGCATTTTTCATGGGCTTTTGGGATATGAATGTCATCTACATATTAGATTTGGCCAAGTAGAGAAAGCATATTGCTGAAATATTAATTACACATGCACTTCATTGTTAGTGGAGTAATTAAAAATGCTTATTTAAAAAAAGATTATTGACCCCCCAAAAATTAAACTAGTACTCACTAATTAGCACATTTGACATGGTTGTTGCAATGCAGTGTGGCAGGTCCCTGGAGGATTAGCGGTTAGGCCTCGGTTAGGCCTCGGTTAGGCCGCCACCATGACCTGGGTTTGATTCCTGGCCAGGGAAACAACCCTAGCCACTGTGCACTCCCAGTGCCGGTCCCATCAGAAAGGGCATTCGCCATTAAAAAATCAAATGGGACCAATGATCTGCTATGGTGACCCCTAATAGGAGTAGCTGAAAGAAGAACAACATTGCAATGCAGTCTGACTCAGCAAAATCTCACGTGTAAAATCACATTTCTCTTCAGTGCAATTCACCACAATTAATGGTTTTGCATCAAGGCTAGGAAATTGCTTTAGCTACTCTAATCTATGTAGAAGCAGTCTATCTTATAGACAATCAAAAATGGTGTGTACAGGCATGAGAGTTTATATAATACCTCCTGATCTGACTAGAAATTAAGCCAAAAGCCTTGTTTTGTTGATTTTTCTTTTTTTTTTTCCAAGCTTTATGGGTGGTGCATTAGCTAGCTTGCTAGTAATGAATATATTAGAAAGGCTGGCAGGCAAGATAGCTTACCATCAAACTCCCACTGCACACGTAGGATTTGGTTTAATACCAGAGTATTCATTTTATAAAGTTAGATACACATTTATAAAGGTGGCAAAACCAGGATTTCCAACTGGAACCAATTTGAAGTCTGCAACAAAAAGAGGATATTTTTTATTGCTGCTTTTTTGTCCCATGTTGGTTGTGCCTGTTTTGCATTTAAAAAACGCAAACAGCAAATTTCTATAGTGAGTGTGGCTTTAAGATACTTAAGGTCACTTTTTCAGACCCGGGGCTGTTTGCGCAAAAAAAAAAAAAAGTATTTAAGGCCCATCAGCTCCTGCTTATGAGCCTTAAATACTATAATTGAATTTTGTAACCTGTCACTTTATGTCATGTTTCAAGTTTGGCAATGGTGTGGAAAGGCATGCTGTGGCCTGCACATGAAAGGCAATGCCTTCTTGATATAGAGAGCAACAAAATTCTTTTTGTATAGGCTATAAGCAACACCTGTGACGTACAAGCTTTAGGAAAAAGTAGCACAAAGAGCCACTAATTGCACAAATAGTGATAACACAACATTATTTGTATAGTCCCCTGGTGACACTCTACAAATGGTCAATAAATCATCTATAGACCATCAACATCCTGTAAGGCAACTGTCAGTAACCAGCCTAATCAACTCCCGTTCAGGGTCGCCACAGTGGGTCACCCGTTCGCATATTTTGAGTCTGGCCCAGGTTTTACGCCGGATGCCCTTCCTGACGCAACCCTCCCTGTTTCCGGGCTTGGGACCGGCACTGAGAGTGCACTGGCTCGTTTAACCAGCCTAATCAACTAACCAAATTCTAAAGAGTTATGAGCATCTTAACAGTCACATCACATGAACTTAAAACGATATGACACGAAAATGTAGCACTCGCACAGCTATAAATGTAGAGTTCATTATCATCAATCAGCACAAAATATCAAATCCAAAGCCAAAACTTAGAAAAGGGCAGAGCAAGATTGCAGGAGTCTCTTTACACATTATCCTTAATTCATGAACCTCCTCCTGAATATGCTTGCTTGCTCCATCTCAGTGTTTATTAACCTTTATGTTAAATATCTGGAGTATGAGGGCACCATTAAATATTTAAACACGCACTAATCCTATGAAAATTTTAACAAAGCTGAGGTTACGTTAACCTATAGTAATACGTGTAGAAATTTCCCTCTACCACAAGAATAATTCTTTCTCTGTCTTTCAGCATAAATCGTTCTGTTCTGCATACTTATTAATATATGGTAAGAGATTTGCAAAGCCGTTGCATTGATTAACTTTGTTTTAATATAACTTTAGGGTTCCTTAAACTAGCTTTAATCTTAGAATGATGGTTTAAGTTAAGGTGTGAAGAGAGAGAGAGAGAGAGAGAGAGAGAGAGAGAGATGGGTAATGAAAAGTTTTGCCTGAAGATATTAAAATATTATTAGCGAAGATCCTCTTAATTATTTTACCTCAGCGGTTTGTGGGCGATAACGAATGCAAAGCTCCTGCAATACATTTGCATTTCATTTCATTTCATTTCAGTCGAAGTACAGTGCTTTTTTTGTTGTTCTTTAAATACTATCCAACAATTGAACTGTAAATAATGATTCAAGTCAGTTACCTTTTATTTATAAATCACTTTTAACAATGAACCTTGTCACAATGCAGCTTTACAGAAATCCATATGATATAAAATTGAAATTAAAATGCTAAATTTATCCCCAATGAGGAAGCCAGAGGCAGCAGGGGCAAGGAAAAACTCCCTGAGACATCATGCGGAAGAAACCTTCAGAGGAACCAAACTCAAACGTGAACCCACCCTCATCTGGGGGACACCTGATAGTACGATTATAAATAATTTCTCTTCTATAACTATATACTAGAAAGCCAAAAAGTGCTAATTGTTTTAACAGGAACTTGAGTATAAAGCTTTAACTTTAAGTCTATCTCATCCTATCGCATAGTGACCTGAAATTTGGTAGATAGGTTGTACTTCCGAGTTCTTCTTCCTCCTGCTGATGATGATGGTACAGGTTTTTTTTTTGTTTGTTTGTTTTTTTTGCTTTGGAGTTTATCCCATGAACCAGGAGTAACAGAAAAAATTCTGCAGATTTTCAAGTATTCCTCCCCTCACTGCAGAACCAAAAGACCAGAGAGTGGAGCCAGACCTTGTCCAGCTCCTCCTACTTTGGTGGAGATGAAACAAAAGTCAGAAGGGTGGAGACAATTCGGTGTGTTTCAGGCTGGATGGGTTTGCTGTTCAGCATCTCATGGGTTCAGGGGTTAAGGACTTTTAGGAGGAGTTGGATTAGGTCCAGCTCCGCCCAGTGGACTTTTGTTTCTGAAGTGAGGACTATCTCAATGTTTTGGTACAAACCAAACAAACAAGTCTCAAGTTTCACCCACTTAAAATTGCACTTAATTGCATTTATTGCACTTAAATGATTTGATTATTGGGTTTTCATTATAGTTCTTCTTACATTTTGATAGTATCAGTACAGTATGGAATTTAATTGATCAGACTTACTGGAGCATGTTAAACATTTCTCAAGACTCATGTCTTAATGAAAACCTCCTCACTGGACATATATTGTGTACAGGAATGTGTTGGCCTTGGGTTGGAAGCCTAGGTAAGATGTTTTTGGACTGAACCTGGAAGAGACAACACCTGTATATGCACATGAATGAAGCTTCAACAAAAACTATTCCTCTTCTCCAATTTTGGGCCTCCTTGCATCTTTATTAAGAAGAAAACATCTTCACAAATACTTGTGAAGTGAAACAAATACTTCACAATCCATCAGGAGTTGGGCCAGGTCCAGCTCCACCCCCTGGACTTTTGTTTTTGAAGTGAGGACTCAAACCAAACAAAAAGGCCTTAAGCTCCACCCACTTATATTTGCATAGCAGAAAAACTGTTTCTTTTTCACTGCTCCTCCTACAAGCTTGATATAATCTTCATCAAACTTGATTCAGATTATATTCAGACTGAGGTAAAGAAAACATTCTTTCGTCTTTATCACTTTGTCCAGGTCAGGGTTGCAGTAAATCCTGAGCCATTTACATTGATATTTGATATAGATATCGTTACGACAAAGGGGTGGTGAGGCCAAAGATGTATCTGCTTTGTGAGCATATTTTTTAATAAATAGGAGCTATTGGCTTCAGAAGCCAACCAGGACGAAGTACTAAGAAATTAAACAAAATACATCGAATAGACGGCCTTAGACGAAATCATTATATTAGATGACTTTGAAGTAGCATACCAAAATCAAGAAATGAAGTGTTTCTCAGTTTATGTTTTGTATGCTGTATCAGAATACCATTTGAAAACATTCTACCTAGGGGCAACTTTGTTTTACAAAAGTCGTTTCTGTATTTTCCTTTCCGGGCTCTTAGTGCTTGGACCCCAGTGATCGCTGCTTGGGGTTTGCAACTATTTTTGCAACTACAGTTTGAAAGTTTAATTCGAAGCCACATTTAGTTTGATTTCTGCAATGGACTGATGTCCCATCCAGGGTGTATCCCCGTGTCACACCCAGAGTTACGTGGATACAGAAAGTGAGTGAGGAAGTTCTCTGTGGCTTTAGTTAACCTGCTAGACCAAAGTGTTGAAACGAAAGAGTTAAATGAATGTTAAATAAGTGGAGCGGTGTCCTTTGATTTCTTCCGCTTTAAATGCACAGAGAGGGACTCGTTTCATTTGTCCCGGAGTCTGAAGGGCTTCCTGACTGCCAGCTGTCTGTTTGGATGTCGTGGGAGAACGTGATGGACGTGCAGGTGGCATATGTTGAGTTTTGACAGCTTACACGTCGATGGCAGGATGGGCACCAAATTCTGGGGACTAAAATGTTAATGGCACTATGCTGTAACACCTGTGTAATCTCCTGAGCATCCTCTCCCACACACACACACACACACACACACACACACACACACACACACTTTTATACATTCATGCCTTTTCCTTTCTCCCTTCCTTTCTCCATCACATTATCACGCTGAGAAAAAGCAGGGTGAGGAAAGGACAGAAAGGGAAAGTAGAGAAGAGCGAAAGAAGACAAGTGAAGTCCTGGAAGGAAAACTAGGGTCTCATAAAAGAGGAGCGGAGGTCACAGAGTGGAGGAAGAACAAGGACAAGGTGTAGGAGTGTTAATTTTTGATGCCCCCAGCGAGGTGTTGGGTTCGAAAGCGCGTGCCCCGGCAGACGGCGGTGATTCATGATTTAGGAGGCGGGCCTTCAGACTGACTTAGCGTAGCCGCACTCTGATGACACACGTTACAACTCGTTTCATCACGACACGCTAATGAGAGCTGAGAAGATGCGCTCATCAGGACAAAAGGGAGCAGCTTGGAGACAAGAGAGAGAAGTGGAAGACCTGATATGACTCCATGATTTTTTTTTTTTTTTCATATTTAGACATCAGAAGCATCACACAGGTCAAGGGCTAATACACACACACACACACACACACACACACACACACACACACACTGTGACAGGACTTGTGGGAAAGAAATCCCATGGTGCTACTTTTTCTGTTTACACCATGAGCAGCCATGTTGATCTGATGTCACATGCTAAACTCGGACAAGTGTCCAAGTAGGAATTCTGAATCGATGGGCTGCTCCGGGTGTGTGTTCACTACTGTGTGTGTGTGTGTGTGTNAATGCAGAGCACAAATTCCGAGTATGGGTCACCACACTTGGCCACAAAGTCACTTCACTTCACTTCACTTCACTTTACTTTTCTTTATTCCAAGTTGGAGGTTGAAAAATTCCAAGTTGTAATCAAACGCAGTGTTGTTCTGTATAGTTTGGAACTGTGGCAAGCATAAGGTAGAGACTTAATACAGCAGACAAGGCAGAAAGTATACTATTGAGTGCAAAAGTTAGCATCCCCTATGATTTCTGAATGGGAAGTATGGTAATTCATACTAATGAATGAATAAATCAGCACAATTTTTATATCTTACCATATCATAGGTTTTCAGGCTTACAGATATTTGCAGGTTGTATTCACTTAACCAGTGCAATAAAAAAAAATCTGTCCACATTTTGCCCAATCTGTCCAAATCTGCCCAAATTTGTCCACATTATCTCAAGCTTTTGGCCTGCACCTGCATGACTTTATGCATTGCACTCCAGCAACATGATTGGCTTAAGGGTACAGGTGTTCCTATTAAAGTGGACGGTGAGAGGATGTGTTCATCACATGATGAATACAGGCATTACCATTATGCCATATAATGCAATGTGCAGCCAAAACCCAGAACTAGACTACTCATTAGTGTTACAGAACCTAGAAATATGGCATGCCACCACAACAGATGCTGGCTAGCTTGATTTTAGTAATTGCTGTACAAAAAAAAAGGTGTATTATCCCGCCACCGTAATGCCCTGACAGCTAATTAAGCGCTGCAGCCTATTTCTGGTGGCCATTTTACACCTGGAATAATGACAAATCGAAGCCAAAGAGCCATGTAGAACAGCAGTTATGTTTACAGACCCGTGATTAGAGACCTGCCTTCAGCCCTGACCTCCGTGCACAGTTGGTTAACGATGGTACAGACACAGACCCGAGCCCTCTGTGTAATAAATTATCATTAAACACTACAGTAGTGTTCATCTCCTCTTTATTCTAATGACACGGGTGGCGCCGTTTGACCCTCGATCACAGCGGGCGTATGCACACAAGCAGGGTAAAAGAGCTCAGAGCCTGTTTGTAAATCCTATGACGCTTAACATTGTATCATTAGAATCTTGAAAGCATGATCCGATGGGAAATCCAACATTGCTTCACATTTTACCTCAAATATTCCAGACTCCAGGAATTAGCCTGGAAAACTGCCTAGCACGTCAGAAATAAGTTTCTCATCTCGTGAACGTCGTCTCTCAGGCACTCAGAAACAGAAAGAACCCTTTCAGCTCTCCCGTCTCTAACCGTGACTGTTTCACGAAGAAGTTCAAAGCTTCCCCGAAATAATGAAGCGTCGCAGCGAAAGAAAGCGGTATGTAAATGTTACTTCTCCAGATGCAGGAGCCCAGAGCTAGAGCCCTCATCTGCCCCTCAGCCACACCATTTCAATAAGCGCTCAGAGAAACCTTTGTACCTCGCTTGCCTATAGGGTGCATTAGGGTTCAGAGGTGGAGAAATCAATAAACTCTGCTGGTCTGAGACTTAATGAATTTGCCTCACACTTTTTAATGAGCTCCATTTGCATTTGAAAGTGAGATGGTGTATGTATGGGTGTGTGTGTGTGTGTTTTTTTTTCCAAGAGTTATCCATATTTGAGTAACATCAGAATGAGACGAACGCAGTGTTTGCCTGTGTGTTTCACTGAATGTGCTGATAGCAGGGGTTTTGCTCTGTCTGGTGTGTGTTACGGCAGCAGACACAACGTTTTCATGGCGAATGACTCCTTTTGAACGATTGTTAATGAAGGATTCACTAACAACGAAATTCAAATACAGTTACTGATAGAGATTAGTTTCACTTTACCAGTGCAAGTAGCGTGGAATTTACTAAGCAAGGTGTGTAACGTTTCTTTGGTGTGTAAGTTGACCACAATTATTATTTTCTTACACCTGCAGACCCTGAACTGCTTTATTCTACTTATACCATGGTAACTGGCAACAATTACAGATTTATATTTGTCTAAAAAAAAAAAAGCCATAATTTTTATCTGTTTATTGCTACATTTAATGTTCGGAAATATTCAAGAAATATATTTTTGCGTGCCAGAAAGGTAAAGATTTACTAACAAAGGAGTCTCCTTCCACTATTGCTATTTATTTATTTGTTTGTTTGTTTGTTTGTTTGTTTGTTTAGCCTTTTTGTTTGCTTGTTTGTTTGTTGCAGGGATTGTTTATTTATTTGATTGTTTGGCATATGTTTGTTTGTTTGTTTGTTTGTTTAGCTTTTTTTTGCTTGTTTGTTTGTTGCAGGGATTGTTTGTTTGTTTGTTTGTTTGTTTGTTTGTTTGTTTGTTTGTTTGTTTGTTTTACTTGGCAACCTGGCAAAAGAAATTGTTAAAGACCAACAATTTTGTGATATTTTAAAGAAACTGAAGACATTAAATGATACAGCGAACTTAACAAAAACGAAAAGCGTCATAGTTTTTATCCCTTTATGGTTATGTATCATGTGAAATTTCCATGCAATACATTTTCCCATGCAGAAACTTACTTATTTATTGTTTATTTACTTACTTATTTGTTTGTTTGTTTGACTGATTGCTTGTTTATTGACTGTCTGATTGATTGCAGAGATTTTCATAGCAACCTGGCAACAATTTCTTTGTTAAAGAACAACATTTTTATGATACTGTACCTTACATGATGCAGAGTTTATTGAACAGAATTGGTACGATCGAACAATTGAACAGTTTGGTACAATCACATGTATTTCATACTGAGTCCATTTAAATGGTTTATTTGCTTGATTTTCTTAAAGTAAGAAGGGTAACTTGGTTTTGTAAGCATTTTGTAAGCAGTGCAGAAAGCTTTTGTTTTTAAAAACCATAAATTTTTTTAAAAACCGTTTATTATTAGTCTTAGATTTTCCCTGTGTGTGAGCTGTTACTATAGAAACAATAACCTATTAAAACGAGCACATTAATATTATCCTATCGTTCATGTTACATTGCATGTGCATTATACAAAGATAATGCACACCTTCCGGGAATAGCAAATCAAATAAGACTAAAATTGCTTAATGTAACAGATTGTCATCGTTTCATTTCTTCAGTGTGATGGACCGAAAGGGCAACATGACGAGGCGTGGAGGAGAAGCACTTTAAGACGCATGCAGGAAGAAGAAAATGATTACTGCCTGACTTTTCCTGTAATGGGGAGCATGTTGAAATTCTGGCCTGTGGTAATCATACAGACACTACATACAGATTGAGTGTGGAGATCGTATCAAACCATTTTCAAACATCTTACAGTCAACAACTCACATACGCTGTACAGGGATCATCGTTGGTTTTTTGAAGACTTCAAATTTTAAACCTTTATCATGTTTTCCCTACTACTGTAAAAACCGCTAATGTAAAACTGCTGTAAAGAGCGGAAATCAGTTATGACCACCTCCAAAGTGGCTTCTTACCACACACACACACACACACACACACACAGTCTACAAGTGAGAACGTAGAAATGGCCCATCATGCATCTCTCGTCCCAAACACAATACCTACGACAGAGCAGACATTTGCTTGTGCATTTTGCAAAACAAGCATCAGTAACATTTTCTACAGCTCCAGATTCCTTCACTGTTAATGGTAAGATTATAAAATCCAGGTATCCTGGTTTTCCCAGGGGTCTTAGGGATGGGAATTCCCTGCCACTGTTGCTCAAATCTCCCCCTCATCGGATAAACATTCCATGGTGCCACCTGACAAAGGAAGTCAGCTCTTGCCTGCAGCAACACTAAAGTGAGCATGTGAGAAAATGACTTGTTTACTTTGTTTGAAGCTGAAGTGGAAGCTCCTGCTCTGGGGAGCTGAGTGAGTTGCAGGTTTCTTTACACATCTTCTGCTTTCTCAGCTCAGTGACAGCCAGACAGATGAAGAACAACGTCATTTTCTCCCCTTTCCTTGTTCTGTTTCTTTTTCCACCTCGCGCCGTCCGAATAATTCATCGAGTCGTGTTTAGTATTTAGTCAGCACGCTGAATCGAACCTGACGCCCCAACCGCATGACGTGTCTCCTTCCCGTTTTTCTGACTTCTGACTCCTTGTTTTTCTTTCCTCCGCCCAGCAAGAAGCTCATTTCTCTTTAATTGTGAAGCAGTGAAGAGATGCACGAGGAGACGTCTGACGAGACAGACAGAGAGGGACGTGAATTTTAGATTCGAGTCAAATTGAGGGAACAGCGTTGTCGTTGTGTGAGGCAGGTCGAGTGAGAAGTGTCCCATCTCATCAGTCTCACGGTACGAGAGAGAGATTATGCAGAGAGACGGGTGGAGGAATCCATCTGCCTGCTTCCAGTTTCATCATTCAGCACTCGGGGAAGGCGCAACCTTTTTCCTGAGCAGCGACGCTTTGAAACAAGGGAAGAGTTCAGCTAATTAAGTGCCACAGTTGCTTATTATTGATGACATCTCGAACTTAGTGTCTATAAATATAACAAACTTTGTGCAAGTTAACTCCATCATATCACAGCTGCCTCCCCTCAAACGACCTCTGATCACTGTGGCTTCAGAAATTACTGCCGTGGGTTTCCTACTGATTCGGTTTGGGTTGTTTTGTTTTATGGTACTTTCCTTTGTCTTGATTTGTTTTGGGTTGTTTTGTTTCGATTAGATTTGCTTTGATTTGTTTTGGGTTGTTTTGTTTCGATTAGATTTGTTTTGATTTGTTTTGCGTTGTTTTGTTTCGATTAGATTTGTTTTGATTTGTTTAGTTTCAATTGTTTTGTTTTGTTTTATTTTATTTTGCTTTGCTTTGCTTTGGTTTGATTTTATGTATTTAGCTTTTCATTTTTTTTATTTATTTTTTTTTTTTTGCTTTATTTTGTTTTGTTTTTTTGGTATTTATTTTTATTTGATTTGATTTCGGATTTGTTACATTTTGATTTGCTTTACGTTTTATTTGATTTGATTTTTTTTTATTTATTTAGTTTTCTTGATTTGTTTTTAATTTATATTCTTTTCTTCATTTTATTTTATTTATTTATTTACTTTATTTTGTAATGAATCTATTTTAGTCACATGCACACATAAATAAATAAGGGGGATCCATACATCTGAGAGTAGAGTCAAGTGTATTTAAACTTGAGAGTGGAAAACAAAACATACAAAATCAACTATTTCAACAAAACATCACTTTCAGCATTTCAGTCCAACCATAAGTTTGAAACCAAGCCAAATTCTCGTCAGTCCAGTTGTCCAGTTTGTGAAAGAGACCAACGGTTCATCAATTCGTAGAGTAGAAATCCAATATGAAGTATTCCAAACCATAAAGCATAGTCCAATAAAGAAGTAATGTGATCGATGTTGGATACAAATCATAGTCCAGAGGAAGTGTCCATCTTATTATCTTATTATAACGAGGCTAACAGTGAACCCCTATGAGCTGTAGAACNAGTTTACCAAGACTGTTACAATTTTGTTTTAATTTTCTTTTCCCTCCTCCGATCTTAATAGCAGATTTTCTCTTGACCCACGTCCAGAATAAATACACCTCTTAATGGTGGTTCTATAATTCTACTGTATAGTTCAAAGTGATACAGACCGAACACTGAAAAACAGCTTATACTCAAAACTCATCCAGAGTTTGTACCTAAGAGAGAGATTCTGTAGATTCTGTACCTAATCATAACGACTCATTGCTCATCCCGAGACTCTTATTCACAATCTGTTCACTGTAAACACGCTTAGCAATGTTTGTTTTCTACACAAACTACTTAGCAGCTTGTTTTGTACAGTTCAGACATCAG
>JAKKZN010000003.1:3848293-3860771 GCA_033441825.1 Pangasius elongatus
CAGCTCAGAAAGTAAAGATTTTGAACATAAGGAAACAGGACGAACAGATCATCTTAGTCCTGTAAAGGAAAGAAACAGAATGTAAATAAACTGAACATAAAGGAAAAGAATGAAAGTTAACGTATCGTAAAGGAACAGAATGTAATGTAAAGGAACAGAATGTAATGTAAAAGAACAGAATGGAAAGAAACTGTAAATGAACAGAACAGAAGATAAGGGAGCAGAGTGTACTGGAAGGGAAAGGAAAGGGAACTTCATCGGTCCTCTGTGAGAAATGACCACACACGCCAGACATTAACATGAAACAAACGATGTACACTTAATCTACAGAACATGCAGTGGAGCAAGAAACAGTCACCAATCACAATACACAATTATCAAAAGCATCAAAACACGTGAAACGCCTCTTAATCAAACGTGAAGCAGGAAGTTCAGGTTTTAGTTTTCAGTATGTGGTAGAGGGATTTATCCACAGCGACTCTTCCAAACACACACAGGTCGGGCTCTGAGAGCACTGACGCTACAAACACACAACCAAAAGCAACAAATAAAGACCATAACAAACAGCTCAGTGGGAAAAAACTGGATTTTATTGCATCATGTGTGTGTGAGAGCAATACGAACTTTCATTTACAAAACAAGGAGTCACTGAGTCAAGAACAGAAGTCTATTAGTGCTACAAATTTAAAAAAAAATAATAATAACCCACAGAATATAAACAACAGAATAACTGGCACGTTTCTGACAGCAACACTTTCACATCTTCCTCTTCTGGGTGCTGATGTATAACACTATAAAACAGGAAACATGCATTAGATAAAGATTCAAGTTGCGTGACAATTTTTAAAAAAATGCAGAATACAAAAAAAAATAAAATAAAATAAAATAAAAAAAAAAAATCACCAATCAGGAATTATTAACATTTTCTATCCACTTTACATTACACAGTGTTTAATGCTGTTTTGTACCAAAGCTTATCCAACTGCTATGTATTTTACTAAGGAGTAGAACACTCGGGCGCATGCTGTTACAGGAAAATAATCAACGACAGGGTGGCGTGATGTGGCGCTTGCGGCTCCGCGTAAAACAGAAGTTACTGTTAACACCCTGAAGTTGATTCGTTTTCAATAACGGCGTGTCCCGAAGTGTGTTAGCCCTCTTATACCGGAGAAATAACAGTCTTCTGTTTAACTCCTTACTCGTACAAATAGCCAGGAAGGTTATTTATATATAAAAAAAAAAATTAATAAAAAAAAAACGGATTAAGCCCTGGACTTAGCAAAAGTGCAAAAAATAATAATAGTAATAATAAAATAAAATTTAAAAAAGTCACTGATAAACCTATTTGGAAAACCAATTTCCAGTCTGAAATGCTGGTTTGTGTTACGCATCATGTCGGTCATTTTACAGACACTCTACGACTTGCGTAAGATCCTGGGGGCGGAGCTTCGTGAACATGGGCGGGAATAGGGGAGTGAGCTCGAGGAGTTTAAAGGGGGGGAAAAAAGCAAAAAGACTAATCTTGCCGAATGCACTTTATAGAACGACGTTGTAGTTTTTACTCATTTATAGTTACGTTTAATGATGTGGAACGCTCGTGAAACTGTTTGGTGAACTAAAACTTCACCCCAGCATCGATTACACACGATTCATCGTGCACATTTCAGCAAGACGAGCATGTTGTTACTATAGAAACGATAACGCATCATACACCTGTGATTGGCCTTGTTCCTGAACTATAGTCCTGATCTGTTATTATGTACTTGTACGCTATAATATTAAACACAATTCAGTTCCACGCGGAGACGATTTTCACCACGTGTACCATTGTTTCCTCTGAGAAATGCATCTCCGTATTTGTTCTTCAGCTGACCGTTGACGTACTCCTCCGTCTGCTCCACGGCGATGTTCATGTAGCCGTCGAGGCACGCAAGAACGCCTGGAGACAAACACAAGAAGAACAGAGGTTCAGAAAAGAAAAAAAACTCCACATACCACAAGTGTTTTATTCCTTCCTTATCATTAGGAGCTTAAAGCATTGATGACTGCCAACACCTACGGCACCTGAACACAAACCAGATCTATTTTGCACGCGGCTGCCTCTCACGTTCAATTTACGCAATTAAAGCGATAATTTATTCTTTCCTGTTTTTTGCGATGCTGCTTCATCTAAATCTGATGCTCCTGGCACTGTTATAGAAGCAAAACCTTTTCATCTGAGCTCAATCTTTGTCCAAATGCGTAAAATTCTTAACCGCTGTGCTCCACCATCGTGTTCGAGTCGTCATCTGGACCGTACTCGTGTCTTTATGGCTGTTATGTTTATTACAACTTCATCCTTTATAGTCAGTGTGGACTCTGTCAGCCTGCTTCATTTATTGTATCATACTGCATCGTTCTTTGGATTTTATGTGGCCGGGATTATCGTGTCGCACCATGGTCCTGAAGAAACGGCATTTCATTCCATTGTATCAGATGTAATGGTTATAAAGATCCACTTAGATCATCCATGGTTTCTTCACCTCTGTAATCCACTCCAGAGTTGAGCTTCACCACGACCGGCCGTCCGATGATCTGCTTCAGGAAGTCACTTGGGGTCTGCTTGCGTACACTCATCTTCACTAAAATGAGAAAGAAAGACAAAATCACCAAATCACCAAATCAAAATGCCAATACATAGTGAGTTATGATGCCTCACACAATACAAGCGTAATTTACATACATTCACATTACAGTGTATGGAAAAAGAATCAATTCTACATAATCTGGTTTTGCAATGCAATTAACTGCTCCTTAACTACACACTAATTATAATTATATTATAATTATAACATACTGGCTGTTTATAATCACATAACTGTTAGCTGTTTTGTTCAATTTAGCACGCTAACAGCCTTTATCCCCACCTCTATTCCGTCGAATCCAGCCTTGTCACGTGATTAGTTAGTATTTAAGGCTCAACCGTCACTCCGCCAATCACATGCGAGATAATCTTAATACCGGAAGCAGCAGTTTTCCGGAATACAGGTAGGAGAAAAAAGTTTTTCCCAACCTTACTTAGTAGTAAAATGAATCCGCTATAATGCTAGAATGTGTAAATGTGGCTGAGGTATAGCTGTAAATATAGTTCTTCGAAAAAAAAACAAACATAATAAAAGCTAACTATGCGGTAAGGTTTGTTAATACTCACGTCCGTTGCTATGCTAGTTCCAACGTTTGCTGCACGTCTTGGTGAAATGTAGCGCTGACGGTGTGCAGCCAATCGGCTTTCAGGATTAACACAACGTACGGAAGCCGTCACGGGACAATACAAAACGCATTTCAATAATCATGGCTAAAGAGGTACTGTGCTGTAGTGCAACATCTTAGTGCATTTGCTGTGTGCTTGTTGACATAAATTATTCACTCAAACTGTCGTTATTAATCAGCAAGCATACGCTAAATAATTCAAAGAAATATGTAAAGGATGATTTCAGGATTGTGCCCTTGTAAATCTTAATAAAACTTTATTTTTATCCACTTTCATCACTGAATGTATGAAAATATTTAACCATTCAGAAATCTATTACAAATGTATTCAATCATGTCAGGCAGCAATCTCTCTCTCTCTCTCTCTCTCTCTCTCTCTCTCTCTCTCTCTCTCTCTCTTTCTTTTTTTTCTGCATTTTTTTGTGCAACGGTTGCATTCCTCTCTTAAATAAGTAAAAGTGTTGAGTGTATTTTTAGCATATAATTAGCAAATACACTAAATCTGGTTGTGCATTTTAACAGTCGTGTAATTTTCAGATGTACAATTTGTAATTCACTATTTGGGTCAATGTTTGTTTAATTTGTTAGGCTAGGTAAATTGCATGTAATGAGGATTATGTTTATGCACAAAGTTTATGTTTATATTGGCCCATTTTCATATTAATGTCATGTGCATTGCATTTAAATAAACTGATATTTTCCATTGTAAATACTTATGAGGCACAACCTTAACAACTCTATATGTAAGCGATGTAAATGATTTATTTCCTGTTATCTCAGGTGGTAAATGAATACTTACCAACTTTATTAGACCTATGCAATGGTTAATTATTAGTAGTAATAACATTCATATGCAATATTAATACACATTCCTTTGTTTACTTCCATATGATAAACAACTTTTGTGTAGTGTTGGGTTGCGACGTGAGGTCTAACATAAAATTATGGTCCTGAAGCAAAACAGGTTGAGAACCACTGCTATACTTTACATCCATAACTGTAAATTTAATACCAGATTAATATAAAAGAAATAAAAGCTCCTTTGTTCACTAAATGTAATTAGATGCATTCATCTCAGGAAAACAAATGTTTCTCCATGTGAGTGCTATTCGATGAAGTAGTTCCCTCAAAAGCTATATCTTTTTTTTTTTTTTTTTTTACCTTTAATGATAGGATCTAGAGGATGTAGTGTACCTGTCTAAACATGGTACAGAATTTGACCTCAAAGAGTACCATTATATTCTTTCTGGGTATATTTCTATCTTGGGGAGAAGATTTTCCTGAAAAATCCAGCGTGGTCTGTTTGGCTGAAAAGTGCCAAAACGCAGGCTGAGCTGGTCAAACCGGTAGATTGTCCTTCTCCTTATTGGAGAATATTATGTCCTTAGATTATTGGAGAATATAAGGTAAGATATTTTCCATCTTCCTTAAGACTTAACTAAGTTCTTCATGCATCTTCAGTAACCACTTTTTCCTGGTTAGTCCATCCCAGGGTACCATGCGCACACACATATTCACACCTATCGGCAATTTATCACAGCCAATCCACCTTCTGGTGTGTTTTTCGGAGGTAACCATTAGGACAAGAGGAGTACATGTGAAACTCCACACAGGGAGTGCATAAACAAATAAATATTCGATATTATCCAGTTGCCTTACTGTTGTGTTATTTCTTAAAAATAACTTGTCAGAAATGGTTTCCTTTCTATAAGCAATTACCAACTGGCAAATAAGGTCTACCAGTCTGACCAGACTGTCTGTGGTCTGTGTTTTGTCAGGTGGTAACTGGTCACGCTAAACTGGATTTTTTTTTTCACCTGTCTTGTTCGTAGTGCTAATGAGGCTCTGAATATGCAGCTGCGTTATTGCTTTCTAAGTTCCTGTTGGACAGACCAATGAATTTGGTGTCCATTTGCAGGCAAAGGGTCTCGTCGTCACCTGATCTTGCAATCCAGGCCATCCCACAGCCATAATGTCTAGCCTGCTGACAATTATTTGGAGCTGCATTCTGCCTGTATGTGAGGATCAACCCACAGACAGCACCCCAGGTGCCACCCCAGGGGTCGCTTTCTTGAACTAAGCCATCAGCACGTCTCTTTCCTCTCCTCTTGTCCTCCCATCTGCGTCTGTTCATCTGTGAAGAGGACCCGATGCCAGAACAAGTTCACCACAGACTTGTAGGTGTGATGTCTATGAACATGAGACGAACACAGCATCTGAAACAAGCTCTCACTTGAGGGTGACCAGACCCCGGAAGATTATTTGTCTTGCCAGTCTGGAGCGGCTTTAACCCAGAGTGACTGGCACTATTCTGTGCCAACGACATCACATTCAAGACATTATGAGATGCAGAGAAACTGACAATACCAGGCCTTTTCCTTGCAGTGACCTAAACTCTTCATTCAAGTTTTTTTTAAAGGTGGCCTGATTAGGCGTTGTTCCACCTGGACCTCATTAGGGAAAATCCCAACCCGTGACCTTTCATCTGATTGGCACGTTGCAACATCTCAGTGTACAAAATGTATTTCTAGACATAAGGCTTAAAACAAATCTCTGTACAGGTACACAACCTTTAGCCTAAGTATGTGCTAAATCCTAGATTTTAGGAGTTTACATCATTATCACTACACACGTCATAGAAATCGAGTGTGCCTGAAGTTAGGTCTTTTCAGTTGTTTGGATCAAGTCCAGCTCATTTACAGAGAACAATAGCTGAATATAAATGGATCTTTCATTTATATGGTTCAAAACATAATGCATTTCCTTTATCCTGTGATATTTATTTTATTATACTATTCATTTATTCTGAGACAAAGGTCTGATTGATTGTACTATAGTATAGACTAAACTAAGAAAAAAAACAAGGATGAGAATATGGTATAGGATAAAATGCAAATGAAAAAGGAAATTTAAATCATTTTGGCAACAATAAATGGTCAAATCCAACAGGACTGTCCTTTGAGTAAAGCCGGCTTTATGCTGTATATGTGTATGACGGTATAGGATTATGCAAAACTCACAGGACATTCGCGAAACATAAATAAACATGCTAATGGACAGAACACTACTGTTGTTAATTTAAGCTCACTTGTGTATATTACAAGCCCTATATATGTGCAAACCCAGATCCTCTTTAATATTTGAATCACAGGTCCATTGTTAGAAGATCTTCATCCTATAATTGAGCATGGAGAACACACATTATCACACGGTGTGTTTCAGCCGAGGTCATATTGACGCACTGACACTACTACTGTCACATTAATATTTATCTATCTACCTTCTCACACATTATATCCCTACTATCATAATGCTATAACACTTTATTTTGCCCAAGAGGGATTAATAAAAGTTTATCATTGCGCTATTTTACTTATCTTATCTTGTCTTAAGCAAAGAGCACGTCTTAAAATCGTTAAAGGGGTTCCTCAGGGTTCTGTTCTGGGCTGGCATTATTCTATATAATGTATTAATAAGGCTGGAAAATAAATAGAAAATTCAGTAATAGTGTTGTTTATTGTGCTCCGTCCTATACACAAGGTATGGAAAATATTTAATATAGAAATCTTACAGACTTCAGCTTGCAGCCCTCGAAGTATATAATAATCTTAGCTTTTAAACCGAATTATAAATGGTAAATGCAGGCTTGCTAAACTATACTGAGTAAAAATCATACATTTATAACAAGTCAGTCATTTTTTTAACACTTTTCCAGCAGTACTAATTGGAAGTTTGTGAGATCAGATCGCTGCACTACCACAGAGCCAGGTCTGGACACTTGAACAAAACCTTCAACCATTCAAGCTCTCATGTCTGTACTGCATTCTGTCATACTTGTAACTCGACTTGTATGAAAGCATGAGTCACAGGAATAAGATAGGGTGTTAAGTAAGAGAGCCTTACAAATAAAACCTAAAACATGGAATTTTCTGCTTAGATCACACTACAACTTGCAGTAAGGGAGGGAAGTGTCAACAGTAGTGAAATATAATTCCTTTTCAAAACATAACAGTTCCAATATCAATGAGTCTACATTGATTGATATAGATTTTTCCACCATAAATTTTTTTTTCAATAAAAAATGTATCTTATGGTTTTGTTACTTTACCATTATGTGTACAAAATGATAAGGTGACAAATGTGGAGTCAGATATTAATAGTGTGAAATATTCTCAATAAAATAGCATTCAAAGTATTAACAGTTACACTATTATAGCTCAGATCATACTTTTGGTGGGTTTCGGAAATCAATATGCCAAGATGTTTCAACAAAGTCACAAATTAAGGTATGACGCTGTATTTGCAACAAATACAACTGTCTTACAATGTTCTTTTCCTTCCTTCTTCCTGCCTACATTATACGGAGGTACCTACCTAACAGCTAATGACTAATGGTCAGAACTAAAGGTGATCTGTTCTCGAAAGCTAGTGAAAGCCCTCTCTCATCTCTTCTAACATGGGGAGTGCCTTTTTTTATACACTGCAAGCGGTTTTCTAGTGGAACTCTCTGATGGTTGCTAGCCTAGAGTTGGCTATACAAATTTGCACCATAGTGGTACTCACATCTCATTCTTCCTCGGGTTCTTCCTCAGCATTATTCATCTACAGTTTTCCACATTGTGGCTACATACTGCTAGCATAGGTGAGTGGTTTTCCCTCTGCATACCACATCATATTCTCGGATTACTCTGGTAAGTTAGCTGGATTTATGCTTATATGCGGCTCTGGGGCTGAAGTTCATGAGAGCAACTCACCTACCAGGGCCATGCAATGTTACAGCGGTCAAGTGGCATCTGCACCTAGAAATGGTGTCCCAGATAAAGGAAAGATTTGGCAAGGTGCAGATGTTGACTCACCAGTGCCAAGTCAACACAATTGTGGGTCTCCTTGGACCAGCAACTGGGACAGGATGCAATGGTCCTTTCTTCCTCAACCACTATTTTTCCCATGGTGTACAGAATTTAGCAACTAGGCTACAGAGTCCTGGTTGTGGTCCCAACCTTTGGTAACCTTGGCAGCTTTGTCCCTGATTTGCTGCCTCAAATCAACAGAACCCCCAGAGTTCGGCACCCCAGCCAGGTCACATATGCCAGAGGGTTTGGCTCACACTGAACTGCAGTCCAGGAAACACACCTGAATGCAAAAGCCCCTAGTACCCACACCTTGCATGGACATTTCTTGAATGCTGTGCACCTAATCATGCATTGCGCAACCTCAAAAATACTAACTTTCCTTCAGGGTCTGCTACACTGTCATACACACTGTCATCTACGCTAAAGGTGTATGTGCCAGTCACTGCAGTACATCACAGGACGGTGATCTCTCTGGGGGCCCATATACCTATTCCGACCCTTCTTAAATTGTCTTATTTCCAAAGAAACCAGGGTTCTCACCCTTTCATTGAAGACCCTTAACCACTGGAGCCACTTACCAGAGATTTCTGTCAAAGGTCATTTCACCCAATTATGTAAATCAATCAACTGATGTTGCAGTGTTCAATGAAGGCAAACCTTATGGTACTGTTTAGACCGGATGGTGGCCAACATCTGTCACAGAGGAAAGATGTGAGGGGTGTGTCTGGAGAATTAATCAGAGGTGTATCAATAGAGGAAGTCTGCTCTGCTGTTACCTGAGCATCACGGTCCAGGTCCAGGCCTTCTAGGTCCAGGCCCAGTGGTATCAGTACAGTGGTCATATCGGAACACCTTATCCAGTCCAAAAAAGTGTTGGTTCCTCAAGCCATTGTGGCATACATTATTCAAGTGATTCTCACCAACCCTGGCAGTTAGGAGGGATTGTGTAGTAGAATAGTTACATAACTTTGGTTCTATGAACCTGGAATAAATCCACCACCAACCAGTCAACAAGGTTCTAGAGAAAGATGGTTGTACGAGAGCGGTATTTGTTGCACATGCTGGCTGCAAATAAGGTCTCAGTGTGCATGCAAAAGTTATCTGATTGATTCTCCCTGCCCCAGGCAGTTATCCGTGGTTCACAGGACCACAGTTGCACAAATAACTAGTGTTAGATGCGCATGACTATTGTTTCTGTAACTCTCATGTATTTTTTGGTAAGATATCTTGCCATTTTCTGAACGTACATTAAAAAACAATACCTGCACCTTTAATCACATCACAGAGCACATAATCAAGCCCTGTGTAGACTTATATTTCAATATCTGTGCATATTGGCAATAAAAGATTGTGGAGCTATAACGGAATAAAATCTATCAAATTAAGAGGTGGCCAAAAACACTTGCCCCTTGCTTGCTTTTATAGTATTTGCTATTAGCCACATTAATAGATAAAATTTCCTCAGCTAAAGCATTGCTTCCTTTAATTCATTGTGGGTCTGTCCAGAACCATGGAGAACATGATGGTTGAAATTCCAGTAGTCTTGGGAAAAGAGGAGCAGGTGAGGAAAATCAGTAATAATATAGGAAGGTGCTGGGTGTACTGGTTGTTCTTTGAGCGAGGGCAAGGCAGGAATCTGAGTGGAAGAATCATAAAGCACTTCTGGCACTTCCAGACAGTTTGCTTGTTAGCGGGCCATGGCAGGCCAAGCAGAGGCTAGAGGTTAATTTGGTATCTGGCGCAGTGTTAAACAAAAGGTCAGTGCTACAAGTCCTTAAGTCATAAACAAGTGTGGTTAAGAACCATGTACACACCTAGGTCCAGGTTAATGAATATTCAATGAGTAGTTTTTCCTCTTCTGTAGCTTGCTTCAGTTTGTATCCTGAATTCTTTAAAAGAGAAGAATTAGCTTTATTTCCTTTTTTAATCATTCACTTCATCACTGTGTGGTTTTAAAGATTCTCTAGCGGGATTTATAATAATAATCAAGTGGGAGTACAGCTACTGCCATAATGTAATACGCACACACACACACACACACACACACACACACACACACACACACACACACACACACAACACGCACAATATTGACCTCCTTGGTGCACTGCAGCTCATTCTTGACTTTATTGGATGGGAGCCAGGAAGCAGGACTTGTTAAGTGATACTGAATGAAAACACAATGGAGCCAGGGAGACACAACTTGGGTTTCACAAGCTTTTCTCTCCACCATTGTGGCAGTTGCCTGGAGAGGAAAATGAGAATGTTTCCCTTCGTCTGTGTTCCAAAAAAGACGACATTTTAACCTTATTGACCTGTCCTTCTAGGGCACTGTTGGTGTGCATCTCCATGTTTTCTTTGATGGTGAAATGAATAAAGCTGCCGAGCTACTTTAGGCATTAGCATGGCTTCTCAGCATTCGTGAAAATGCAAAACTGATTTGCTGAAGACAAAAGAAAGCCTTAGTGCAGTATAGACCGTGCACACGTTGCATGTCTTGGAGCGATGCCTCGATCCCTGACTGACGCAAAAGTGGTAACTCAACAGTAATAGCATCCCAGCGAAGCCAGATGGGACTGTTTTTCACCCTGCCTCAAAAGACACTGGGGTGCTCAGATGGACAGTGGCACAGTTGATTCACTGGCACAACCTGCCTCACCTTTCGCAGCTCCCAAAGACCTGAGAGGGAGGGGAGGCAAAATGAAAAGATCACAGAGCGAGCTGGAGTGGGGTTAGAAAAGAGGAGGGGTGGGTCAGCAAGAGCCAAGGGGAGAGAGGAGGAAAACGAGACGGGGAGGGGAGGGATCCCTGAGTCGCCGAAGGCAGTCAGTGGTGAGAGGATGGAGGGAGAGAGGGGAGAGTCTAGACTGCCTTGACCTTTGCGGCCGAGGGCTTTCTCTCCAGGGTCAGCCTGGATATGGAGGAAGGATAATGGAAAAACCTCAAGGGAGTTTTCAAATGAAAACCAGATTGGCTGGCGGAGTGTACTCACCCCCTTCCTTTGCCTGCCCCACCAACCTTTTCTCCATAATCCTGATACTGGGTGGAGGTAATAGCTTGAAAATCAAGGCATAGTGTTGCCTTGATCAAAAATGGAGCATGGGACTTGGGTCCCCTCTTTAAACCCATAGATCCATCTATGCCTACCTTATATATATATATATATATATATATATATATATATATATATATATATATATATATATTAGAACATAGGAAGTTATGGACTCCAGCCAGAATGTGATTCGAGTCTCTAGCAATGGCCTCTAGACCTGTGATAGATAGTTTTTGAAATAGGATCATTCAACAGTATGAAATGGTGAGCCATGTTCATGTCACTGTGCATTATATTCTATTGTGATTATCAGTCACAAGATCGGTCAGTGTTATTTACACTGCCTACTGCCCTGAAGCGACGTCCAAGGTCAGCCTCTCATAATAAATTATTAGTTAGCCCAGTCATTGCAATATACCATTCCTTCTACTGAAGCTAATTGAAGCTAATGAGACACATCAATAGATTGTGTATGTACTCCACCACTTTTACTGCGATTGAAATATATCTCGATTTTGCCATGGTTACTAATGACCTCTGAACCCACTGTACACTGCCGGTAAGATTGTGGGGGAGAGAACGAGGGGAGAAAAGAGGCCAAGTCCAGGGCACGAGTGCTCAGTGCAATTTGGAGGAAATCCACCCAGTCTCTCGGAGATGAAAGAAAAGAGCTTTGTGTGGATGACAGTGATGCCTGAGAGAGGCTATACAGTCCCAGGCTGCCGTGGTTGAGGGCCACGAGTTCTCCACCCCTTGGTGGAAATGGTCTCTATGACCCCAATCCTGAAGGCATGCACACCAAGGGGAGGAAGTTAGTCAAACCCCTTGTTAAAAGAGAGAGAGAGAAATGAGTGAACTAGTTTTCCTGCATCCAAATCGCCTTTTGTAAGCTATTCATTCTTCATTCGTACTATATATGTAAATCTTATAACCTGTGCTGTCAGCTAATCTGGAAAAGTTCTACACATTTTCTCCTTGTACTTTAATGATTTCTTTATTTCATTTATCTAGAAGGCAATCTGTTTTATCTGCAGACCACAACATGCCTTTATATGTATTTTGTGAAACTTGAAATTAGTTGACCTTGTTGCAGATCTATGGTCCACCAGAAACAAAATTACTAGCATGATAACTCTGATGAAACAAAGCTGAATGCTAATAGCTATCTGTCACAATATCTACCAGGGTGTGGTCATAGAAAGGGATCTATAGTCTGTAGTTTTATAGTCTGATCTATAGTCTATAACAGGGGTGTCCAACCTTATCCGGAAAGAGCCAGTGTGGGTGCAGGTTTTCATTCCAACCAAGCAGAAGCCACACC
>JAKKZN010000003.1:3877662-3893025 GCA_033441825.1 Pangasius elongatus
ATGCAGAAGATAGGGATAGGTGGAGAGTGATGATTCGCTGTGGTGACCCCTGAAGGGAAAAGCCGAAAGAAGAAGAAAGATCTAGATGCGTCAGATGCGTCCTGGTGATGATCTTGCGGCTCTCGAGCACCATCGACGCTGCTGACGATCACCTCGGCTCGAACTCCAAAAACACACAGCACCTTGTCATTTAGGATTTCGTCCTAAACGGTGTTGGTGAAGGCAGCAGTGAGAAATCCTCCACATCTGACCATAAAGGCTCCTTCTTTTCTCTTCACAATATTTATCTAGTTTGCTAAGTTATCTGGAACGCTATTGGCTGTTGTGTAAATCAGTCAAGCACTACAACATGCCGTCACTCGGACTTCCTGTTTCAAAAGGAGATACATCAATATACAGAATCGAATCGCGGCTCTCAAGTCGTTTCATGATTTACTTTTTTTTTTTATTGTTATTTTGTTTATTAATAATTTACTGTAATCTATAACTTGGGTAACATGGTTGTACTTTCAAAGTGATCTCGTGAGTCAATAGCACAATATCACTGAAAATAAAGAGAAAAATATGTTTAAGATGTCTTTTATCTTTAGCTTACGTACTTATTTGTACAGTCGGTGTACTAAAAGTGTATAATAAAAACAAACAAACAAACAAACAAACAAACAAAACGCCACAACTTGCTGAAACACTAGATCTCTAACTAGGTGAAACTCTAGACTTCTAACTAGATGAATGCTTTTAGATGCAAATGTGACATGCGTGAATAAAGGTCTAGAGGTGAATAGTAAAATGATACTACAGGACCTATGTGTGTGTGTGTGTGTGTGTGTGTGTGTGTGTGTGTGTGTGTGTGAAAAGTATCAAATGGAATGGAAATGCACGGTATCCGTCCACTGGCAGTCATTTGTCATTGCCAAGGTCCTGTTGATACAACGCCGCATGGTGAAATTGTGTCTGTGCGATGACCTTTAGGTCGACCCCGAGTGTGAGGTCACGCTGTAGTTGCCATGGTGACTATCTCGCCGATTGCATTACCTCAGCTGCCCGGCATGGGCAGGGTCACAGCACAGCCTCTGACCTCGCCATGGAGACCAGACTAAATCTGAACAAAAACAAGAGACACGAACACAAACGCACACACACACACACACACACACACACACGCACACACCCCCACACACACACACACACAATTTCTTGGATAAACAGCAGAGATACATGAGTTCCAATACGAGTCTTGAGATGGTGTGGCAAATCTATAACAAGATATTCATTTGTACAGTGAGTACATCCCTTTTATGACACACACACACACACACACACACACACACACGCACACACCAGTCGACCGGTTGGAGTAGGACAATAGACCAGTGTGTGTGGTGTCCATATTCTAATGAGCTACATACCAAGTGTGTCAGTCACCTGTGTAGGGGTGAAGCGGGCTAATTTGGGCCCTGCGCTAATTGCCACGGTAACAGCGGGCATCACGTGCGGGTGGCAGCGTGATGGGGACGGCAGCATGGCAGCGCCGGCCTGCTCACACCAGAGAGGTGTGAAAGAACGAGAGCAGCCAACGCATGGAGACATGCCGCGTGTGGGGAGCAGCCGGCTGCTCGCTCCTCTCCAACAGACTCCGGCGCGAAACGGAAACACACAGAAAGCCTTTTGTCTCGTGTTGTGGGATTGTTTCACTCTGATGTATTTATACGAGTTATTAGCCTTCCTTCCGTGGTGTTACAACCTGGCTGTAATTGTATAACTCATTGTGTAATTACTCCAGTGTTGGGGGGGAAGAAACTCCTAAATTCCTTTGCACGATGCACTTTTTCCTTAATGCATTAAAAAAAAAAAAAAAAAGCTTTATCCCTTTGAAAAAATTATTTTTTTTCTGATTTGATATATGAAAGTTAACCCTGTCGTGCCTAAATTATTTTAAAGCATATCCAGATTCTTTTTTTGTCTTTTTTTTTTTTTAAAAGAAAACTGCATATCGATTTTAACTTTGTTGAAATATCAGTTATATTAAAAATTCTGTGTGTAGGAATGCCAAGAGTAAAAACAAAAAGGATAAAACATAATACCTGAAATAAATAAATAAATAAATAAATAAATAAATAGATAGATAGATAAATTTCGGGTATAAAGTAATTAATGTTGAAGGCTAAATTATAGAAATTATTAAAGATAACTTCATTTCTATTATAGAAATATAATAATTCTATGGCAGAAAGTTAGTAAAGACAGTAGAGACACGCTGCACCGAGAAGGACAAAGAGTCCAGAGAGCAACAGAAATCAGGATAATGATTTATGTTATATTACAGTCATGATCTCAAGCAATTTAGAGGTGATCTTATATTTTCCTAAAAAAAACAAAACATATATATATATATTAATTTATCTTAAAATGACTGTACATAAGTGTGGAGTCTAGGCATTAAAGGGTTAAAATAAAATCACTACGATGAATGAACAACTCCTTTCATTACAGATATTTATTAAATATTAAATAAATATTAATGATATTTAATGAAAACACTAATTATTATATTTTGAAACAGGTAGATTTTGTCTGTGTTTAAAACAAAAAAAGGGAAAATAATCAGGAATTAATATGTAATAAACATATGCAATAAAATGCAATCATTCTAATTATAAAATATTTAATTCTAATAAATTTCTTAGCACTGAATATGAATTTATTTTTAATTTCTTTTATACAGTATATGTGCATGTGTGTAGTCCAAGTATGCTTTTTCTTTTCATTTTATTTATTTATTTATTTTTTTAAAAAATGCAGCATTCTGCTGTTGTATTTCAGGTCAGGCTACTCAGAACTTTTCATTGAAGAAATTAAAAGAAAAACCGAAAGAAAGGGAGAGACAGAAAGCCTCTGTTGCAGGGGCAGTGATTAAAGTGTGCCCTCTGTCAGGTTCATGGCCACCTTGTTCTTTTCCCGCGCGCGTCCGCGTCGAACGCGTGAGCGCGCGTTCGCGTGCGTGCGCGCGCCCGGCCGCCCGCCCGCTCGCTCTCGCTCTGCTGTTGCTGCCCTTTGATCCCTGCATTAGTGTTAGTTAGGGGCTCGAGACACACACACACACACACACACACTCACACTCTCTCTCTCTCAGAGAGGGAGAGAGCGGCCATAGCCAAGACACGGCGACTACAACAACAGCACCTCCTCCTGCTGTACCGCTCCCAACACACACACACACACACACACACACACACACACTCTCTCGGAGCGAAGCGAAGACGGCCAGGTGCACGCGGCGAGTCCCCCCGCCATCGAGCTCGCTCCCGCGCCACATTTCCATGGCGAAGGACCTTTTCGCTTCTCGCGCCTGAGAACAAGCAGGAGAAGAAGAAGAAGAAGAAGAAGAAGAATGTGAAAGACGAAGAAGACCAAGAAGATCAAGAAGAAGAAGGTTTTTTTTTATTTTTATTTTTTTTAAAATGCCCAGGAGGAAACAGGAGCAACCGAAGCGCCTTCCTTCGCGTGAGTCCGCTTGTTTTTTCCTCTCGCTCTCATTTCTCTCCTTCTTTTCTTTCTTTCTTTTTTTTTAAAGAGGGGCTATAGAGGTGAAAGCGGAAAAAGCCAGGCAGCGGCGCAGCTTTATTTCACTCCCCCCTGGTTTTAAGGTCTGTGCTAGGGCAGCCATGTTGTTGAGCTCTAACGGCTGCCTTTAAACAGCCACATAAAGGTCCCATTCCGCCTAAAGGTTGCGGCCGTTACGTTAACGCTGTTGTGAGTGTGCGCGTGTGTGTGTGTGTGTGTGTGTGAGTGAGTGAGTGTGTGTGTGTGTCGCGCTTTTCCGTTAACGCACGCGCCTCGCGCGACGGCGTTTGTGTTTTTATTTAAACCCTATGCGAGTTGTCTTCTTGCGCGCGCGCCTCAGAGAGAGAGAAAGGGGGAAAGAAGGGGAAAAAAAAAGAAGGTACCCGAGAAATGAAATGGAGCCGCGATTAAAAAAAAAAAACAAAAAAAACAAAAAAAAAACCCAAGGGTCAGTCGGATCAGACGAGCCACACACTCAGGGCTTCCAGCTCTCCAGCTCTCCGTCCCTCCTCCTCCTCCTCTTCCTCCTCCTCTTGCTGCTTGAGCTACAGCGCTATCTAACGTTAGCACTAACGTTTCTCTTCTTAAAACACACGCACAACTTTTGTTTGTTGTTGTTTTTGTTGGCAACTTTTGCTTCACCTCGCGCTGTATCTAGAGTGAGTTTTGTTTTCTTTGCATTGCATGATTGCATTGCATTGCATTGCATTATTGCACGCGATCAAATCGGTCAGTTTTGCACCTGGATTTAAAACAGCACGCACACTTATTTCTCCCTCACGGACTGTGCATGCTCTTCTTGCGTTCATGCTCGCAACCAGGATCGTTACCCTGTGCTCAGTTCGTGACCCCCTGATCAACCAGGATGTTGAGATTGTGCATTTATCAGCTGAGGAATTGGGGGGTGGAAAGTGGCACGCGCTGGCCGCTAGAGAGCGCGTGCAGCTGCCAGACTCTTTATTACATCGTGTGCAAGACGCCAATCTGTTTTTATTTATTTATTTATTTATTTTAAGTTGCACCCAAACTCTGTGCATGAGCTAATAAAGCTGTGTTTGTTGTTGTGTTAAAGGATGGATGCACTCTTGTAACCTGGTTGCACTTCGGTGACCTCTGTGGTTTCTTTCCAGCGTGAGGAAAACATCTATCATGAGGCACTAATCCTCGCTAAAATCTTAGGACGTGAAGCGTTGTTGATTAATTTTCTCTAACAGCAGCTCAGACAGTCGTTCCAGCTCTGAGGCCAAATCACAGGTTTATATTAATGCACTTGTCCCAGATACGTTATCGTTTCTATAGTAACAGCAAAATTCACTTGTATGGAGGATATAAAAATAAAAAAATGTCGTTATTTAACAAAGAAGAGCACATACTCGTTGATCTTCTCATCCCTTATCGGTGGCTGTGAGGAGACGGTTATTTAAATAGGGAAGGAGTCTCCAGTGTCAGCGCTGTCTTCAGGACAGAGGAGTTTGTGCGCTGCTGTTTGTCAGTAACATGACAAGCTGCTGCATTTTTTTTTTTTGGTCTTAATAACTTTGACAGAGATAAAACCAGGCCGGTGAGGGAAGGACTGTTTATCGCTGCTGTAAGGTACCTGAGAACAGGTAGGAAGTTGTTTCAGGTGCCTCCCACAACATTAAATGTAACTATAAACAGATAAAAAGGATGGCTTGTCGTTCTTTAAAAGTGGACATTTTTTTATTCCTTACTTGGACAAATAACCTGGGAGTTGTACATGCTAAAGAGCAATGGATTAAAGGTGCAGGAGTCAGTATTTTTAGTTTTTTTCTAGTACAAATAACGTGGAAAATGATGTAGAAATGATTAAAAAAAAAAACTAGGAGTTTAAGCCATTCTCTCAGAAGTGTATGACGCCATCCTCATCCTCACAATGCCATCCGCATTTCTGTATGTTTATATGAGTTGTAACTTATCTTTGAGTGCGCTCGAAAGTGATGTCATGCCGGTCCTTGCTCATCGTAACTCTAATTAGCATGCTAACTCTAGTTGAAGTTTTGGGGGCGGAGCTTTGTGTACATGGGTGGAAATGGGGGTGGGCTCAGTGAGTTAAAAACAACATTCAAATCTTATTCACCCATTCAACCCTTTAGAGGCCTGTTCTTCACAGATCTTACCGAATACACCTTTAAGCCGTGACCTTAGCAAAAGTTTATAAAGTTGCTGAGAAAACCCGGTCCGGAATGCTTGCTTGGTTTGGGTCGGGCTCCTGTCAGTCATTTTATAGACACTCTGCGGGTCACCGTAGATCCCGAGGGCGGAGCTTCCTGAACGTGGGCGGGAATGGGGGAGTGAAGAGAAAAGCTCTCAGCTTCACATTCACACCACCCCGGCGTTGATTGTTTTTCTAGAACTGCATGACTCCGGGTGATTTATGAAGGACCTTTGGCCCTCATTTTTCATCAGTCGTAAATGTGCGTCCTAAAGAGCAGCACAAGTGACGTTAAGAACCTGATTTCTCATTATGCTCTCTTGTTTTATTTTAATTTTTATCACTTATGTGTTCGGGCTGTAGTAACGCTTTTGTGCTTCAAGCGTATCTCACAAGAAAGTTGTGAAGTGACATCACAGTGAACTAGAGAGCACCACGGATGTGACTGACAAGCTGTCAGAAAGCATTAACGTCCTCGTCCCACTGACCTGACACGAGCTAGCGAGGGAACGGCAGAAAGCAGGACTGAGAGAGAGAGTGTGTGTGTGTGTGTGTGTGCGTGTGTGCGTGCGTACGTGTGTGTGTGTGGGTCATGGTGAAAGATTTACCACTTAAATGAGAAACCGGAAGAAATTTCGTTCTCCGTTTCTACAACTACGAAGGTATCTGTTGTCCATACAGTCTTGGAGTTGCAGAAAGCGTCAGACTCATTCTTTTGGTTAACGCTGTTTTTATTCACTTGGTTTGGTTTGGTTTGATAGACTTCATGGTACAGAGGTAAAAGTTATCACCAAAAAAAGGACAGTCTTGTTTTTATTCCTCAGTAAAAACAGCATAGGATCCAATCGACCAATCGACACGTGTATCTGAATGTCAGGTTAAAAAAAAAAAAAAAAGAACTCTCTTATGAACGATTCAGTTTGTTGGGGGAAAAAACCCCAGTCACATCCTACGTTTCGCTCCTGGGTTCACGTAAACGTACGTATATAAGTAGACTCGCTAACGTGACCCTCGTTTGATCGGGTTCAGATCATATAATTGACGATGAGTCGCTTTGACTTCGTTCACGGGTTACGCCGTTACTCATTTATTTCAACAATTTAATGAAAATGTTGTGAAGCTCACTTGTTTCATATTAACAATTTGATCCAAAACAGATTCATAAATTGAGACAAATGAGACTAGACATTCAATTAGGACGAAAAAATTAATGGCACCCTATAACAGAAGGAAGCATTAGCGCGTGTGTCTTCGGTAGGTGATGTGCTGCAGTGGCCGAGCTGCATTACTGGAAGGCTTAGCACACTCTACGAGTCGCACTTCAGTCGTTATATTATTGCGTGCTTCACCATTTATGGAGTTTTGTGGGCGGATGTAAATCAGCGGTGCCATGAACACGCTTAGTGACTGGTATCCATCAGCATACGCACATGACTACGAAGAAGAAGAAGATCAGACTAACTTTTGTAAATCTGATGAGAATTTTTTTTCCCCATTTAGTTTGCCTGTGAAAACACTTATGCAACACTTCGCTAAAAGATTAATAAATAAGTTACAGTTTTGGTCGTACTTCTTCTGTCTCTGCAATCTCAGAATTAAAAGTCATATGCTGCACTTTTCCTTGTCGCTGTTTCGGTACCGTCTGTACCTTTAGTTCGTATCTTGTAGTGTACGTTTAAAAATAATTAAAGCTACATAATTGGGCCTTAACTTTTACTCTTAAAAGTTAATTAAAGCCACACCACATGCACCTTCCCAGGTAAAAGATACACACTAAAGATCCTAAATAGAAGGAATCCTTGATGCGGAGGTTGCGTTACAGTAAGTCATTACCCGTGATGATGTAAAATTGTTGTCATAGTCTATATTTATTCGGGGTTTTGTTTCTTTCCTATTTCATTTGTATAGAAGTGTGCACTGTTGTTCTTTCAGCTGCTCCCGTTTGGGGTTGATTCCCTCCCTGCCTGGGAATTGAACCTAGGCGACGGCAGCGAGAGCGCAGGATCCTCAGCCGCTAGGCCACCAAGGACCTGTATAGAAGTGTATAGAAGTGTATAGAAGTGTGCATTGAATGCCTTAATTTGCACTTCATGGTCAGCGCATCTCCTGGCTTGATCGTACAGTGTCAGCGATGAGTCATAGAACAGTACGGTACGTTTATTTCTGAGTGCACGAGAGAACATCTTGCTACGTCTGACAGCGGCCAGCGATTTGATGCTGGCTGTTGGAGTTACTCATTAAAACATCAGGAACTGTCCTGCCTGGAGAACATCTCGGACGTAAAGCTCTGACCTGCTGCTCTCTTGCTTGACGTCCATTCAGGAAATTTCAGCACAGGAATCAGTTTAGCGGTTTAGACCTCATCTGTCATCGTTTGCTCGAAGCCTGCCTAGGAAGGCAGCTCGTTCACGGTAACACCGCTGCTCCTTTCGCTGGTTTGGACTTCCCAGAATGCTCTGGGGGCCGTGGCTTCGGCGAGGCGCGTTAGGGAACTCCTTGGAGTAGAGAGCTGGGAGGCAGGAGGGGAGGAGCACACGCGACACTTCTTCACTTCGGTCTACAGTCCCGGCTTCCTCTCGAGTGTCTTATAGCACCAATGACTTTATGTATAAACTCACAGTCGCAAACTCGGGCTTTTATTTACTCAGAGCTTTTCTCAAGGAGGAAAGGATAAGACCAGGCTACAGCTTTACCATTTATTTATTGTTCAGTTGTCTCTTTCTAAATCATATTTGACGTTAAGGTCGGCCCTACGATATAACATCAAACATCAAATTATAATTTATCACAACGCATTTTTCTGATGTATAGTATAGTTTTAAAATAAATAAAAAAATCCTTCAATAGCCGTGACAATCTCTGAATCTCTGCAGCTGATTTTATACTAGATTTTAAAAAATTGCTAAACAAACGTTAATCGAATAAATTCCAAAAAAAATATTTTACAGGATATTTATTTTCCCTTTTTTTTTTTTTTGTTAATAATTTCATTTTGTAGACATTAAATAAAAGAATCAACTTTTACATGAAAAGCAACACTAATGTTTTACCGCCAGTTTGTTGCAAAACCCAAATATCGTGATACATATCACATAACTTAAAAATGTATCTCGGAAAGTATCGTGATATGATGTCTTTTGTCATATCACCCAACCTCTAATTGATGTTAAATAAATTATTCTTGCAGGACACAAATTTAAAATCCCATGATACATACTGTATATCGTAAAAATACCATAAGCATCGTGATACCGCGTTTTTGGCCGTATTGTTCATCCCGTTGCTAGCTACAAAATTTCTCCTAGAAGCTTTACAGTGCAAAGATCATAGTTAAATGGTAGAGTGAGCATCACACTGAACTCTCTCTCTCTTTCTCTCTCTCTCTCTCTTTCTCTCTCTCTTTCTCTCTCTCTCTCACACTCTCGCTCTCATTTTTAACTAGTTAGCTAGCTACATAATGAAAATCTTCCATATCAAAATATTTCCCTGTCAAACATTATTCTCAATCTTCTCCAATCTCCTCCACTTCCAAAGATGGTTTCTTAAAGCTTTCCCTCGCTCCTTGGCGTTTCTATCTTAGTAAATGAGAGCGCACACACACGTTCGACTCCGTGTCATGTGGAAAGTGTGCGAGAGGGCGCCGAGGCCAAGGTGAGGTCACGCGCCCTTCTCTTTTCACGGTTAAATATAAAACCTTTAGTTCAAGGGCCACATCGTATCCTGCAGGGACCGAAACTCGTTGGCTTTCATAACCTCGGAGCGTATTAATGTTGGATAATTCATTCCCTTTGATCAGGCAGCGAGGTCAAAGTTCACGGAGCTTCAGAAGTGAACGAAGAGTCTTCAATGTTTAGCGTTTATTAAGATATTTCTGAAAGCTCTGCACCAAGCCACAGAGGTTGAATGAGGTTACTACTTTTTCTCTCTCTCTCTCTCTCTCTCTCTCTCTACTGTTCTTTGTCTCAGTTGAAGGCCTCCATTTTGTGGAAAACCGCAGCCCGTATCATTCTTACACCCTGACCTTTGCCATCAGCTAAAATGTCTCCCTATGGGGAGAGCTCTACCCTTCTCCTGCGCCTTTACGAGCTTCGAGGGCATCTGCATTTTGCAAATGGAGGAACCGGCAGAGCGTTACAGGGATGCTGTATTATTACCGACCTGACGGCAGAGTGGAACGAGCGTGTGTGTGTGTGTGTGTGAGTGAGTGAGAAGCTCGGTACCTTACTGTAATGGTGGGTCACTGGCGCTCTTCCACTCCTCTATGATTATAATGACCTTGGCTGGGATAGGGCTCGAAAACATTGGATTAAGAGGAGAGGAAAATGAGGGGAGGTTTCCATTTCGCTCTTGGCATCCGATTTGTTGGGAATACCTGCCAAGAAACCCCCTCCTCCTCCTCCTCCACCTCCTCCTCCTCCTCCACCACCAGTGCTACCTCCTCCTTTTATCCCTCCATTCCCTCCACCAAACTGATCTCTCTCTCTCCCTCTCTCTCTCTCTGTCTCTCAGTATGTCTCTCTCCCAGTTCAGCTCAAGCGAATAATGATACACAGGCTTTCACTTAGAAAAGAATTAAAGGGCAAATGCGAAAAGGGGCGGCAGACGCTCTCCTGAACACACGAGAGCTCGAGCCGCACACAGCCAACCAGAACGTTTAGATTAATCTGGCGCGCTGGACCGCCTGGCTTTCATCACAGGTATAGTCTTAAAAGCTCCACTCTGACTTGTAATTAAAGAGAGAGGCGAGCCGAACGGCGGGGCAGGAAAAACGGCTCATCAGAATGCATTAATACTGACTTCATACAGTGGCTAAACAAAATGACTTCAGCCTTGCTTCAGGAGGACTAATGAAGGATTTGAGGGGTCTGGCGGCGGAGGGGAGTGGACTGAACACCTAAATCAAAACTTTAACCCCTAAATAAAGATCAGATATAAGATTGAGGAGGAGCTTATCAATTACACATACTAAATATTATTAATAGTAAACACTAAAATGTGTGTGCGTGTTTTTTTTTTAACTGTATCAGAAAGATATACACCCCTACATTGGGGCGTACATGACGTCCTCGTAGTGAAAGTAGAATTTTAAGTACGCCTGCCTGTTCTTTTTCCAATAACAGCATGCCCTGAGGTCTTTATTCCTCTTATACCACAGCATTTTTCTTTATTTACTGAAGAAGAACGCATACTTTTTATCTGCTTATAGTTACATTTAATGTCGTGGAACATCTGTGAAAGTGGTTAGCTCCAGTTATCACTTGCGTTATAGCAGCTGTAAAGAGTTGTTCCCGCACCAGCCTCTCTCTTGTTTCTCTCTCTTGAAGTTAATATTATATATATAAAAAAAAGCAAAGCTTAGCTTGTCATGTCACTGAGAGTCCTGAAGACTTTCCCAACACCGAAAACTTAATTACAGTTTTAAAGCACTGACACTGGAGACTCCTTCCATAAATGTTAAATAAACACCTTCTCAGAAAAGCTTTCAGAACTTCAGAAGCTACAGTTATTATAGGATATTATACTTCAGATTTTTTGCGTATATGTTGCCTGAACGTATGACGATCCAGTCACCAGAGTGCAAGCGCTAACTTTTATTGCGCAGCTAAGATCTCTGTAGCGTCACAGACTCACCGTAGAGTACAGTGACTGGCGCGGGTCGAGCCCCTCAGCCGCCTCACATCTGTTCTCGTTTCTTTTGCTTACAGTGGAGCAGTTTTCCATGTTTGTGTAAGTCGGGGCCTTGAGATTATTTTAGGCCCGGAGCACGGTTTGTTAAACGTTTTGCGGCTGAGAGACAGGAAGCGGCGAGGTCATATAGACGACGCATTATAGAAACCACTTGACAGACGAAAACGCCTTAAATAACTCGGAGTCTGCCTCTCTGAAAACATGGATTTCACGCGAGCCGTCCACCCACCTCGCCATCAAAGCGCACGGTCGAGTCAGCACGGCCGCCGAGTCACATTATCTCAGGACGTAACGCAACAGCCTGGCATTTGACACGGAACAAAAAACAAGCCCCACACACGCGCGCACACACAGACCACCAAAGCCCAGTACCCGACTGGGGGAACGATTTTCCGCATGTCGACAAGTCGCAGCCCTTTGGCTAGCGACGGCTCCGGACGGAGTAATAACCGTCTCACAGGGCTTATGCTGGCACGGCTTCATAAAGAACACAGAGAGAAAGAGATGGAGAGAGAGAGAGAGAGGAAGAGAGAGCGAGAGGAGAGAGCTGGAGGGCTTGGAGGTGCTTTCCTCTGTTGTTGTACCACACAGGCACGTCCAGGCCCTGCGGTATGGCCTTTAACGTCCCGCTAAAGCTAACCAATGACCCCATCCGGCCAAGAAAGACAAGGGACATGATTTATTAGTGAGCACGTCTGTGGCCATCGTAGAGGAGAGGAGGAGAATTAAGAGAATGCTAGAGAGAGAGAGAGAGAGACACAGAGAGAGAGAGAGGGGTTGCTATTACTTCAGGATTGTTTCTTTGTGACCGCATGTGCTTCCTGTCCAACCTGGACAACTTAATGGATTTACAGCAGTGTGGCCTAGAGTTTTTTTTTTTTTTTCTTTTTCCCTCCCACCCCTTTTAACACTTTGAAATGGCCTCCAGGTGGTGAGGTTTGCTTGTCACCTGTAGTGGAAAATAAATAAATAAATAAAACACTCCCCCCCCCCACACACACACACACACACACAACCACCAGCACATGTAATACTACAGCAAGCAGCTGGTTTGAAAAAGCACCACCATCAGCGTTGTGTTGCACACTTCCAAAACAAACCGAACATGTTGAGTGACATCAGCAAAATCACCTGCCCAATCCGGTTGCAGCTTGAGTGCCAGTGAGGAAACCCAGCATGGAAGGCAAGGTGCTGGTAGCACAGGCGTAACGTACGCTGGCGAGGTTGGGGACGTGTGTCCACCACTTTTTTTGAAAGTATAGTTTGTTATAAATCTTCTTATTACCTCCAGCCCACTAGTCTGATTTTGTCACACACAGCATTCCAAGGCCCTGTTCACACCTGCTATTAACATCAGCCTCGAGTGATCTGATCACAATGCATCTCCAACACACACCAGACCCCAATCAGACCTGTCCACTTACGATCTCCCAGCACGCGGGTGCGAACAGGGCCCAAGAGCGCAGATATGTAGCGTAGCAGCACTGCGCCGTCTGTATCAGCGCAACTCCAGCAATAGTTTATTCCACTGAAACCGTCACTACACTTCCTACCGGCTGTCAGTCCGTGCGTCGGCATGGAAACACGCAACACCGTTTCCAACTATGGCTTCTCTGGGAACTATTTTCATTGAGGGAGGAAAAATAGACAAAATATTTGGCCATATTGTGTCTGACCAGCCAGTTACTCCGTGTTTATAGAGCTGTTGTATAAAAGCAATATCACACTCCCAGTCGTGCTGTTGTAGAAAATTAACCAGCAGCTTCTAACTAATCAAAATCGAGCAGTTCAACAGGGCTGTGGAACGAATACGGTACAGTTCGGGTTTTTTTTTGAGTATACAATGTTCAAGTGATTAGACTACCAAGCCTCTGTGAGCCTAACAGCACGAGCGTGTCTCTAGCAGGGCTCTGGTCCTGCAAACCCGCTCGTGGCAATCAGCACCGGCCATACGATTATCAAATCACTGAGTGTGTGTGACTCTGCTCGGGTTTCTATCACAGCCGGCTTCATCAGTCTGCAGGATCGCTCTGTAGTTTTTACGGCTCCCGGTGAAGACACAGTGTACAGTAGGTGATGTAAACCACCGCAACAGCGTTTTAAAAAGGCGTCCAGCACATCCATCATTCTGTCCAAGTATGAGCTCCTGTGCTCATAATGGGCTTTTCTTTTCTTTTCTTTTTGGTCTCAAACAGTTTTTCAACATTTACAGCATTTAGCAGATGCCCTAAAGTGAAGTGCTTTGTGGTCTCCATCAAAAACATCCTCAAAGACAAAATGGATGGATGCTCAAGTCTCGTTAATCAGCAGATAGAAGGAGCTGTGGGGAACCTGTGCTATATGTCTATATCTGTGTGTGTGTGTGTGTGTGTGTGTGTGTGTGTGTGTGTGTGTGTGTGTGTGTGTGTTATCACTTGTGCACACAATAATTTTGTTTTTCTCGAGATTTTTTTTTTTCCTTACACAATACCAGAAAGTAAATGTCATGCACATGACAGTATTACACCATGTCCTTTTCAAGATTCTTCTTTTTGTGTGTGTGTGTGTGTGTGTGTGNACTGTAGATTTACGACACGTAAAAAGACATATTTCACCACAGAGACATCCGTTATCAATCATTTAGTAAAGTCGTGCGTCGGGAAAGTTTCCCTAGCGCTCCTTTTCTCCGAAGTTGCGTGCGTATTCCTCGTGCACATACTCCTGCGAATGATTTACCAATAATTGTCTTCAGCTTGATAATGAAACGAGGCCTGGTGTTGTTAATAAAATGCGATATATAATCTGGCAATATTATAGATACAGTATGAGCATCATGTGAGACCCTGATTCCCCCCCCCCCCCCCCCCCCCTTCCTCACATAAGCCAGTCCATGCAGGGCTGTAAGTGTACCTAGTGTGAAAGAAGCGCTTGCAGACGCCTACGAGCTGCTTTTAGAGGATCGCGGTAGGGCTCGGCTCCGTCCCAAACGCTACAGTTCATGTCTACTGTTATGTCAACAATACGCTAAACACGGGTCAAGAGAGGAAGTACAAGGAATAGATATTTCATTCTTAGCCATATAGTGCACTTCTTTTGTCCTGATTCTCAGTGGAGAAACGATATTCGCTGATTATTGGCTCTTTCGGAGTGTGTAAGTGTAGGAATAAAACACTACAGTCATGTTTAACACTTCTGTATTTTCTCGTTCCTGTCATTTGATACATTAGAGGGATGAGCGTATATATATATATTTTTTTTATATATACAAAAATAGCATTTTGTAATTGCGTTCCTGCACATTACACAAAATATTATGTATCACAGGATTGTGCTACTTTTTTTTTTTTTTAAATCCGAAAGCTTCATTTTCCTACCTCGGGGATTTCCCCGGCAAAACCTAATCTCCGTCAGATCTCATGCGCAAGTGTCGAAAGCCTGCGCCGTCCAGCACGGCGAAGCGGAGGCACCTTAATGAGTTTAACTAGCGTGTTAGCAGCTCAGCTCGGAGCCCTTTTTCCCGAGCCACGTCCCGTTTATGGCCGAGAAGATTAAAAGTGCCAGCGGCGCAAACAGACACCGAGCGCCGGCACGTTTCGAGGGAGGTGATATATCAAGCGACAAGAGCCGAGCCGTTTGGCTGCCTTACAAAAAGCGAGAAGTAATGTCCATGATGTGGAGTCATGTCCGAGAGAGCCATCGTCGCCATCGCGTTTAATTTACGGCCTTAAAAACTGCAGGTGTTCACCTGGAGGAAAAAAAAACCCAAAACAGACGTGCCACGTCCTTCCTGCAGATACACAGACGACTTCTTGGCATTTCTGCGTTTCCATGCCCTTGTCGCACAAGTCTGGCATCCTTATAGTCTTGTTCTACAAGGGCTGGATCAATGCCCCGAGCAACACCATTTCTAAATAACTTGTGATGCCACAGATCTGTCATTAATAAGCATTTACCAATAA
>JAKKZN010000003.1:3923897-3936943 GCA_033441825.1 Pangasius elongatus
AGAGTGATTATTTGAGTTACTATATGCCAGCGCAGTCCAGTCTGGCTATTGTCCAATGGTTAGTTCACATTAGCTTAAATAAACAATTATCTCAACACTCAGAAGCAGGTATCAGAACACCCTAATGTCTACATGTAAAAAAATACCAGGTATATTTTTTATAAAGACATCATTACAAAAAAAGTGTAGTCGCTAAATATGCCATATTTCATCGTTCAGAAATGAAAAAGACACAGCTGATTGTCTCGCACGTCCACCTTTCCCTGTAATAATTGATATATAATTAAAACATATATTGATTGTTTCTTGAAGCAGAAATGAGTAAATGTGTCTAAAATCGGGCCTTAGTAATCTTACAGTCGGTTAATCGTAATGTCATGATGAGAAGCAGATTCATACATTTGACTGTATTCAAGATATTTTCTTTATTTGCAGTCGTCATCTGCGTTTTGTTTTGTTAATTTGCTTGACGGTCTTGGGGACAGTCAGGCTTTGTTGTGACTGCCAGCTCCTGTACCTGTGTGTGTGTGTGTGTGTGTGTGTGTGTGCAGAATCACACGGCCGTGTCTGGCCCCCGAAGCCAGCATGCTGACATTAGCAGCGGAGAGCACGCTGCTGTTACAGGGGTGCAGGGCTAATGAAGTGGAGTGATAGTGGCCAGTCAGGACAGAGGCAGAGGTGAGGAGGACCCGACAAGCATCTGCCAGAGAGATGGATGAGGGGAAAGAGAGAGACAGAGAAAGAGAGAGAGAGAGAGAGAGAGCGGCCAGCTGACAGCCACAATGAGATCGGCTGCAGTAGCCGGAGCGCAGAGAGTGTTGATGTTACTGTGATCAAGTAACACAAAGACAAGGGAGTGTGTTTAACATGTCTGTAGTCGTTTTGTCATTTTATTCACTATTCTCCAATAATTTGACACACTGTTATTATGTTAGAAATAGACAAAAAAGACAGGACAGTCGTAGCTTGAGTCTAAAGATCACTAGCTTTTTAAATGAAGCTGAAATATTTTCTTCTTCAGCATCAGAGACTCTGGCAGCAGACATGGCCTGATGTTCAATCGTGGAGTTGTGTGTCCGAAATTATTTGGATGACTCGCACTGACTGACTCTCTAATGTTGAAATGCGCAGGAAGAGCTCAGGACATTGGAAATTGCTGAAACCTCAATACACTGGAAGAAGAGTCGCAAGGTTTTCCTATTTCGACAAAACCCACCTCCTCCGCTACGATGATTCCCGTCTCCTGTGTTTCTTACTCACATTCAGCAGAACGATTAGACAGATGAAAAAAAGAGACTTATAGAAATATAAAGGTTTTACTGCAGTTGCCATAGCGATAAGAGGGACTTCGAATGATTGACGGACTGCGATGAGGCTAAACAAGACTTCCTGTTTTATTAAACCGCATGTACAAATGTTTATCGCGAAGCCAAATCACGTGGGCCGATTCAGTTAAATAGTCTCCACAATGCTGATCTGGAGTCCCCAAGTTTCCCTGGCTTGTTAGCTACATTAGTCTCATGATTCCACTACAAACTCTGGACACCAGATTGGCAGACTGACCACATTCTGGGGGGGAACACAGCATGTGGCACTTTAAGTGTAATTTTGGAAAGGCAGTGTTTTTTTTTTTCGTCGTGGAATTTTAAAGTAGACAGATACTCTGAACAGCTGTAATGAAATTCAAATCGAAGAATCAGACTCGTCTCATTTCACACGGCTTATGATATGTATTTTGGAGACCTTGTGGGCTTTAGGGGCTCAAAGGAAAAAAGGGATAAGAAAACACAAACTGGCTGACGGATCAAACTTATAAATTATTCAGCGCTCACTGTAACATGAATTTGAATGGAAATTTCACCCTATTTTTAGCCACGGTCCGAAAGGTCACCGGAATGGTGTGACTTTGTCGCTGCACTCGCGTCTCCAACTTGTACTTTTCTGTGTGCCTTCGAGAGGAAGTGTTCATGTGTGTGTTTGGGGGGATGTTTGTGTAATGCCCTGTCCCTGTCTGATAGGACACGCGACCCAACACGCTCTTAATTAGAGGACGCCCTTCCAGGTGCTGACCCGGCCTCGCTCCGTCCGCCCGCTGACGCCTGACTGGTGACATTTCCAGCCGGTGCCCGAGTCGTGCCCCCTCCGGTGCCCCTCATACACACCACTCGCTTCTGTGCATGAAGGTCACACACCCTGCCGGTCTCCGTCCAACCGCGTTTTACACACACGTCGTCGTTAATCAGAGCCATCAGTTCAGCCGAATTCCTGCGTGGTGCAGATTGATGACACGCGTGTCTGCGCTGTTATGGAGTGTGTATTTACGAGGTTTGGGGCAAGAGGACATCAGATAGCTGCTGGGAGGCGAGTGTTAACCATGTCAGGAGTGAGGGATCACATCGCCACTCATGTGGGAGAGGAACACGAGAGAAAGTGGAGAAAGCAAAGAGACACTCAGGTCTCTGTTTTTCAGTATAAGAGATGGAGTTGTGGCCTCTGTGCCTGTAAGTCTCAGTGAAGGAGGAGTGGCCTCTGTGTCTGTCAGTATAAGAGATGGAGGCGTGGCCTCTTTGTTAGTATAAGAGATGGAGGCGTGGCCTCTGTGTCTGTCAGTATAGGAGATGGAGGCATGGCCTCTTTGTCTGTTAGTATAAGAGATGGAGGCATGGCCTCTGTATCTGTAAGTCTCAGTGAAGGTGTTGTCTCTGTGTCAATATAAGAGATGGAGGCAAGGCCTCTGTGTCAATATAAGAGATGGAGGCATGGCCTCTGTCAATATAAGAGATGGAGGCGTGGCCTCTGTGTCTGTCAGTATAAGAGATGGAGGCGTGGCCTCTGTGTCTGTCAGTATAGGAGATGGAGGCGTGGCCTCTTTGTTAGTATAAGAGATGGAGGCGTGGCCTCTGTGTCTTTCAGTATAGGAGATGGAGGCGTGGCCTCTTTGTCTGTTAGTATAAGAGATGGAGGCGTGGCCTCTGTATCTGTAAGTCTCAGTGAAGGTGTTGTCTCTGTGTCAATATAAGAGATGGAGGCAAGGCCTCTGTGTNTCTGCACAATACTGATTCGGATTATATCATACCATAGTCTATTAAAGCAGCTCTATCACATGGTACTGAATCGTCATCCTTTCTTTCTTTCATACATCAGATCGTTGATCACGTGTCAATCATCTCGTCTCAGTGGGAATGAAAAAAATAGCATGTGGGAAAGTTGGACAGACATTTTGTGTAGAGAAGGCCCTCTGGAGAAAGCGGGGTGTAGAGAGAAGCACAGGCCTGTGTTCTGTTCTTGGCAGTGTAAGAAAGTTGCTCCATGTCTTGATATTAATTATTAATCCATGCCTGATTAGAAGTGGCCTACTTCTGTAGCATATAGCATGTGCAGGAAGGGCTTGATTAGCCTCACGCTAACCCGTGAAGCAGCTCTGCTCCATTCCCCATTACTCCACTGTGCATAATAACACATCATACTCAGCAGCCTTTAGGCTTAATGGAGACAGTCAAAACAAACATGCTGTGCAGTCAGTTTGTTAGATGTGACCTGGCCGTAACGTGGCCCGGGGGCCAGCAGCGGCCGCTTTAATTACTCTCAGAGCACCTCGTCATCATTTCGAGCACACGCCATTTTAATCACACTCTGAAATTGACCTGATGGCTTTATTCCCTGGCATTATCAAATCCTCGCCTCTGCGCCGGGCTAATCCCGACAGTTAGCTAAATGATAAGCATGAGCTTGACAAATAAACATCAGTGTGTGTGTATGTAAAGAGGACATGATTTAACAAGGAGCAGCATACAGACGGGCTTTGTGCTCATGTGTCAGGGAAAGATATGAGCTTTTTATGCAAATAGAGCAGAGCGGTATTCGCAGAGATCCTACTCCTCTTCAGCAAATAAAGTGTTTGCTTTCTATATGAAGTGCAGACAGCAGTGTAAACGTACGCTGGCTTATGCGGAGCGACTGTATTATTGTCGGTGCTTGGAGAAGTTTATCGTGCTCTGATATAAAAAATGGATGAAAGGATCTGCGTGTGCAGTTATCCATCCAGCTAGGTCTCAGAACTCATGGATTTTATGAATTATTTTCACTATTGGGAGTCGGCCGTGTATTCAAACATTTCACATCTTCTCAAGTGAAGAACGTTAAGCTGGAAATACGCCAGGGAGTTATGATGATATCGATAAAGTGATGATTATTGCTGAGTATTGCTCCACCTCACAGTTGATTATTTTCCTATAACAGCACACCCTAGGCGTGAGTGTCGGGAGTAGCTGTCGAGGCAGAGGTTGTCCAAATAAATAACATGGTAGAGGAGTTCCTTGCTCTTCTCAAAGTTTTCCAGGTGCCTAAATATCTGGAGGTTTCTTCATCGGTTACTTATCTGTGCAAATGGAAGGTGATTTCATGTTCAGGTTTGTAATTTTGTCGATCCCCTGATGCTGTAAACATTCTCAGGTTATGTACAAAATTTCAGACCAAATGTATGATGTATGAGATGGTTCCACCAAGGCTTGTGCTAAAAGCTGAGGGAAACATGCAGGAAGAGATGAAAGGCCTTGATGATCCCCGCGTTGTTCACTAAAGCCCCGTAAACAACACGTCCTCCCGCTCGCAGTTTATTACACTAGACTGTGCGTCGAGTCTCGGGATGCTACTACAACTCTTCCATCATGTCTCTCCTAAAATAAGACTGCAGTGCTGCTTGCTTCACCTTCCTCCCTGCATCCTTCTCCGAGCTCTTTATGTGTGGCCCAGATGCAAAACGAGCCCACTGAACAAATTCAGCCCCTGAGGCACTGGACACGAAAAAAAAGCGAATAAATAAATAAACATCCCTCAAGCACTTCAAATGCATGACGGTTATTACTAATGCTTCTGTGATAAAGCACCAGATGGAGAAAATCCTATTTTGTATCTCGTCTGTTGTTGTTGTTGTTTAGTTTTTTTTTTTTTTGGTCAGGAGGAAAGATGGTTCCAAATGCCTGGTTCATCCCTCTGTCTTTATCTCTCCGTCACAGCGGCAAACCAGAAGGAGGCGCTGAAGAGTGGGTTCTGCGTGAAGGAGGAGCCCGAGGCGGAGGAGGCGTTGAGTCCGGCGAGATGTCCATCGTTCAGCCTGGGCCACGACGCGCCCGCGGTGCCCAGCAGGCCGCGCCAAGAGGGGAGCATCCTCAGCCACGATATCAACGTCAAGGTGGCGTCCGAGCTGCTCATGAAACTATCAGGTAAGATGTTCGGGCTCTCGGTGCTGCCAAAGAGCGAAAACAAAACCAATTGTCCAAAATTGGCACTTGACGTCCAGTCAGTTACTTGTGTTCTAACAGCACCAAAACCTGACGCTAGCCTGCGATCCCCTGAAACCTGCACGACGTGTTAATATATCCAGACATCATACCGCTGTCTCGTCCGGCCTTAGAGCGCTTGCTGGATGTCAGAATGGTGAGATTCTGTCAAAACATGAAGCTGAAAAATGTGTTAAGAAATGTGCTGCTACAGGAAAATAATCAACTACAGGGTGGTGTGATGTGGAACTCGTTTATTTTCCAACAACAGCACATCCTGAGGTGTTTTATTTCTGTTGTGCCACAGCAGTCCAATCTTATATTTATTAAAAATATCCGTTCCTGGCGTTTTGTATTGGAACGTCAGCGAGGTTAGCTCTTGTTATCGCTTATGTTATACCTATAAACAGCCCTTCCCTCATCGGCTTCTCTTTCATCTCTCTCTTCAAAACAAAAAAATATCGCTTCTTGCCAAGAAACCATGACGCGAAAGTCCTAAAAAACTTCGTAAACTAGTGGAAAACTTCCTGTTACAAAGCGCCGACACTGCAGACTCTTTCCATAACTGTTACATAAACGTCTCCTTACAGAAAACGTAAGCAGAGCAACATTTATATGTTTTGCTTCCAAGATATATATTTTTTTTAACCCACTCCGTTTATATGACGAATCCTTGTGTACATTGTTACTATGGAAACGATAACGTATTACAACGAGCACATCCGTGTAAATCTGTCATTTGCCTCGCAGCTGGAAGTGCTGTCGAAGCTGCTCTCAGAAAGTTAATCAGCACCAATCAGAATCGAGAATCCGTGGTATTAAGGGTGTTGGATAGCAATTTTTTCAAATAAATGACGATAGCAAGCAAACAGTCCAGTGTCTCTATGGATACATCCAAATAAAAAAAATACAATATGGCAGTATGTAAATTTCAAGCCTGCTAGCTGAGCATTTAGGAGGAAAGCTTTTAGCTTAAATCAGTTTTGGATGAACCTGATTTTTATGAAAAATATAAAAATATACATGCAGTGTGTAACTCAGTGTAAGAAATGCTGTGTGATAGTAACTCCACCTTTAATTCTATCTTTAATGCTTTTGGACCAATCAGATTTGAGAATTTGGTACATTGGTATAAATAACAAAAAAATAGATTCAGCTTTATGGTGCAAGGCCCAGTTCTGAGAGACGGAGCTCCAGAGCACGAGACTGGGTGTGCACGCTTCCATGAACTCATCATTAGCATGTTTTCCGGCTGAGGTCTGTGGGAACGCGAAGGCAGTGAAGTCAGACTTCTGTGGACGCTCTCACTGAGCAAGTGTCTGAGACTTCAGGAAATAATTACGACGAGTGGAAATCTCTGCAAAATGCTGGCTTGTCCTAGTGTTGTATTATTTATTCCTCTCTTTCTCTCTATCACTCTGTTTCTACACCCCACCCACCATCCACCACCACCACCATCCACCACCACCACCACCACCATCATCCAAAACGCTTTTCCTTCGCTCCTTCCTTTCACTCCTGAATTTTACGCAGAAACACGAGGGTCAATTCCTTTTCATGTTGTGCAGTCGATATCCTTTTTCATGCCCAGCAGTGCTGTGCCAAAACAAACCTATCGATTGCTCTTTTGGGGCCACGGGCCCAATCTTTATCTGAACTTTAGAAGACGGGCCGACTGTAGTTCAACACTGAGAGGTGTTCTGACTCGCTCTTCATCTGTCACCGTCTTCAGAGACACCAGATTTCTGTGGCTATGTATAAATCTCAAATATCCCACAAGTCAGGGAGTTTCAGAAACGCACCGGAGGCGATATGCGCTAGATGCAGAAATGCAAGATTGTTGTGGCATTTGGATTGAAATCACAAGCCTCTTAGGATACCGAACATCCATTCAGTGCACGCAGTACTGTCTTTCACTTCACCGTATACAACTGTAAAAGAGTAAGGATTTCTAATCCTACTATCCACCGTCACCCAGAAGAGACACCTATAGCTCTGTAGCGCTATAGAAATAACACTGAATTGAACTAACTGAATCTGCAGTCCTCCTGCAGCCCTTCAGTACACTGCGTGTGGAACTCTTATATAACAGCCATTTTATTTTTCATCTCACAAGCCCAAAACACTAATGTTAGCCTGAAGAGAAGGCTTGACGTCTGTGTTGCGTCATGACTCAGTATTCTCGTACCATAAGCGTGCGTGTGACCAAACAGAAATCAGCCGTTTTTCACTCGTTCCTACTCATGACCGTTTGGGGGCGGGGCTCCTAATCGCAGGTTTGTCTTCACTTCCGAACATCCTTTTGCTGTTTATTTATTTTTAAAAAAATTTTAAATTATTATTTGCATTTGGTGCCAACACTCAAGTGGTAAAAAACAGTGTTTTGTCTTTTCTTTTTTTTTTTTTTTTTTTTTTTTTTTTTGTTTTGGATTTATTGGTGTCATCATGCAGGAATACCTGCAAACAAGGAGCAGGTCTCCTATAAGGGGATTTTCAGCCATGCAGACCAGCTCAAGGTGCTCTCAGTGCAAGTACTTGCACCACAAAAAGTGAACTAATCACAGAGCTACATTTTAATGCATGTGTGGTTTTATACATCAGTGACAATAACTCTTTCCTCGGGAATCGCAGAGTGTAACATGTGGCACGTGGCACCAGTCTCATTTGGATCACGCCGCTGTTCGGTTGAAAGAAATACCAGATCACAGGTTTTCAAGAAGACCAGGAATTGGATCTCTGGACTGCTCCCAGGCTCAGAGTTCACACTTAACCAGGCGTTCCAAACACGGAGAATCAAGTCCGGGGGAAAAAACAATGCAATTATGGAAACAGTTTAACTGATGTGGCGACTACCAATGGAAGTGAGAGACACAAGTATGGTTCCTTTCTGCACCTATTGTGAAGCATTAATCCGTGTTTGTTGGCTCCAGATACTTGTTTCTGAACAAGTCAGTGAAGCTCGTCATGCTGCTACGGACCTGATGCGTTTGTTTTTACCCAAATAGAGTGGTGTCAGTGTTTCTGCCTTATATAAACAGCACTGAGCTAAGCGTGAAGAGCAAATGTGGTTTTGGCTCGCTGTGACTCTAGTAGACCGTAATGCGCCACATGTTTATAATTTATACACAATCACTTTTATTTCGAACTAGACGACGGTAATTAAAATTGGGCGGTTTTTGCATATGTTTGGTTGTTTGTGTGTCCATATCACGCTAGCAACTCGCAGCCCCGCCCACTTTTCCCGTGCTGTCACGGTTCTCTTTCAGCGAGGCAGTGACGCTGAGTGTGTAGCCGTGTCACCGTTCCTGCAGTGGTGTCTGGTAAGGTTGCAGATGGTTACATGATCTCCTCATGACCTCTAGGGCCGAAGGTCAGAGCCTAGTTCTCAGACACCCGTCTGCCCTGCCAGGCTTGAGTGGTTTTAGTGTGGAGTGACAGGCACATGCCATGCCCACTTAGAGTCTCCCTCACACCTAATCACATTTTAGATAGCCTTTGTCTTTTTCTTTTCCTCGGATTTAAGTGTTTTAAAGGCGATTAAGCGGCGTTCCACCTGGACTTCATTACGGGAAACATTTTTACAGCTTGCGCAAGGAGTCCTGTGCTTAGGGACAATTGGCACTTTTTTTTCTTTTTTTTTTTTTGGTAAAATGACGTCTGGTGGTCAGGTGGAAACTCTTTAGATAGACAGATTGCTTGTGTCGCTGCCCCGTGTCTGTGTGGGGTTTCCTCAGGGTTCTCCACCTTCCTCAGACCTCCTGTGGATTAGCTTTCCTCCGTGCCAAATGTCAAAGTTCTTACGCCTGATGATCGCACCAGGCTACAGATGTGTCAGACGGAGATGAGGTCGAAAAACACCGGAGTATCCCGTTAACACAGATTATAGACACATTATCGCTGATGATCAGGATAGCTCTGTAATATTCATACAGCATTAGAACCTGGTGAAGATCATTATCATGAATTTGCTTTAAATCGTTTCGAAAATTACACTCGTCAAACGCCTACACAATCATCCTATCATGAGTCACAATCAATAAAACGTCCTGGCTAAACAGTATGCGATTGGATTTTTTTTTTTTTCCTGCCTGAGCAGCGTCATGAAATTAGTTTTATATTTTATTTGGGTCGACATGGACAAGTTTGTAATAGAGAGAGAGAGAGAGAGACAGAGAGAGAAGCAGAGAGATGGAGTCTATTACAGTGGATGATGGAGAATGATTCAGTGCAGGTTGTGTGTGTGTGTGTGTGTGTGTGTGTGTGTGTGTGTGTGTGTGTGCGCGCGACAGGTCCCTCACACCAGTCGCTGATGTTCTCTTGCTCTTTCCGTCTTTTGCGCCGCGATGTGACTCAGCTCCTGCTACAGAGCGCCTCTTTATACGTGCGCGGCCAAACTGTCGGGCCCCGGGTCACAACTCCTGTCTGTGTGTGTGTGTGTGTGTGTGTGTGTGTGTGTGTGTGTGTGTGTGTGTGTGAGACAGAAAGTGAGAAAGGGAGTGTGGGTGAGAGAGGAAGAAAGAGGAGAGAAACAGTAAGAGAGCAACAGAAAAAAAAGAGTGAAGGCGTAAACAGTAAACAGATACAGTATACGGGAAACACTCCGAGAGCGAGAGAGCGAGATCTAATGGACTCGTTTCGTGCGTGTAAACTCGGGGTCAGCGTGCCGGCGTTTCACACAAGGACAGAAAGCAGCAACAGTTTAGCAACTCGTTTATTTCCAGTCAAGAGAGAAGCGAACTCTCAGCTTAGCAGCCGTGAGTGACAGCTTGGCGAAGGACACGCACTCAGCACATGCAGGCAAAAGAGCTGCACTAAATATTATTACATCATCATCATCATAATAATAATAATACTTTTTTAATAAAGGGTATGTATGGAGGTGCAGAGGTTACAGAGCCATCTAAATAGTATATCAGTAGATTTTATACATGTAAATGTTCTCAGTGTGGAACGGACTGAAGTCTAATCTGTTCACTTCTGGTCTCTGATACAAAGCTTAAAATGTGCTAAAATCGCCATCCTGTTTTTACACCCACTCTGTCCTCACCCTTCACACGTTCACCTCGAGTGAAAAAGCTTGACTCATGGCAGGAGAGACAAGGTTGGCTGGATAAATGAGTCATTTCTGGGTTTTTGTCTTTTAGCAGCTGAGGTGTTTGACGTGTGTGAATGCAGGAGGGATCATGAGTGTTGAGCGAAATTATCACCTGGATATCAGGGATATTCAGTGATAGTGAAATGTTGGTTATACTCTGTGTGTGTGTGTGTGTGTGTGTGTGTGTGTGTGTGTGTGTGTGTGTGTGTGTGTGTGTGTGTGTGTGTGTGACAGACAAGAGAAGCAAGACAGCATGTCCGCTCCAGCAGCAGTGAGAAAAGCGTCTCCGTTTCTGCTCATACCTGCCCGTTGTTACATCATCGCTTATGTAAAGTAGGTCACTCCGGCCCCCTCCTGCCCTGATCAGCCAGTTAGCAGCTCCGTCCGTCTGATTGGTGCCGTTAACACCAAGCGGCTAATTACCGCTGCCTTGTTAGTCCCTCTGCACCGGTCGAGGCTGGGTTTCAACAGATGGGCACTGATAAGGAGACACACACACACACACACACACACACTGAGGTATCCTCGTACCCAGCCAAAACACTGCATGTTTGTCTCTTCTAAGGCTACGTTTACACGACAACGATGTAGTCAAAAGCGGAGAAGTTTTTCTCTTACGTTTTCAAAACGATTCGCGTTTACACATATCCACGATAACGCCCAAAAACGCTGTATCACGTACGCCAGGCCAGTAGTTGGCGCTGTCACCTTGTTGGTTGGTTGTAATATTGGTGAAGTGAATCCACACTTTGCTGAAGAAGCGTTAGCAAACTCTTGAGCAGCAACAACACNGACACGTACTGCGCATGTCTACATACCTAACACGTACTACGCACGCGCATGACGTCACCGTTTTCAAAGATTCCCGTTTTGGGTGTTTACATGGAGACAACAACGGCGGCGTTTTCAAAAATATGCGTTTTCCGTCCCCAGAACGCTGTTGTCATGTAAACGAACAGGCAAAACGCATTAAAAGTTTCCTGTTTTTGGCTGAAAACGTTGTCGTGTAAACGGCCCCTTAGATTCCTAGATCTTAACAAGTTAAAATTCTAATAGCGGTAGTTTATAAAAGGACATAAGTCTCCACCCCAATACTGAGCTCTGCTCTACTCTTAACTCATCCACTCAGGGCTATGACGCGTTTCCATTTTGAAGTAGTGCGAGTCTCTCGTCTCTGGTAGCACTGTTTACATTCAGTAGTACAGCGAGGCAGCAACATCTAATGTTTTTTTTTTATTGTTTTGTTTTTTCTTTTTCTCCCTTCATCTTATAATAAAGTCACAGTGCTGGGGTAACGTTAACTTGGGTGTGCATTTCTATTAATAGTTTGTTCTTATCTTTATAGTAGTTGATGTATGATGAGGCACACAGTCTGATGTCTTTTTCCAGCTTACTAAAAGGAGCTGTGTTCTTGCATACAGTAGATGACGAACACTATCAAAGGACCAGTTTTCCGAAGTCGACTCTGAATGCTGAATGCTGCAGTAGTCACACCTCAGGCAGGCGATATCAGGTGATATCCAGCGTGTATAATGTACCGAGAGTGCTGATATTTAGTGTAACGGCACTGGGACGTTTCACTGTTTATATCACCGTGATCTAGTAATAGTACTTTACATTAAAACCGTTACTACACTTACTATGGGCTGTCCGTCAGCCTGTGTGTTGGCATGGCAACGCGCAATGCTATCCAGCTGAGGCTTCTTTGGGAACTGTTTTCATTGACGGAGCAAAAATTTAAATTTTTTGTCATATTGTGTCTGAAATGTCAGCTACTCGATGTTAACTTCTTCTTTATAGAAGTGTTACATAAAAGCAATACCACACTCACACTCGTGCTGTTGTAGTGAATATCAGCACGGCTGCGATCACCTCATGCCTTCAGCCGAGTCATGGCCGTGCCGATGTTCAGCAACAGGCTTGCTCATGTGATGCTGCTTACTTAACCTCCAAACAACCACAAGATTGCTGAACACAAATGTGCGTATGATGGTTACAGGCAGGACTGATACTGCAGCTCTCTCATACAGCAAGTGGAATCCCATGCAATATGTAAGAAATAAACGCTCCATGTTGTGCTGTTGCAGGAAAATAATCAACGACAGGGTGGTGTGATGAAGTGGAGTTACTGTTCCTACCCAAATTTATTATTATTATAACCTTTATGATTATTATTTATAAGTACTTTACAGCAATTTACCATTGATTATGATTTTTTTTAAATCGATTTAAGAATGACGTGATTTTTATCCATTTACGTGTACACATTGGTGACATGAAGGGCAGCGTTAATATATCATAATCCCTTCATGACAAGTGACATAAACCTACATAAACGTTTATTCCACCAGGCACCAGCTGTCATAAAGGAAAAGTTCCAGCTTTACCTCTGACTGTTACAAAGCGCTGACGCTGGAGACTCCTTCCCTTCCATAAACGCTGAATAAACGCATCCTTCCAGAAAACGTCACCATATCGGCAATTACGCGTTTTTAACCCGTTTCCACGGAGCGTTTGCAATACAAGTCCCGGTGAATGAGCTGTTACTATAGAAACAGGTGAGGTTATTATAGAAAAGCTTTTGACCAATCAGGATGGAGAATTTGACGGTGTGAATTGTGTGTAGGATGTTCAGTAGGTGTGAGTGAAGCGGGTTGTGTAGATTAGTGTGG